>OX359286.1:38764663-39364663 GCA_947179155.2 Hedera helix
AGTGCTAAGAATAACTTAGCAGTAGGTGTGTCTCTCTTTGTTTTTAGTACTTTCATCTATCCTTCAAAAAAAAGATACCATATTCACAAATTTTTATAATTTTATTATTACGTAATCATTTAGAACTAAACATTCAATAAATTTAGAATATTAATTTGCACATGGTACTTTCTCGGATGAAAATTACGTGAAAATATTAAAAATAATTGTGCAAATAAAAGCTCTTTATCTTGGAAGAGACTCAAAACCATGTATCACAAGTCATGAATTACAAATTGCCAAGTTTTTTGTATAATAATTCAACAAAGAGAATTTGACCCAATTGCCCAAAAGCAACCAAATATAGTCCCAAATCAACACCACAAGCACTAAGAACCAAAATAATCCATCATATAAAAAGTTGAACTAGTACTACTACTGTCAGTAACTTTTAACCTTTCAAATGTGTAATGGCTGGCTACCTATGAATTGAATTGATGGTTTCAATGCTTGATGGGATTGCAGAGTCCAACTCCAGTTGGCTAAAGTCTTCATCTTCCATTGGAGCTGGCAAGTTGAGATCTATCAATTTCAAACCACCACCAAAATCTTTTTTTTCCATTACCGAATTTTCTCCAATTTCTATGAGTCGTTTGGGAGTGGTTGATGAGCTTGAAGCAGCAGTTGCTGTGGTTGATGATGAACCCAAAAAGTGTGATCTTTTGTGCCCACCAAGGGCTTGACCCGACCCAAACACTTTGAAGCAAATCGGGCATTCATGCAGTTTCTCATCCACATTTTTCTTGCCAGCAACCATTGTCAATTCCGACCAGTCCTTCATTTTCTTGTGACTCGTTCTGTGTCCACCCAGTGCTTGGAACGATTTGAACACTTTCTTGCAAGTCTCACATTGGTGTATTCCCCGAGTCTGGCACGGCCAAATATCTCTTGAAAGCATTATCAGGGATAATGCAACATCTTCATCTTCAGGGGAAAAAGTATCAGAAACAGAACTCACCGTTTCCAACTCGGCCACTGACTCAGTTGAACTGGGCTTCCTCTGTTTTGGGTGGTTGTGGTCCTCTGTTTCTGGCTCTGCCGCCATCCACATTTTCCGAGTCCGCTTGGATCGTATCCGAGTTGGGTTCCTGGTTGACTCAGTCTCACTTTCTCTGACCTGATCAACAACCGACCCGGCATCTAGAAACTCAGCATCCACCAACTTGAAACTCTTCTTTGGGTTCTCTCTCAACCCATAAATGAAAATTTTCCCTTCAGCACTTTCTTTCTCTTCTTCATCTTCTGAATAAGAAAAAGATGAAATTGACTCAGTATAATCACTGAGTTGAATCGGTTGCTGCTGTGGCTTAGGAGGAATGGGCAGAGGAGCCAAATGGGACCTCATGTGACCACCTAAAGCTCTACCATTAATGAAACTCCTAGTACAAAGCTTGCACTGGTACTGTCTCTCCATTAGAGAGAGAAAGCAGTGCAAACAAAGATCAAAGTTTTCTCTCTCTAAAACTATATATAGAGTTATGGACAGACAAGTGGGTACTTAAGAGGAGTAGGGGACAAGCATTCCTCCACCAAAAGACTCGAACAAGCCAAAAATACTATCGGTCTCTCTCTCTCTCTCTCTTTCTCTCTCTCTATACATATATACAAAACTTGTATGTATAGTTTGAGTTGTAAAACGTATTCATAAATTAATTTATTTCAGTACTGGAACGGCAAAATACTGAAATAGTATAGAAAATTTAATAAAGCGTGATCCTTTTTACTTGAGTGGGATAAAAGAAAAATTCTTTTATGTTTCTAAAATATGGTAAATAATATGTTCCTCTTCTTATATATATATATATAAAATTTTCGATGGAATTCATAAAAAACTCACATACATATAAAAAAAAAGAATAAATTATTTACCATGTTCTAAAAATATAAAATAATTTTCTGAAATAAAAAGGGACAAGTAACATGCAAATCTTGCCCATTCTTTCCCCAAGTTTCTACTTTTACCACTATAACTTTTTATGTAAAATACTAATTGCCACCGTTTTCACTCTCATATATTTCATATGTAATTTCCTTATTGTTTATCATGTATTAATTACTCTAAAAAATAAGTATATTTTCAATATTAAAGATTATATTTTATCTTTATTTATCGAGTTTTAAAATTAGAGATATATTTTAAATTTTAAATTATAAAGTGACTTACATTTTATAAAGTGCTATTACTTGTAGTATTGAATAAACTGAAATTTAAAATGTCAACAATACTATAATTATAAAAATGCTAGGAATATTTTTTGAAAAACTAAATTCCTTATAAATTATCGTTTTAAAAATATATATTTAATTTTAAAATTGACAAGTATGAAACTCAAAATATGTTTTTTTCGACCTCTACAAGTAGGCTGTATAGAATTAAGTTAATTTGTGAGTGAATAAATGAAAATTGCTGATATTATTAGAGTAATAATGATATTATCTAAACAAATATATATTTAGAGAAACTTAACCTTTAAGCCACCGTTATTGTTCTTATTAAGGCTGCAAACGAGCCGAATCGATCCGAATTTTAAACTGCTCGGATTCGACTCGTAAGGTTAAATTCGTACTCGAATTCGACTCAGATTCGAACTATATTTAAAAACCTTTACTCAGATTCGACTCGACTCGAATTTTCGTTACTCGAATTCAATTTCAGCAGAAATGTTAAGATTTCAACTGAACTTAACAAAAAAAAAAAAGTATTGATGCTTCCACCCACAATTCATGAAAAGAAGAAAGATATCTATAATCTTATTCTTTAATACTTTCAAATTAGGTATTCTATAAACGTACCACTAGCCGATGACAAGGTGAGGAGTTTGTGAGTTGGGTGTGTAAGTTAAATTAACAATAAAAAAGAAAAGAAAAAAAATGTCTTCTATTCCATGCGACTGAATGAATGAAGGATATTCTGACCCTAGAAAGGGTAGCTTAGCATTGGGCCTTGTTTTTTCAGACTAATGGGATTTGTGCCTGCCTAAATACCATGTGCAGGCTGCCTGCTGCCAGAAAGTACTACTGCACATTAACACTCACTCACTTCAAACCTTTTTTTTTTTTTTGGTTATATTAGAGCCATATTTAAATACACTCTCTTTTATATAATTATCGAAATTTAATCTCTTAATCTCATAGATATTGTTAATTAAAAAATATTATTTAGGTTAAAAGTCTTCCAACTTTACTCTAGTAATATTTAGGAGTTTAAACAAATATAAACAAATTCGAATATAACAATATTTATATTAATATTTAAAAAATTAATTCACTATTCATATTTATATTTGGTATTTAGCGAATTTTAAAAATATTATCTGTATTCAGTATTCGAAATAATATCCGAATATGGATAATATCCGTTTCTATTTATTTTATTCGAATAAACAGATTATTCAGATATCTGGATTCGTTTATCAATCACCTAATATAAAATTCATTTACAAAAAATAAAGATTTTTTTTTGAATAATTACTCATAATCAATCACAATTTAAAATTTAAACCATACATATTAATGAATGAATGTTAATTTATTTATTTTTAATAAATACAATAATCAATACTCTAAATTATAATTCAAATAATTTTTCATTATTTTTTAAAACCTAAATTCAAAATGAATGCTCTACTTATTAATATTTAGATGCTCATTAATAAGTAGATGCTCATTTTATGTGTTAATTTAAAGTAATAATGTAGTGTGTATGAATATTTATAATCTATAATTATAACATTTAAATGATATTTATAACACTTATTAAATGATACATTTTAGATATATTGTAACACTATATATAACTAGAATAAAAGAAAAAAAAATAAGTTTTAAAGTATAGTTCATTAATGAACGAATGTTAATTTATTTATTTTTAATAAATACAATAATCAATACTCTAAATTATAATTCAAATAAGTTTTTATTAATTTTAAAATCCTTACTTCAAAATGAATGCTCTACTTATTAATGTTTAGAAATTCATTAATAAGTAGATGTCCATTTTATGTGTTATTTATTAATGTTTAGATATTAATTAATAAATAGATGTCTATTTTATGTGTTAATTTGGAGTAATATTGTAGTGTGTATGAATATTTATAATCTATAATTACAACATTTAAATTATATTTATAACACTTGTTAAATGATCTATTTTAGATATATTGTAACACTGTATATAACTAGAATAAAGGAAAAAAATAATAAGATTTTTAATAAATACAATAATCAATACTCTAAATTACAATTCAAATAAAAATTTATTATTTTTGAAATCTTAAATTTCAAAATGAATGTTTTACTTATTAAAGTTTGATGTCCATTAATAAGTTGATGTCCATTTTATATATTTGGAGTAATACTGTAGTGTGTATGAATATTTATAATTTATAATTATAACATTTAAATGATATTTATAACACTTGTTAAATGATACATTTTAAATATTTTAATTTTATGATAGTAAAAAAGTATTAACTATACTTAAATTAATTTATTAATATTATAATAAAAGTGTTATTTCCTACTTTTTAGAAGTGAAATGACATATTTTAAAAATAATTTTCGTATGATAATAAAAATTAATTATTATATAAGGAAAATCACTTAAAAAAATTATTTTGCTTATATATATATATATATATATATATATATATATAAGCTATTCGGATACAAAAATTCAGATACGGATCTGAATTCGAATATCGGATTCCGAATATTCTCTATCTGTCGGATATTTTACGGACGGATGTTAAACGAATACGAATACGTCTATATCTATATTCGTATCCATTTATTTGCGGATGGATACTTTTAAATCGAATATGGATATATTCATTTTTTTTCGAATGCAAATAATATTTAATTTTTTTTTAATATAATTTTTTTGATTACCATTTAATGTCCTAATAATACCCCTGCCCTCAAGCACAAATATACATACATACAACTGCATGTATGCATGCCTATTTCATGCCTTGCTTTTCCTTTCTTTCTTGGACAAATGTACTAGTATAATTTTCGGGTCCCCTCTCCATCAATGTTTTTTTTATTAACATTTTTGCAAAAAGAAAATTATGACAAAAATTTCAGTCTAGCTATACCCCACACCGCGATTTAAAATTGTACTCCAAATACATGCAACCATCCGTAAGTTCGGTACATTAGTTGATTTTGTTGCTTGTTGTGCCTTGTGAGAATCGAACACTTGGTAACTTACCTTAGAGGGTGAGGGTCTTAAACTCAACCCCATAAGCAATATTTATTAAGCCTTAACCTATTTATATTCTCTGCTCTATTTTTATTTAACTTAATTTGTGCAAAAAATATGCAATCCATAGCGCGCATGATACAAACGTTAGATTAATAAATTTTGGACTGAAAAATATCATTTCCCTTATTTTATACACTTTTTTTGGCAATAAGAGTTTTATCTGTCAGAGTCGCAATAACTTTTGCATATGGATAGAGATATCCATCCAAGAAGAATTAGCCAATTAATAAAATATTCAAAAGAAAGAAAGTTGAATATATAGATATTCAATTATTGAACCGTAGAGAATGGATTGGTCCTAAGCATACTCATAGTCAACATGTATTATGGATTGTTAATTTTTATTTTCGTCTACATTTTCAATCAACAGTAAATTTGCATAATTTTTTTTTATCAAAAGTACTTGAGTACTTTGATTGTCCATAATACATTCAGTGTGAGAATAAAAACAGACTCTAGATTAACAATAAAGATAAAAATATTTAATAAGTTCAAAATAGAAAAATAAGATGAATGTACCTCTATTGTGTACTTGTATTTATAGTTTAGCATTCCGATCTCAATAGAATTATAACTCCTAATTAAAATTGAATAAAAAGATCCTATTAGAAAAATGTATGTACCATACAGAAGTTCGTAGATGATATGGTAACTACATGATACCTTAATTGATAAGATCGTGACCCAAGTCTATTCGACTTAGAAGTCTATTGTAGACGCTTAGATGATAGGGTCCTTTACATAAGTATACAACTTTTAGAAAATAATTACAAAAATAGTGCACTAACAAAAATAATTAAAAAAAAGTGCACTAACAAAAATAATTACAAAAATAATGCAAATGAGAGAGAAAGAAAAAACAGAGGAGAGGTAAAAGAGTACACCTGTCCCTCCCTCCCTCCCGCCTCCTCCCTCCCCCCCGATTCCGCTCCCGTCTCCCGCCTCCGCCTGCCTCCTCCCCTCCTCCGTCCCCCACCCATCCCCCATCCCCCTCCCCCTGCCACCTCCTTCCCCCTTTCCCGCCTGCCTCCGTCCCCCCTCCAGCCTGCCTCCTCCTTCCCCCTCCCCGCCTCCTTCCCTCCTCCGTCCCGCCTGCCTCGTCCTCCCTCCCCCCTCCCCGCCTACCTCCTCCGTCCCCCCTCCCCACCTCCCTCCTCCGTCCCCGCCTCCCTCCCCCCGTCTCCTCCCTCCTTCGTACCCCCTCACCGCCTGCCTCACCCCTCACCCCTCCCCGCCTCCGTCCATACAAAGGTAACCAAACCTTAATAAAGAAAGTAACAAACATTTATTACAAAGGTAACCAAACTTTAATACAAGGTAACCGATCCTTAGTACATAAGTAACCAATCTTTAATACACAGGTAACCAAACCCCTAATACAAAAGGTATCCAACCTTAAAACAAAGGAAATCAACCTTTAAAATAAAGGTAACCAAACCTTAATACAATGGTAACCAATCTTTAATACAAAGGTAACTAAACTTTAATATAAAGGTAATCAACCCTTAATACAAAAAGGTAACCAAATCTTAATACATATGTAACCAACCTTTAATACAACGGTAACCAAAAAGTAGGCGAAGGAGGTGGGGGGAGGGGGTGGCCACCACGATCAGATCTAGAGCCACCACGAGGGGAGGAGGAGAGGCAGAGTCAGGGGGATGAGGGGCAGGGGTGGGGGGAGAAGGTGCGGGGGTGGGGAGAGGAAGGGGACGAGGGACGGGGACGAGGACGGGGACGGGGGCGGGGGGTGTCGGAGGAGCTGCGGTGGGGGTGGGAGTGGTGGTCGGGGGGAGGAGGGGTGAGGGCGGGAGGAGGCGGGGGAGAAGGGAGAAGGCGGGGGGAGAAGGGAGGAGGAGGTGCGGGCGTGGGGGCGTGGGGGCGTGGGGACGGGGGGAGGCGGGCGGAAGGGATGGGGTGGGGGTGGGGGTGGGGGTGGGGCGGAGGAGTGGCGGGCGCGGGGAGGAGAGTGGCGTCACTAACTATGGAGAAGAAAGAAGATGGAGGAGATAAAATGGAGGAGAGAGAAATGAATAAAAATCATCTAATTTGGATTTTGAAATTTGAAACCAACTAACTACCCATTAAATCACTTACCTAAATTAAAGGAATAAAAATGCACTAATTTATAAATTAAATATTAAAAATGTACTAATTTTGTAAATATTTTATATATGTATTTTTATTGTAATATTTTAAAAAAATATATTGATAAATGTAAATCTCCCTAGATGATAATGAGCTAAATGGAAAGAAAGCCCGTTAGGGCAGCCCAATAATATGCTGCCCAACAAGGATCATTTCCTAATAAAGTCCATGGATCATTTTCCATAGATAGGTATTTGCCTTGCATGCACAAGTGATGGCAATGTCATCATAATGTAATAATGTTTACAAAGCTATGCCTAAAAGATCTCTTTTCAAGCCACTAATAAACCAAAAAAATCCCCATTATTTCTTGTTAAAGCACCTAACTACAATTAGTGGATATCCCCAAGTTAATGATGAGCTTAATTCTGATATGGCTTTGCTTAAAGCCTCTAAAGTCATTAACTCTGGTACTAAACCAGATGGGTATAATCTGGTCTACTTAATCCGTGTATGTACCAACTCAGGTAGCTATTCTGATGGCCAACAGCTTCACTGCTTCGTTTTGCAATCTGGGTTTGGCTCGAATGGCTACGTCTCCACTGCCCTGATCAACTTCTACATTAAATTTGAGTCCATGAACAACGCCCACAAAATGTTTGTTGAAATTGCCAGACCAACTGTAGTTCCTTGGAATTCTTTAATTTCTGGGTACATGCGTTGTGGGGAGTTTCGTAAGGCTTTGCATTTATTTCTTGAGCTGGAAAAGTCTGGAGTTTGGTCAGATTCATTCTCATTCACGGGAGCATTAGCTGCTTGCGGGAAACTAGGTTTGCTGCAATTAGGAAAGTCGATTCACTCCAAGATTGTAAAATTTGGTGTTGAATGTAGTGTTTTTGTCTCGAATTGCTTGATTGATATGTATGGGAAATGCGGGTTTGCTGAAGAGGCGATCCGTTTGTTTAATGAGATGAATGATAAGGACACAATTTCTTGGAATTCTGTTATTGCAGCAAGTGCTAGAAACCAAAGACTAGAACAAGCTTTCAGTTTTTTGGAGAAAATGCCTGAACCTGATACTATCTCATACAATGAGCTGATTAATGGGATTGCACAATATGGAAACATTGAAGATGCCATTATGATTTTAGCAACTATGCCGAACTCAAATTCATCATCATGGAATTCAGTAATAACAGGATATGTAAACAGGAATCGTGCACGTGAAGCTCTTGATTTTTTCAGTAAAATGCACTTGGAGGGAATAAAAATGGATCAGTTCACATTTTCAAGCATCTTAAGTGGTGTTGGAAGTATTTCGGCTCTTGCATGGGGGACTTTGATCCACTGTTGTTCGATGAAATCTGGTTTGGACAAATCCGTAGTTGTTGGGAGCTCTTTAATTGACATGTACTCAAAATGTGGGCATGTAAAGGAAGCTGAATTGATGTTTCAGTCACTACCTAGTAAGAACTTGGTAACTTGGAATGCCATGATTTCTGGCTTTGCCCACAATGGCAATTCAACCAAAGTGATTGAGCTTTTTGAAAACTTGAAAATGGTGAAAGACTTGAAACCAGATGGGATCACCTTTCTCAATGTTTTGTCTGCGTGTTGGCATAACAGAATACCATTTGAGGTTGCAAATCGGTACTTCGAATCAATGAAGAAGGATTATACAATTGATCCCACCGCTGAGCATTGTTCATCAATGATTAGGCTTATGGGGCAAGAAGGGAAAGTGTGGAGAGCACAGGATATGATAAATGAGTTGGGGCTTGGCTCTTGTGGAATGGTTTGGAGGGCATTGCTTGGTGCTTGTGGGGCTTGTGGGGCTTGTGGTGACGTAGATGTTGCCGAGGCTGCAGCTGCAAAGTTGATTGAGCTGGAGGGTAATAATGAGTTTGTTTATGTCAAAATGTCTAACATTTATGCAATAGATGGGAAATGGGAGGAAGTTGGTTCAGTCAGGAAGCTGATGAGGGAGAAAAATGTGAAGAAAGAAGCCGGTTGTAGCTGGATTGGGGTGTAAGCATAATCCAAACTTCTGTTCAGCGCATAATTATGCATGCAGGCATCCAGAATCCCCAACGGTGTCAGGGTTTTTCAGTCATGTTGAGATCATTTAAGGATGCAAGGTCAAGCTTACACTAGGAGACTCCGTTAAAATTCTTGATCTGTCCCATCCCACTAGCCTCGGAACTTATGAGATTTATCTGACAAGGTTTCTAACAACTCCACCAACGAAAATGAGAAATTTGATGTTTTGATTAAGGCCAGTTTCATCTTTTGTTGCGGCTGGGCAATTCAACTTATTTGGAGCTCCACAATGAAAAGTGGAAACACCAGAGCCACCAAAATGAAGAGGAAGTCTGAAATTGCCTTGGGCTGTAGCTTAGCAACAGAACAATTTTTTTGTCATTGTGTCGGATATACTCCATTAAAAAAATCAGAGTACACTGTATTATCTTGCCGTTAAGTACTCTTAGAAAACTCAGCAGTTCATTTTTAAGTGCATTTACTGACCATCTTTCACGTACACATTTTTATCACAGTTTATTATAACACAATGATTGGACCTGGGCTGACCATGGCTTCTGGTAGTCACTTATAATGCCTTGAGTACTTGACTTCTCGTCAAGACAAACTATGATTGGCAATCATTTATTAAAACCTTGTCCGAGCCATTATCTTATTGCCATCCCATTTTAAATCAGCCTCCATTCTTTTCGTTTTTTTGGCTTATACCTCCATTAATATAACTTATAATGGTATGGCTCGTGATGAGGATATCGCGTTCCTGGATGTTATAAATGCATGTTCTTGGCTCAGAATAAAATAACAAAGTACAACAAGAGCTCAATTGATTGAGAAATAAAACATTCATTCAAGTTCTTCCCCAGAAGATTAAGGGAGCATCAAGCAGCAGCAAAAAGAATCAACAAAAGAAGGTCACTAAGACTTTGTGAAGGGGAAAATTTAAATGAGTAGATTCCCAAATAATAAAGCATAAACTAGCGCACAAGCACATTTCTTCTTATTTTGAGCAAAGACAAATTTATTTACGCTGCAATAAACTGAACTTGTTTTGCTGCTATGTGATTGTTGAAGCTGTTTTCATGAAGTCAAATATTAGCTGGGACGAGTTACAAAACCTTTCCTCTCCATTCACATGAGGTCACTGTGATGGTCTGCAAACAGAGTCACCTTGGAACAGAAAGACCCAGCTCTAATTCAACAAATAAACAGAAAAACTCGTATCAGAAACCACTACGAGTCACCCTATTATATGAAGATCAAAAGAAGAACACTCATTATGCTCATGCTGAGCTATTTCAACAAGGTTACTTGCAGTGTTATCGTCATCAAATAAAAAAGTGATGCAAATATAATAAACATCTACGTTAATCCTGTCCCCTATTTCATATAATTTTTCTTCCAGGAGACAATAAAAATGACTCATCATGTGCTCATTTAATTGTTTATCTTCTAAGTACAATGAGTAGAATGAAAATTCACACAATTAAGGTCTGCCGGAGCCAGATGATGATGTCCACCTCTAGAACAGCACATTGTGTCACGTTCCGTCAATTTCATCTGGGAAAAGGAGAAGTTCTGTTACCATAGCAATCTTATTGAACTAAAGATAATCACTCAGACTGAAGCACTCTGAAACCAATATAGAAGTCAAATGGTTTCGGGTTCATCATCTTATATTCTCTTAATATTTATACAGACTATTCCATATAGATTGTTTCACATCTCTTAATTTCCACAGACATTAAAAAGCTGATGCATAATGCATCTTTCCTTATGTGTGCAGCCTTAAAACCTAGGTCCAACTGCATGAGCTTAGCACATGCTTTACTATGGCTTTTAAATATTGCTCTTCTACTGAATTAACATTTAACAGGTGGGAGCCTTATCACTTAATCTTTGATTTGTAAAATAGTTCTGCCACTAAGAATTAAGCTTCTTTTCCTTTTTGTGTGGGACAGGTGATACTAAACAAAGGCAGCAGAGAGGCTAAGCAACTAACAGATTTTAAGACTTAAAGAGTTATCAATCTTGGGCAATCCACAGCTAACGGGCGCCTTAAATACAAACTGAACTTATAAGAGAATATCATTCTTATCTATAAACGGTTTTCCTCAAATACGCTGGAAGCACCAGACAACAAGAAACAAGATGAATTCAACAAGCAGATCATCGTACAACCCTAGTTCTGTAACTGATATAGTGTCGATTAAACGGAAGAGCTCAAGGATCCTATTAAAGAACTGTTACTAACTACTAAGTGGTAAAATAGTTGATTAAGAGAAGTCATAAATTCAAACAGTAAGCCTAAAGAAGCATGCCGTGCAAATTTATATATTTCTCGCAAAAATAAAAGGATCCTGCTTCTTACATTTAAAAGTTGTACTCTAAGCTTTCAAATAAAAGTGTTGCACACAATTAACATTAATTTGGAGACTTGATGGTAAGTCAATTTAATTCAATCTATTAAAACTATACCTAAACCTTTTTAAGACTGTTATAAAGCATTCATACTTCTGAATGTTGAACTCATGAATCATAAGTGGCAGATCTTGTAAAATTCCAGTACAATTCTTTCAAGCTTTGGGAAACTCATGTGCCTGCAGGAACCAAATTTTCCAGTCAGATACCTGATCAGTGCACTTTCCCTAGAACAGTACCCAACTTGTTCACTAGGGACATTATGAAAGAGTATGAATACCAAACACAAAATAAATAGTAACGATTACATCAAGGTGTTCCTCAGGAATATCAAAAGCTTTTAGCACACCCATCTTTAAATGGTGTGTAACGTTTGTAAGTGTTTAAGATACATAAATTCAGACTGGTCAATAAATGCATTCATAAATTTAATGTATTTATTATAAAAAGAAAATTCTCATATTACCCCCATAATACATTTCTCTATAAGAATTTGGGTTAAATAAAGAGATATCCACTCTGGTGAGGGTGGCGGGCCGGTCACTTTGACCCCCTGTGCACCAAATTTTAGCAGTAACACTAAAACCCTAATCATACTTGAAAAAATTACTCCAACTCCGATCCTAATAAAACCCTAATCATACTTGAAAAAATTAAGAGAAAAATAGAGCAAGTAACAACAATTCCACCTCCATTTGTAACCTACGCACTCCTCATAATCTGCTGCATCTCATCTAATCAACCAAGTACTACTATTATGAAAAATTGGCTCAATACTAGACTGCTTGGGCCAAAAAAACAAAGGGGCGGCGATTTTCAACTTTTACGCATTTATGTATAAAGTCGGCATGACTGTTTCACACTGCTGGGAGAAACTCATTTGAAAAATTGGGAATTTTTTTTAGCAGCCTTGAATTGGGAAGATAAATGATTTTTGGAGAAAAGAGAGATGATACTAATAGTTTGTGTTGTATACAGATGTGAAGAGGTTTGGAAGATGGCAGTAGGAACATGTGATTGCAATTAAGCCGTAGTTTTTTTTTCTTTTTTTGTGTGTGTAATTTCTAGCTTTCATTCGCACGGAATGTAAACAACGTTAATCTAATTTTGGGTCGGCTCCTTTTCATCCCACCACAGGGGTATTAGTGCTAAAAATTGACATAGAGGGGGTGAAAGTGGCCGCCACCCTCACCAGGGGGGTAATCTCTGTATTTAACCCTAAGAACTTCATTTGGGATATTTCATACATTGTAAGCTTTTTCTAATTACTTCTACCATAGCATTGTTTACTAGTTGCTGAAATTTCAAATTGAACAACGATAGAAATGCATAAATTTACAACAAATACAAACAAGCCATCAATACGGTAAACTAAATATAAAAAACTCACATTTAAATAAAAAGAAAAGATATTAGAGGCTGGGAGAGGTACGGCAGAGTGTACCCTGTGAAAGAGCTCTGCCACTCCTTGAAGCTGGGCTCAGGCATGACGTCATCCTAGCTGCGGCAACTGCACTGTGTAGAGGCAACAACGACTGCACTGATCCAAGTTCCGATGGAGATCTATAAAAAGGAAAAATAAGACCTTTCAATCAGTTTGCTATGGGCAATTCAATTATACTCCCTCCGTCCCACAAAAAAAGTCCCATTTGCAAATTTTGTATATGGGACTCTTTTTGTGGGACGGTGGGAGTATTATATATGCTTCTATATACATATATAGAGAGAGACCTGGAGAGAGAGAATCGGCGAAGTGGTGATGATGTCGATTTGGTCGACGATCTGTCTATGGAAGCTTTGGAAGCTGTTTGAATATTCGATCTAATGGCGGATTTGAAGGACGATATTGAAGCCCTGTTAATCATTCTGCTGCACTTGGAAGCCATTTTCCAGATCGATTGAAAGAAATTTGGGAGTTCGAACTGAAAACAAGAAAATGAGAGGACAAGGGGAGATCTCAGACTTTTTGGCTAAAGGTATTATGGGCCAGGGTTTAGGATTTAGGCTCACCTCATAATTCTTTCATAGCTAAATCAGCTTGCAGAACAACAATGTCAATGGCCCATTAAAAAAGTTATTTCAATAATTTTTCGATCCATATAAAGCTAATGGGCTGGAGTTCAAATCAAATAAACAGACATACAGCCCAAATTCAGTTTAGAAGTGAGAAATTTTTATGATAATTGTTGTGTTTGCAATCTATTATTCAAAGAGTCTTATTATATATTGCAAAATTTTCAACGAAAAATTTATGTATGTATGGAATGGGATAGATAAGAATTAAAAACGAGGCTCATATTAATTTATTCTCTCTTATTTCATATCATTACAGATTAGTCGCAATATAATTTCGTCACATATTTATCGATATATAAATCAATTAACAACTTTTTTTTCTTTTTTGTAACGTGTAAGAAAAAACCTTGTCCTGCAATGTCTGTCACGCTTTCTAACTCCCCTAAAATGCTTATAATGTATGCATGCGGACTTGGTAATGTGGAATAACATTATATATTGACCAAGAGCTCCTCCTAATCTCACTCGCAGAAAGAAATAGTAAATATATAACCATGAATTAGACACCGTCAAAAAGTTTATTGGATTGGCATAATATCATCATTGTGTCCAAAACATGCATTGAACCATTGTAATCATTTAGAATTAACCCAACTATAAATTAATTATAGTGCATCATGACATTGCATGGCTACTTAATGTTTAATTTGACCAACTCTAACTCACCAGTATTCCATTTTCAGGCTTTCAATAAACTTCATTAGTCCACCTTTATAAAAGTAACTTTGACCGAGAATTAAAATTTTTACAAATAAAAATTATTAATGTAACAGATTTTTCTTTCACGTAAGATACGCCTAGCTTATATTCATATGAGAAATTTTTTAAAATTTTTTTAATTTTATTAATAAAACTTTTAGTTTCTACTGATTATTCTAACAAGACAAATCACGTGTTATACACAACAATCACAAATTATGATGTCGAGTTTTATAATTATGTATTGACATTATATCGTAGATGTTTTAATTTTTAAATAAAGAATTGATATTTTTATAAAAAAAATTAATATTTTTACAAGACTCTATTCATATAAATAAATACGTCTTTGAAACAAGTTAAATGACCTATCAACGCAACAAAGCACCCTTTTAACTACCCTCAAATATATTTATATACCTTAATCAATGATAACTTTAATGCTAAAATTGTTATTAAAATTGAATTAAGTTTCTTAAAATTGTTATTAGCAATAGCGGTTTTAATGACGAAATAATAATTGCTAATAACAATTTAAATATTGCATGAGTTTGAAATATAATTGCAAAGTGTGTCACATCAATAAATAGGTTAATAAAACAATATTCCATTCTAATTAAAAACACTCCTAAGTAAATACTGTCTCCTAGTAAATTATGAAAACTATCTTTAATCCTTTTTAAGAAATGGTGTTTTAATAATATTAATATCATGATAAGTTATAATCCCATGATTCCATAAAAATAGCCTTATTTGTCATATTTTACTGTTTCACCCAAAAAAAGCTATTTAAAAAAAATATATTAGTATAAAGTAAGATAATATTCTCAAGTTTATTATCATAGTGTCGCTTATTCACTAACAATTTATTATATTACGGGTAAAAATATGGGAGAAAAAATTACATATATGCTTAATATTTATAAATGTGACAACTTTTCTTGAACGAGGGTGTAAATTTTACCGAATCATGCGCGTGTCAAGTGTCACTTGATGAACCTAGAAGTGAAGCAAACCATATTTAGTTGACAGCCAGTTGTTGGTTGTTAAGACTTGAGGGTTCCGTGAATACATGCTGAAAATGGAGGCGGTCAACAACACTTGATAAATGTTTTGGCATTGGGTTTCTTTTAGTGGCCTTTTTTGCCGAACCTGGACAGCGGACAGTATACATATGGGCTCATTTACGTTTCATGTTCAGCTTTTGCAAAGAAGGATGCTTTGCTCTGTACTCTACATGTGCTTGTCAGCTTGAGTTAAAGTAAGCAGTAGTAATTCAAAATTAGTTGGAAAATGATATATATATATATGTGTGTGTGTGTGTGTGTGTGTGTGTGTGGGTGACTGGGTGAGTGCGTTGGCAGGGGAATGAACCAAAAATGGGCAAATATCATTTCTATTATTTAATAGAAAAATAAACGATCGAAATTATAAATAAATTTATCCGCTACTATTAGTAGCGGATGACTTGAAAATTCTTTTAAAAAATAAGTAGGGTTGCGGGTGACATTTTTATAAATAAAAAAAAAATAAGTGGAATCATTCTCTTTTAATAATATTATTATTTTTTTTTAAAATCCAAAACGATATAATTTTAATAAAAATATACTATTTAAGATGTAAACTTTAGATCCGTCATATATATATATTGAAATTATATTGCGACAAATATGAAAGTCTGCGCGATAAAATAAAACAAATTAGAGTAATAATATTATTAATTTTTACATGTCTTGTGTATATATATACGTTACAATTGTAATTCATTTAATTTTTTTTTACAATACATAAGAATTTTTAGGTGATAGTAATCTGATTATTTTCTTTGATAAGTTTCAAATTTTTACTTGAAATTTCAAAATTTGAACGACGACTTTTATGACGAAAAATTATTAAATATATCGGGAGTATGATAAATAGTATATTTTTCTTCTTATATGATATAGACTCTAATACAAGAGACCTCATACAAGATCCAAAATTATATAAAATAAAAAATATATCGTTCATCATGCTCTGGACCATAAAATAAATTTTCTTTTATGACACTGTCGAAAGTTATTACTGCGCGATTGGAGGATTGCTTTTGTAAACGTAGTCAACTTTAAAGTATAATAAGAGGCTCATCTATATGTTGGATCGATTTCTTTTATTTACTAAAAAGTAAAAATAAATAGTTTTTGTTATTTCGTATTATGAAGAATAACACTTCACCTTCTTAAATATATAATAACTAATTGTTTTATTTATTTTAATAGATACACAAGGAGAAAAATGAGATGAAGAATAGAACCGAGTACTTTTATTTTAGAAATAATAGTATACGTAATTATAGCCCTTGTTGAATGTAAAATATATCTTTTTTCGTCATACTCATAACGTACATATAAGACAAATGTGTGACATGATATAAAAATATCTTTTATTTTATTATTAATTTATTCGGGTCGCTAACTCATGAGTATTTGGCTTTAAGTGCAGCCGGGATGATTAACAAGGACGGACGGGTACCAGTGAGTAATGAAGTAAAGTTGTGTAAACCATTCGGTCGGGTGGATGGGAGAAAAATTATGTTATGTTTTTGAAATATAATTATAATTTGTTATATATTTTTATATAAGATCGGAGTTTATATATGATAAAATTTGTATAAAATTTACTCCCATATAAAAAAGTAAAATAAATAATAATTATATTTTAAGAGTATAAAATAACTCTTCGTGGGGGGAGGGGGAGGGGGAGGGGGAGGGGGGGGGGGGGGGGGGGAATAATTAATGCTAATGCGTAATGATTTAGGAATAAACTTTATCGTCGCGTGTGCCTGATTTGCAGGCAGTGTCATGCTTTCTTTTGTAAGTCAATAAAGTCATTTGCTAATCATTTTTTGATTCTTTGAATGGAGTGATCGTCTATCATAATTAGTGAATTTTTTTATAAAAAAAAATTAGTATTTTTATAAATAAAAATAATAAATTTTTAATTTTTATATATGTAAGTTTTACGCGAGATTTTTTTTATAAAAATATTAATTCTCACTTTATAATATCGACAGAAACCACGTCTATGCGAACTTGAGAAACTACCCAACTTTGCCTTCTTCTTCTTTTGTTTTTTCCACGACATATCTCGTGTCGTTGCGGGATTTTAGGGCTGTCTGTAGTTATGCCCTATTTTGGATGGACTTCTGTGATGGATGAATTTAATCATGAATTACTCGTACTCCCAAGCCCTGACCTGCTACCAAAAAAACCTTTCAATACTTCGGTACTTTTTTATATATATATATATATATATATATATATATATATATATATATATATATATATATAACAAGGTATTTGACCATCATTATTTGAGTTAATTAGATAATTTTAAATTAATTATATTAAATCATCATAATTATTAGTAAATTGTGGTGTACTTTTATTCTAATTCCTCTATAAAATGGGGTTTTTTTTTTTTTTATAAGAATGGATTTTAATATTGTTACTCTTGAGTTGTCTCTCAATTTTTATTTACGTACGTACGATTGTATACGGAGCGTTACAATGATAAAATGAAGAATTAATAAAATTTGGTCCATTTATATACTCCTGTCACTGCCGTATACGAGTTATCAAATTTATACTTTTAAATAATTAATACCACTTGCAAGCTCATATTAATATGGGTAAGTGTAAGGACATATAATAATTATTTATTTTTTAAAATTTTGGTCTTATTCTTAGTTTGAAATGAAAAAATTATAAAATACGTTTCACTTGGAGTGGCAATGATGAAAATAAATAGTGGGCTAGGTTAGGCCAGGCTAATAATATATACCAACCAAAACTAAAGTAGAAATAAAATGAAGGACCACCTGGCCTTTGGTTCCTTCCACATTACTTCCACCCACGGTTACGCCAACAATGCCGCCAACAGAAAATTGTTCGGATGCAAACAAATAAAATGACCCTCATTTCACCACTCATTACAGTTTTTGCATCTGATGTGACTTCGTTTTGTTTTGTAGTCTACGTGTCAGACGTTTATATATGGACCATTAGTGTCTAAATATTTTTAATTATTCTGCAGCTGACCAAATTGTTAAAAAAATAGACAATTTTATATATACTATAATTAAATATTATTTTAAATACTATATATATTTTAATTATTAAAAAATAAGATCTATCACAGATTTTTGTATCAGACCCTATTTTTCAATGGTTGAGATCAAAATGTTATGTTTGATGAAACATTTGGTATTGTGCACTTATACTTATCCTAAAAAAATTATTCAGTGCTATTATTTTAATGCTAGATGGTATTCTATGTATGAGATTTACGTAAATTTTATATAACATATATATGAGATTTATGTAAATTTTATATTTGAGTTTATTACAAAAATTAAAATAATAATATGTAATTAATAAAAAATATCACCTGATCCTAATCTCGAAATCCTAAATAATTACTCAAATTGATATATCCCTATCCATGTCTCAGTTCAAATATGAAATCCCAACAAAATTAGTGACACTATCAAATAACAACAAAGAGAACTTAACCGAAACATGAAAAAGAGGTTAAGGAGGAGACTTACGATAAAAAAAATAAATTTGATTTTTTATTATTAAGGGTGAATTTAAATATGTAATTTTACATAATAAAAAAAAGACTTTTATTATTAAATTATCACATTTGATTTAAATTCTAATAGCACCAATGATGTTGAAATGTAATTTAGTGGCACTAAAAAAATAAAATCTTCATCTAAAGGAATGACCAAATAAATTGGATTAGTGAGTGAATCAAAAGGTGGTGGTTCGGTGGTGGTGTTACGTGTTCCTGATGATGTTTGGAGGATCTAACAAAAAATTGCGTGGGAACGGCAGAGTCTACATCAATTATGGGACCCATGCACTCCTTATCTCCCAACCCTTTTCTTCTGAATTTCTATTATTATTATTAAGAATTTCTATAGATTTAACACGTGCTCTTATATTACTTGTCTGGCGCACTAGAAACATCTTTTATAGTTTTATTAGTTTCATATTCTATTACTCCCCTTCTAACTTTATGAAATCCCAACAAAATTAGTAAAACTATAAAAAATTAAACAATAATTTTCATGTAATTTCTGTCAGTAGTTAATATACATTATTTAATTGGGCACGAAATCACATAATATATTTGATATAGAAAACTATTTTTATAATGAGTTCATTTTTATATATATATTATTTTTTTAAAATATAATTTTAAAAGACGTTAAATAAATAAAAGTAAAAAATAAATGTATTAATTTTATTTATCTAACGAATTTTGAATTTAAGTTTAAAAAGAAATAATATAAAATAAATATACTTATAGATTTATTTATTTTTTCCAACTTAATATCAAGATTTACGTACAAATCACATTTCAGGTAATCCGTAACAAACTAGAATATATCATTTCATTTGTTTGGTAAATTTGAATGGAGGGATAAATAAATTATAAATTACAGAGCCAAAAAAGAGAGAAGCATTTCTGTCTCCTATAACAGCTCTCTCCATGCTTGCACCCACGGCATCCCAACATTTTACAAAGTCTGTACTACTATTGATCCTAATATAAACCCTAATTGAATCTCAATTAGGTTTTTTCTTTTGTTTTCTTAATATTCACATTTACATCTGACTCAGCAGCATTTAAGAGAGAGAGAAAAGAGAGGTTTTTTTTGGTGGAATATGAGATTAGTGAGAGATTTTTTTGACTGTGAGTGGGTTTGCTATGGGTGTGGCCGAAGGTTGGAGATTTAGTGGAGGAATTTTGGTTTGGGCAAATCATAACCTGGCTTTGGTGCATCCCCAAAACAACAACAAGCACCATTTTTTCTGGAGCTGGTCTTCTCCGGCGCCGGCTCAATGCCGGCAGATCCGGTGGTCATTGGTTTGTGGACTGATGCTCTTTGCTTTGGGTTTAATTTCCTTGTTTACTGGACACGTGGCTTCTGATCTTGAGTGGTACTCCCAGAGACTAGTTAGGCGCCGCTGGTACTATAAGCTGGTAATCACTACTCCCTCTGAATTGAATTGTAATTTTGGAAAGACGAGTGTTGCCTATTTCGGAACTTTTCTTCTGCTTTTTCTCTGTTTTACGTAGAATTAGAATGGCAACGTTTCTGCAAAGTTCTATTGTTTCAGTAGTTCTTGTCTTCGTCTTTACCACTTTTGTTTGTTTTGTTTTGTTAGGATCTAATATAAAGTGGATTTCATTGTTTCTAGCAAATTATATTATGATATCTATTATTTAAACTAGGATTGAAATTAGGTTTGGTTTATTGCGGTAACTTGGATAACTTGGGATCAAGGATGACTTTCAGTGTTTTTTAATTATTATTTTTAAACACCTCTATCTTTCTATCTTTCCATTGGGAAAGATGGGGAAAACAGTTTGGAAAAGGATTTTGTCGATTGAAATGAGGGGACCAAAGTAATGGTTTCTTACTGGGTTCTCAAGACTTTTCGTCGTATATTTTGATTATGCTCTATTTTATCAGATATTCAATGCTAACATCAATGACTGCTAGATGATTAGAACAATGGTATCAAGCAATGCCATATTACACTTCATTTCTTGTCTATTCCGGAGACAACTTTGTCTCACACTAATTTGGATTTCTTCGACCTGGGAGGCTGTGCTTGGCATTTTTAAGTATCACTTTCTTTTGATTTGGAATGCTGCAACACCAGTTCCGTAGTCTTCAATATTGTGATTGCCCTTCCGTAGTCTTCAATATTGTGATTGCTCTTCAACTTTAAGGAGCTACATTATCCTTGTTGAAGCATTTCACTCAAAAGTCAAAACTAATTGGCAGAATAGCTCACAGGTTTATATTTAGGATTGTAAGGCTCAGTTTGTTAGATATGGTACATTTAAATTATCAACATTCCTACTCTCTATGATGGCACTGCAAATGCAATGTTCACATTGTTGAAAGGAGGGCTTATAAATGTACTAAAATCACAAGTTCTGAGAAATAAGTTATATCTCAGAATCATTACTTGTAGATATTTCTAAGATTCCTTCTATCATGTATGAATATCACAGAAACTACAATACCTTGTGAACTTGGACTAATTTAGTGCGACATCATGGGATGATCTGTTTTCTGGTACCTCCACAACTCCATAGGATCAGTGGTGGAGCCAGAATTTTCATCAAGTTGGGTAAGAGTAAAGTTATTGTCTTTTTTCTTCAAAATTATGGTGGGCAAAGTTATATTTATTTACATTTCATAAGAAAACTATTAGGTGAAAAATCATAATTGGGAGTTATTCATGTTATATGATCCGGGTGATGGCCTCAACCAGTATTTATAATATCTGTTGGTTGCTCATTCGGCTAATATATGATTAATATAAAAGTTTGTTCCATTATGGATTTTGTATTTCTGGTAGAGTTATATATGAACATCTACACTAGTAGGTCCTTGTGTACATTTGCACGTTCATCGCCATCTATTAGTATGTGTTCCTGTATGTGGTATCGATTGACATGAAAACTGAAGTTCCTTTTTTGTCTAATCACATGATGCCATTTCATAAAATGCTTACTTTTTAGGATGGGGCTCGTGCACCAGTGGATATATGGAAATCTGATTTTTCAAAGTTCTATTACGGATGTAGCGAAAGAGGCCCTCATTTTGCTCGTAAGTTGGCTTTATCCCTTCCTCTAATTTCATTCAAAGACTTTTACTTGGTATCCCTTTTTTTTGACAATTTTTTACTTGGTATCTAAAACCACTGACCTTTAGACTTTTCCTTATGTTTATATTTCCAATTCCAGTCTTCCCCTATCACTATTTCTTCCTTGATAATTGTTCTCTCCCTTATTATTTTCTCCAAGAATTATAAATTTGTCTAACATTAATGGTGAAAAATTTTAGGTGCTGTACGTGAGAGATTGTCAAATGGTTATTTACTTATAGCGGCCAGCGGAGGGCTAAACCAACAAAGAACAGGAGTAAGTGAAATGTTTCTTGCTATTTGCTACATATACATTCAGATAACTGAACTTACATATAATTTTTTGTGCCATCTTCACTTCTCTCTATACTTGTGAGAATGGAATATAGCAATCAACTTATGTATCTCAATAGTTTAAATTTTTAATTCATTTTTGCACTCAGATTACTGATGCTATAGTTGTTGCACGGATTCTTAATGCTACTCTGGTTGTACCTGAGTTGGATCATAATTCATTCTGGAAGGATAATAGGTAAATTGACATTTCATTAACTTACTTGCAATAAAATCTGTTGGTTATTGTCAGGTACCAATTGCTCTAAAAGCTTAATAGCAATTTTAGAATGAGCAATCAATGTATAATATGATGTATGTAACACTACCTCTCACCTGTAACCCTCTCTTGCATGTGGAGGGAGGAACCAAGGTGCATCATAAATTGTAATGCACAAACCAAACATAAACTAAATCTACAAATAACATAAGTGGGGAGGACTTTGACCCAACGCCAACTGATATTATGTCAAGTTATGTACTGTTCTAAAAGCTTAGGGGTTAGAGAATGTGGAAAACAATGTTATAATGTTTTAACAGTTATTTTCAACAAATCGATAATGCATGAAATTATCAGTTTTTTTTTATATAATAACGAGAATCGATTTGTTATCTTCTCCTTATTGAAACTCTTGCATAACACGCAGTGACTTCCTCAACATTTTCGATGTTGATTGGTTCATCTCTTCCCTTTCCAAGGACGTCACCATTGTCAAAAGAGTCCCTGATAAAATCATGAGATCAATGGAAAAGCCCCCATATACTATGCGTGTTCCGAGGAAATCTGAACCTGACTATTATCTGGATGAAGTGCTGCCTATACTCTCGAGGAGACGTGTAAGAAGTCCATGTCACTCTATTGCATTTAAGATATTCATTTTAAAATATACATTGCACCATATTAACTTTTTGTTTGTACCATTGCTTGATTTGACTCTGAAATCTTCAAAAAACTTAGGAACTGTACCTCATGCCAGATCCAGGGTTCAGTAAAGCTGTAAATTGACATCTATAATTTCTTTTCTGTCGTATGATTCCTTTGGTTGTCATACTGGAATTTAAAATATCTTTGGCTGTTCTCTATTCAGCTGACCTCGACTAGTTTGGGATTTAAGGTGTAGCTGAGTTTAGTTGCCAGTTATTTATTTTTATTTGATTGGTGCATTTCAAAACTTTTGCAGGTTGTTCAGTTGACTAAGTTTGACTATAGGCTTGCTAATGACCTTGATGAAGAGCTGCAGAAGTTGCGTTGTCGGGTCAATTATCATGCTTTAAGATTTACAAAACCCATAAGGAGTATTGGCCAGAAGGTTGTGACGAGAATGCGGAAGATGGCAAAGCGCTTTATAGCAGTTCACTTGAGGTTCATTACTTGTTCAGTATTGAAAATCTTAGTGATATTATTTGTTTATTGATTTCTGATAGATTTTAGGCCTTTCTTCAATATCAGAGAGGCCACGTCCTCTGAGAGTTGAATTGATGATCAGATTTTTCTATTTGAATTTCCAGAACAATTTACAAGCTATCGTTAACACCACATATGCTTAGTGTAAGCAGGCAACTACTCAGAATGGAAGAAGCTTTCTTACTTTAATAAGAATGAAATGTTAAAAACTTTGAATGTAAATGAGAATAGATTAATGGCCTGAAAGCTGATCATTCTGCAATTGGGCATGTCCGTGTGCTCATAATAACACGGATCGAGGAATGGAATTATGTTCTTCTAAATTTGGCTGTTATTAACTTGAAGAATCGAATCATTAGTGGTAGATGATATCAACCAAGCCTAAACAATTTCTACTTGCTCATGAAATTTGATACAATTTTTTCATACAATCGCACAAAACTTAGGACTCCTATAGAGTTTGTATTTAATATGTTTCAGCCCTTGCCATAATATAACTACTTCTTGAAGCCACTTTTCACTTAGATTTCTATTGAAACGTGTTATTTTGCGAAAAATCAAACCCCCCAAACAAAGTTACTAGCTTTTGAACTTACCGGAAGTAAGAAAAAGGTACCTTCTTTTGAATTGTTAAGTTTTAAAAATGAAACTATACTATCTTCAATCTTAAATTGGATGTTTATTATCATGATCTGATAAGCATAACTTAAAACATGAGCCTGAACTTGGCTCTGATTTACTCATACACACTTCATTTCTTCATAGTCATAATATTGTTATTGACTAGTAGCCTTTTTTTTTCTTGGCGATTTCCTGGGGAAATGCCCGTTGCATAACCATTATATGCATATTGTAATTCATAACATTTGAGCATAATGGATTTCGACTAGTTTGCCTAATGTTACCTTGCATTTTCTGTTTGTTGATCTATTTATATGACAGGTTTGAACCTGATATGCTAGCTTTCTCTGGTTGTTACTATGGTGGGGGTGATAAAGAAAGATATGAGCTTGGTGAAATAAGAAAACGATGGGCAACACTACCTGTGAGATTCCTAAACTCCGTGACTTATTTACAATTTTACTTTTTGGCTTATTGCAATTGAACATGCCATAACATAGAATATGTACAATTTTTTTGAGGCGTAATATAAGAACTTCGCCACCGATACCCATGATCAGTTGCATCTTGAAAGGGGCAATTTGAAATTCTGTTTTAACCTATTCTGATAACCTAAACAATTTCATTACTTGTATCCTCGTCCCGTACAGGAGACAACTCCTGACGAGGAGCGAAAGCGAGGGAAATGCCCACTTACACCTCATGAAGTGGGTTTGATGCTGCGTGCACTTGGTTTTAAAAACGATACATTCCTCTATGTTGCATCTGGTGAGATATATGGCGGAGAAGAGACTCTTCGACCGCTCCAAGACCTCTTTCCAAACTTCTACACAAAGGAGATGCTTGTCGGGGACGAGCTGCAACCCTTCTTACCCTTTTCTTCTCGTCTTGCTGCAATTGACTACATTGTTTGTGATGAGAGTGATGTCTTTATCACAAACAATAATGGAAACATGGCAAAGATTCTCGCTGGTAGAAGGTACGGATTCAATCTCTGTTAGACTGCTCTGCTTGTGCACCTTGAGCAAACAAATATCTGCTAATGTTATTACCATGCACAGACTGCTATGGTTCACAGTTGTACTTAAGCAACTTAAGAGTTACTCCCTATGTTCCACAAAAAGAGTCCCACTTGCAGATTTTTAAGATATATTTTATTCTCCATTTTACCTCTAAATTTATTGAATGTTCAGTTCGATACCGATGGCATGACATGATTGTGATGTTAAATTTGAAGATATTGTATCATTTTGTATTACCTTCAAAAGAAACAAGACTCATTTTTGTAGAACAAAAAAATTAACAAATGGGACTCTCCTTTTATGAAACGGGGGGAGTATGAGTTATTAATAACAAGTAGAACATACATGTGAAAAGTAAACTAATCTGCATAAGGCTTGTTTCAAACTGTTATTGAAGGCACCTAGGAGTAAGATTAGTGTCGTCGATATACTTCCTCAGTTTTAAAATATAAGATCATTATGGACTTTTTAAATTCAACTTAAGATATTTTCAAACTCAAAATTGACATGATTTTCTTTAATTTTAGTCGATACAATGATAATTATTGTAAACTATCTAAAAAGTACTACTTATTGTAAGATTTATCGTTTCATAATTTTTGATTAATCATTTCAATTTTAAGTTTGAAAATGACTTATTTTGACTTTCAAAAGTTAATAATGATCTTATAATTTGGAACGGAGGGAATATTTTCTTTTCTAAGTTTTGTATGTATAATAAATGGAACACGTAACAATGGCTAAGTAGCATTACCCCAGATCATTAGTAATTGTCCTAACCAAATCAGGCTCTAGGATGCCAAATTTCGTATGAAAATAAATTGCAAGGCATCAAAATTAAAAACTACCAAAGCCAAATAGCCTCCGAGCAATACCCAAAGCTTAAATAAGTTGTAGAACCGCTATCTTTTAATGAATTGAGAATTGATTTTTAGACAAGTAAACATGATTTATTCAACAAGGTTTTCCTCACATGAATATTAGTGGGTCTCAAACTCTTGTGTGAAAAGAAATATCAATTTTTAGTTGTGGAAATAACAGCTCCCTATGAATTTTATGCTGATTTTAGCTACTTTAAAATGTCCCAAATGGTTGAAGAGCATTCGTATAAATCTTTGTATATCAAAATAAATTTCAAGGTTAGATTTTTATGCGGTGCTTTACGAGTTCATGCATTAGAGTTTCACTTTTTTATTTTTATAATATTTTTTTATATAAATTTAGTAAAGGAGTATGGTAATAAAGGTATCAAAAAGAGTTGCTACCTGAGTATTTGTGGAGTATACAAAAAGCATGAAAGCTCAGCGGCCCCTCAGCGGCCCCTACAAACAGGGCCTTATGATATTCACCTAAATAAAATTTCAAACAACCACGCGAAACTCCGACACAAAATCAACAAAGGACTCCAACAAGCCTGGAAACGATTCATGCTTGCAATAGGAGGCTAAATAATAGAGAACAATTATGAATAATGGAGCCTTTTCTTCAAAATATCTATAGTTTTTCTCCCTCCATAAAAGCCGCCACAAACAGTGAAACCTCACCATATCCCAATGACTCCTAAAACTCTTTGGAACTATAATCCCTCGCCAAGCATAAAAAAAGAGCATAAATTAGAGTTTTTAAACAATTAAAAATATCATCTTATTTTAGTCATAGATGTTCCATAAAATTTATGTTAAAATGATCATGGTGGTTATTTAGAACTTAGAATTTACTTATTCATTAGATAATTTAAACAGTACTATTTTATACTATGGATGGCTGGCCTTGAACAGTTGAACCATTTCAGCAAAGGTTATTTGTAATGAGAAGGCTTTACCTGAAATGTCCTCAAACTTCCTTTGTTTCATTAAAGGTCTTCAGAGGTAGCATAGGCCTTTTGTCATAAGTTCCAGCAAAGTTACCTTAAGTACTTCTCTTGGTGTCTGTACACAGTTAGTGATACAACCTTTAATCTCTCTCTTTTTAAGTCTTGAGCACTAGATAAGCAATTTTCAACAAAAACAACACCAAAAAAAACACTAGATAAGCAGGACGTGAAAATAAGAATAAAATGCTTATAGACCAACTAAAGCATTAGTCAAACATTCATATAGTAGAAATATATTTTCAATAGCAAAAATCTATTGAAAAGGTAGCTCTGATAGTTTCTACTTACAAAAATATTATAGCTTCAGCCTTCAGTAGAATGTAGTGCTTATTCGGTCAAATAACGTAACACACTTGCAGAGTTCCTCCTCTCCGTTAGGAGAAGCAACTGGTCTAGACGTTTTAATATAATTTGTGAAAATGTGAATAAACTATCCTTTTTATTTATTTATTTATCCATCTCGAGGATGCATAATCTTATCTTGTATGTGAATGTTTCTTAGACTTTGGTTATAAGAGCATTCCCTCGAACTTGGTCCTTGCTGTTTTGCATAATCATACTATCAATATTAATGTATCATCATCTTTTGCTGCCACTTATTAATTGTTTGAGATCTTAGGGTGTCATTTTTACTAGACTACATGCTTATTTCCTTCTTTTCATGGGTCAAAGGAGGTACATGGGGCATAAAAGAACAATCAGACCAAATGCAAAAAGACTAAGTGCTATATTTATGGCACGTGATCAGATGGGTTGGGATACATTTGCAAGAAAGGTAAAGTCATGCCAACGAGGATTCATGGGAGAACCAGAAGAGATGAGACCAGGACGGGGCGAGTTTCACGAGTATCCAGCTTCTTGTATCTGCAAGAAACCATTCAAGTACTCTCGCTTTAAAAGTAGCTATACTCGAGATCGCGTCTCAAGCAAAGTTCCCATTGTCCCAGAGACCCGAGCAGAACCTGAAGACATTGGAGATTATCGAAGTGCTAAGAGACTAAATAACACGAGCACGTTAAAAATGCAGACGTCTTTAACAGAAGAAGCTGATGATGATGACTTTTTGGCTGACTAGGTGGGAGAATAACCGAGAAAACATTTTCCACCTTGAATTTGATTATTAGATCCGTGAGGTAGCTGCATCTCTTCCATTGTCTCCAGTATGCTACTTCTAATCATGCAATTTTTTTATCCAGCATGGCATTGCACGGTGAGCCACTGCTCAGAGAGTCTGGCTTACATCTAATATCTATGTTTGTGATGATCGAATGATGAACTGGATATGTATAGGAAGACTGTAATTCTAATAAGCTGCAATTGTTCATATGTAATTTTGTAAGGTACAAGGTGAGTAGGTTTGGTAAAAGTACGCTTCTTTTGCAAGGCGAAATATTGCTCCATGTTATAATGGCATTTGGGAGACGCTTTTTACCGTAATGGCAAAATTGCAAGCTATACTGCAAATCAGTCAATCAAGTACTCCACCATCTTGGTGACACTTTTTGTTGTATTATAGTCATTTATATATTATTTCGGTGGAATTACATGACAATTCCATGCCCCCATTGATTTATATTAATGCTTTTTCAATCCGTCGTGATTATTAAAGACAATCCACAATTCCAACTCGACTACTGCCTAAATTTGAAAGTCGTATACGGCAAAATTTGAAGTTTGTCAATAAATTACATGGTAACTACAGAAAAAGAAGAAATTCCCTGCTTTTGAATACGAGGGAAAAGGCGGCAGTTTTCACTGGCAAAATTTGAAACGTCCGTAGACAATATATGGTAGCTGCAGACAGAATTTGAAAATACAATAGAAAAAGATAAAATTCCTTGCTTTTGAATCAGAAAGAAAAGGTGGCAGTTTTCACCATCAAGTTTCCGTGTCCCTCATCTAGTCATGAATCTTATTCCCAAACGAGGGAAACATCATACATCACCAAAGAATCTCATCAACAAACACAAAATAGGATCAAAAATTGACCAATTGAAAAATACAATAGCTTTCCTACAACTTCAATCCAACATGGTTATTATCCATATAAAACCTATGACAAATCAAGGAGATCACAACATAATTCTGTAAGGAACTAAATAAATATTAACATCTAGGACCTAGATTCTACGGCTAAAGCACCAGGAAGCATATTTCCTGATTTTACTTCTATAAATATACACTAAACATTAATGCCTTCATCCAGTAGTCTTGTTGGAGCAGATCATTTAATCTATCTGAAAGCTCCTCCTCTCAACAATGGTTAGTGTTCCCTGTTACAAAATCCAGTAACCAGTGAGTTCTACAAGACATGCTCTTCCACCAGACAGACAGTTTGAACCATGTTGACAGTACAACTGAAGGGATCTTGAATTACCTTTTAAAATCACTCCTGTTCTGCCTTCTGTGACTTTTTTCATGTGGAAAAGAAGGTATTTTTGAGATGATCAGCGAGCTCTGCAACCCCTCTAATAGCTGGCAGGAAACAAAATTAGTAAGCCATACAAACATACCAATTGTTGGATTCATTATTACACACCAAATATTAAAATAACATCCAAATATTAAAATAACATCCCTTAAAGCACATAAAAAAAATGCGAAGTTGTGTGGAAGCTTAGTCGAGCGCTAGCTCACCGAGGGCCAGGTCTGCAGCTCATACCTCATTCCCTCCCACTTGGAATTAGACATGTGAAATGTGATGTTATCAGTTTCATAGTAGCTGATAGACTCATAACTCAAGCATTTTATTATCCCTAATTTTGTCTTTTTATTATATTACTTTATTTAATTAATATGTTTTATTTTATTTTGTAGGATTTAATATTTTGTTGCAATAAAGTCAAAATATTGGTGATCAAGCAAATATTTAATACTCCAATTCATGGAAGGAAAGAGTCTAGAAGATTCTACAATGAAAAGGAAACAATCTTGGTGTGCAAGTCAAGCTTACGTACAAAAATGAATCAAGGCAACCGCAAAAGAGGAACACAAAAGGAAGGATTAAAAAGCAAGAATGAAATGTCACAAACTTACCCTTGATGTTGGCTGAATTTTACGATTTGATCTACGGGGCTCAACAACCTCAGGAATTGATTTGTCCAGCAGTTCAACTTTTTTACCCAACCTTCCACCAGCAGGTGCAACTTTTCCTTTATTCAGTCGTTCAGATTTAGCATTTGATAAGGGCACTTTCTTAGGAGCAACTTGCGGAAGACCTAGCGAAGAAACCAAGGTTGAGCCTTCTGATGTATCCTGAGAATTGTAAAAAGATCCAAATTCCAACAGGTTCTGCCGACCTGCATTGTTCTCCTCATTGCTGATAGAATCCTCTGGTATTTGATCAGTCATGGAAACATCATGTGGAACAGATTTAGTAGAGGTCAAGTTATCTTTCAGAGGTAGTGCTCTCCCTGAAACACTAGGTGGTTTCCCAGACCTAATAACTTTGGGTTTGTCTTCAGGAGCTTGCTTTTCCTTGACATCAATTTTTGTACTATTTTTCCATCCACGAGATCCTGATCCTTGAGGCATCAAATACCTAGTAAATTTAACTGAATCACTTGTTTTTACATTCTTACTGCTCTGGTCAGAGTCAAAATGTTTGCTTACATCCATGAATTTTCGTTTCTTTCCAGGTTTAGGAACACCAAAAACAACCCTTGAACCTTCTTTCTGCAAACCAGTCCTCATTGTTCTCTGTGCATCAAGTTTATTATCATGTCTTGTATTCTTACCAACATTAAATTCTTTTTCACTGGCAGATAAAGGTAGTATCCTTGATTCTTCATGTTTCCTTGATTCCACTAGATCAACTCCACTTGGTATCTTGTCCTTCCCTTTGGCCTCTATATCAGGACTTCCCAGCTTTGCTCGCTTTTCCTGCGGTGCATCACTCTGAAAAAAGGTGTTGAACTCAGTAGAAGTAATATGCCAATTTATATTTTTCGATCAAAAAATTGCTAAGTGTATAATCATGAAAGCATAGGACCTGAGAAGGGGAGCGCTGCCTTGCACCAGACAATTCAATCCACCCCCCATCCTGCCAAGTGAGGGTTGGCCGAAGATGCCATGATCTTACAACTGATATGTCTCCCAGAGCTGCACATAAATTGTATAAGAGATTTTATTTACCACCATGGAAAGTGGCAACCGTAAATAATACACAACATACTGTCTCTGTTACTCAATATGATTGATAATATATACCTGGAAAATGGATTGTTAACGTAGTATCATCATTCTTGTTTTTCTCTTTTACAATTCCCTCACGCCAGCTTAAGACAATATTAACAAAAAGAATGTGAGATATTGAGAGTGAAAAGATCAGTCTGAACTTCAGTATCATAACAGATGAACAAACACCGTGTATATCCAAGCATGCTTTAATAAGATGTATTGTAGCTCAGCAACGAACTTCTTATGCAACTAAGATGTAGGGAAGAACTCATGCTAAAATTGCACAAAACATGTTGTTTCAACTTTTCAAAATGAAGTGTCTTGAGACAACTACAAATACTAATACAATGAGAACCCATACACAAAAATATATAAATAATAAAAATTTAGAAAAACAAAAAATATGAAAAAGAGAGGCACTCTTAGAAACCTTTGCGAGGATTGAAATTCAAAGTTCACACATTGGTGACGATGGGGTTATTAACAAGTCTGTATGCTGGAGGAAAAAAATACCAGATGCTTATGTAAGATAAAGAGACTTTATAACCTCAGAAATATCAGCTTTCAGCGCTTTTTGATACAGTTTAATAAAATATTGTGATAAGTACAAGCATTATCAATACTAGACCATGTGTCGCACGCACTGCAACTATAATTTATATAATATTATTATTTTTTACAAACTAAAATTTTCACTTGACGGCTAAAATAGGAAGATCTTTAAACTTGGAGAGTAAAATAAGAGACAAAAAGGTGAAGCTTGGAGGATAAAATAGGAAATATCATTAAACTTTTAGGGTAAAAGAGAGTTTTCCAAAAATGGAGGGGAAAAGGCTTCACCAAAGCTGGAGTCAAATCCACCCCCCCCCCCCCTCTCTCAAAAAAAACACCCTTTTTCATATATAGATAAATCCTGGGAAAACCTTTTCTAATCAATAAAGTGGAGGAAGAATTTCTTCAAGTAAACCGTACGTGTGGCATACTAATGGTGATGTGCATGTTCTCCACAAAATTATTTTGGACTCACAATATTTAGGTAATACTTGGTCATATTTTGGCCCTTGCTACATTTTTTATCTGCTTTACAAGAATCCCTTCTGACGGAAAGCGCACAGCCCTTAGAGCAGGGTAGGGCGCCCCCCCCCCCCCCCCCCCCCTAAAAAAAAAGGCCCATTGCAGAGCCCACAATTAAGCAAGATAAATGGCTGTCACGCTTTGCCAATTAACTATCATCAAGCATGCAAATTCTTTTCACACAGCTTTCCTGGTGAGAGAAACTATACTACGCGTCTAAAGTCTATACAGCAGTAATCATCTAATAATAATAATTTTGAAGAAAAAATGTTTTGACAGACCAATATATAAGATTTACTGGCCATATGAGATTTAAGCAAAGTGAATTCACACTAGCACTAAAACAGTTTGCCTTGACATGGGCAAGGTAATACAATAGAGCAGTTCTTTCTCACCCTTAAAATTGACGACTACAAATTAAGGGCACGGTTACACATTGAAAATTCCAAACAAAGTGGGGAAATTAATAATAAAGCTAAACTGAAAAGCATGAACAAGAAAATGTGCTGATACAGCCACCATCACCATCATATACGCAATAAAATTTGATCAACTTTGTAGGCTTAAAAGGAAAAGAGCATGATCTATTAATTCTTAAGAGTGTGAATGACATAAGTCAATAACAAACCTAATTAAATTAAAAAATTTAGATGAATATATTTCAAAAAGACATGCTTACCAATCTTGCATCCATGCATCAACTCTGTCTCCAACAGACCAATTATAATCCATCACTGCTGCTCTACGTCTCTTCCTAGTTCCATCAAAGTGCATTGTAGTTGTAGGATGGGCAATGCGCATTGTGGGTGCATTAATACCATCACCTTCAAGTGGCACCCATTCCTTTAGTTGCCCAGACCCTAAAAACAATATGGTAAATATGTGAAAGAGATCAAAATATGAATTAGATTCAAAATATTCTCCAAAATAGGCATCATGCATATGTGAACTTGTCTACTCATTACTTGTGTCACCTTGCATGTCATAATATCGATTGAATTTTATTTCACTTATTCTGCTTTACACATGAAGATAATGACTAATATATGCAGCAACTATAATACCATACATGCAAAATTTGGGTAATAAAACAATATGGATTTTTTGAGAAAACAAAAAAGTACACAGAGAAAATAAAATTCGTAAAACCAAACTTCTCAAAGGTCAATAACTACACCATTAAAAAAGTGTAGCACAATCATTGATAAATATTATGCTTGGGAAGGGAATAAAGTTTACGTGAATTGAAAGAAAAAAAATCATGTTAGCCAACCCTTATAGTAGAGACATAAGACTCGTTGAGCTACAAACATTAAGCAACGTGTAATTGTTCCTTCAAAAGTTTGCTTCTTACCCAATACACAATATTTCATGTTTAGTTTGATCTACATCCAACCAATTAGAAATCAGGTCTTATGCATCACTCATATGTTTAATATAATTTTTCCAGACATTCACAATGCTTGTCTTTCTAATATTATGATTCCCATGTTTAAAATATATATATATATATATTCAATTCTGAAAAAAAACATACACCAGTTCAGTCCATGCCAGCTTACCTTCTGCTTGGAGTTCAGTGTAACAGAGAAAAGCTTTTCCATCCTTCAAATTCAAAATATTTGCCGAATACCATGCTGCTTTATAATTACCACCGTCTTTAAAAACCTAAAGCATGGAATGACCAAGTTAATACAGCTGTAGACATAAAACAGCATACAGATATCAGAAACACCACATTGCTTATAGAAAGGTCACATAATTCCTAAAAACAAAACAAAGAAAGGAAAATTACGTATGAACGAGCACTTGAATTGCAATAGAAAGTTACAACTTATAACAGTGCTTCAACATACAAACTGTGGAACCTGTAAAAAGATCAAGTACCATAACACTTTCAGTTTACAAACCTCAACAAGGCAACCCTCTTTCATCCCATTCTCAATCGACGCCCGTGATGCACTTGTATACACATCTTCAGCAATAGCAGAACCAGATCTTGATACAGCCTCTGATTCAGGAACAATGCCAATGGTTTTGGCCAACTGAGATGCTCTACGAACTCTTTGAGCTCTAGATGAGTCCTTCTGAAGGCTCGTAACAGTACCTGAAATACCATCAACCATTAAGTGACCCTCACTCAGACCCCTGGAAATCTTTTCTCTACAAGATGACATAACAGGTTTCTTGGACTCCTCCATACCAGATGGTTCTCCATTGGACTGTTCAACTGCAACATTTTGAAGTTTGACACCAACTGCCTTTGGTTGATCACAATCAACAATGTGCGATTTTGCACCCTGTTCAGGAGAAACCTGGAGATTTTTCCAGTAGCCCACTGGACCTAATTCTACCAACTCACTTAAAGGCAAAGGATCACCGATAGAAACAATTTTTCCTGCTTGAGATACTGCTTCTGATGCCAGTTCAGCAGCTTTTACTATGGCATCCAAGTTTTCAGCATGTCTTGAGGCAGCTGAAGCAGCTTCAACCCTCTTCCTAGCCGCTTCCCTGGCAACGGCAATGATTGAGCTGGGATCCATACTTCCACCCCCACCCTGCAAGACGGATGATGGGATAGCATTCCCTGAACCGTTTGAAACATTGGAGAGAGAGATCCTGGTACTTTGAGTTGAAATTCCAGTTACACTTAATGCAGATACCTCATCAGCCATTAGTTTTGCTTGGACTGCAACATTCAATGCAATCTTAGCCGCTGCAGCTGCTACCTTTGCAACAGAAGCAGCAGCTGTAATTGTCACAGCCGCAGAAGCAAGCTTAGCTTCAACATCAGATATCAAACCAGAATTCTGCTGCTTACCCAACTGGCTCCAAACATCATGACAGTGATTAACTGCGGAAGAAGCATGCACAGCAGCAACCTCAGCTTGTAGCTTAGCCTCCTCGACTGTATTTATTGTCTCATCTGAAGTTATACTCTTCTTCTCCAACTTCTGATCCACTCTTTCAGGTTGATCGCTTAAAGATGTTGGAGATACAGCTGCAAGAAATTTACCAGAGTTGCTTGTAGATGTGAAGCGAAGAGGAGTTGTAACAGCCACTGATGTAGAAAAAAGATTACTAACAACAGCAATGGGGACAGACTCTGTTTGACTTTGAGCAAGCAAAGACTTCCGGCCAACAACCTCGGGAACAAAAGCCTTTTTAGATGAGTGATTACTAACACTAGGGGAACACACTGATGTTGCCTGATGTAGAGCTGGCAATGGGATTTGGCTTGGGCCCTCAGTGATGGGAACCTTCTTTCTCTTTCTAGGCTTCAGATCAGCAGAATGCAGACCAGTTGGAACTGTCACCTTTTTCACATCAGGCTGAGAAGAAGTCCCAGAAGAAACACTAGCACCCCCACCACCATGAGTAACAGCAAGAAGAGATGTATGCTTTGTGACAGGGAAATTTGGCACAGCTGAATCTTTAGCAGGGGTTAGTTTAACAGGTTCTGTATTAGGAAACACAGAATAGCGAGCATTGGCATCAAAGGCAGTAGTTTGTGGAGAAGCCACCCATGGACCAGGAAAAGGGGTCTGCGAGAGCCAAGAGGGGCTATGTCCGACAAAAGTCCTTATACCTGGGACCTGATAAGGATGCAATGGAGAAAGTGGCTGATGAAAATCAACAGGTGCTCCTCTTGGAATGCCACTGGACTGCAAACCATCACATGAAGGTGTAGATACATTCCAAAGAGGCGATGAGAGAGGGATGATAGGATTAACTGGTGATTGAGTACCCTTGCTTCTTGTTTGGCCAGAAGGTGAAGAAAGAACTTTACTTTTAAGTGAACTGTGTTCAACTGGCTTATCTGCAACTTTGCTACCTGTATTTATTAATTCCAACGTACAATAAGACAATGACCAAGTCTACAAAAGAATTGCACTTGTCATCCTGAGGTACCTGATTGCGCAGGGGTTCCCAAGCTGGCATGGGATCTCTGAGCATGAACCCTTTCAACATAGGCATGCCATGCGGGCTCCCAAAGACTCCCACCACCATCTGTAAATGCAATATGACATAAAATGATCACAAGTCCGCATAATTACATTAAGATGCAACACAACTATAGCTAATAAACTAACCAGATGGCCCAAATGCTGAAATCATACAAGCTTCATCAGGAACAGACTCTTGTCTGCAATAACCAGTAATTTTCAGAAAAAGTATATTTAACTTCATAATGCAGGCATATATGAATAAGAAATTAGATTCGTTGAACTAATTACATGCCACTGAGAGCACAATTGATCATCAGATAAAAACTTAACTACATATATTTATTCTTGTTTAGGATCACACAATTCCTCCGTCACTCATTTCCAGATTGATTCTTTTGTACACTAGAAAACAAATTCTTAGGAATCCAAAAATAACCTTTACAGTTGAAGATAATCCATACAACTGAAAGCTCAATCAATCATCATTAATGACCTTCACTACGTAATCCTTCTTAGAGAATTGAGGTTCTCAGTAACACTGAAGGAACAACCAAACAAGTTCCCAGGTACAGGAAAGTAACCAGTTCTAGACATTCGACTATATTCTGCTACATTGCATGTACGACACTGGTATATCAATTGACTCAATTGTTAAGGAACCATCACAAGCAGCCTCCCAATAATGCAAAAGTAAAATCATACTACAAATTGCAATTCCATCGCTCCATTGACATCTCCCATCTCTATTGATGCAGTGCACTTATATATCTAGTAAATAAAGAACAAGACTCACATTAGAGATCCATAAACAAATATCTGTGCTCGCAATTGCACTTGCTGTAGATCTGTAAAAGGCTGTTGAAAAAATGCAACTTGAGAAACTGAAGCGTTCAAATCCGGAAGATTGGACGTGGGAATAGGAAGGACACCACATGGCTTTGTAGCACTTCGCTCGACATCACCACAGGGCTTCAACAGTTCAAATTGCACAAGCTGACCAGCCTCAGGAGAACGCATGAAAATCATTGATTTATCACCTGTTTCTGACTGTCTCACAGGTGTTGTTTCCTTTACATGGTTTCCTTTCTTAGCACTTTCTCTTGCTGTTGCCTTGCCAGAACCTCGCCTCGTTTTACGCTCAGGGGTCCGTTTGGCACCTGCATGTGCTATTCCCTGTACAGGTGGTTGAGGACTTCCATGAGAAATTTCTGGCACCATCTTTAGATCTATCTGAGTGAGACCAGATGTAAAAGGAGATCCCTCAACATCCTGCATTAGAAGTTTATTACAAAACACATTAGTTAAGAATACAGAAAAAGAAGAGATGAAATACTACAAGGTAAAGACGAGAAGAAAATACCACTGATATTTTGTGAACTTGGATTCTGGGAAATGATTGCCAATCCTTGCTAGTTTGTCCTTCAGATAGATCGCCAAATGGACTGACCTCAAAGGTAAAGCTACTATCCTTTCCTGCATGCGAGGAAGCCGACTTAACCTTTCCATCAGTATCATAGGTAGCCTCGGAATGCTGGACATCGTCAACTATTATCCCTTTGATCCCAACTTGCTGTCCTTTTTCACTTAGCGGAAGCTCAGTGCAACTAATGATTGAGGGGGATTCACAATTATCTTTTACCAAATTAACAGAACCGCCTCCACCTTCATTCAAACAGTTGGAAACACGTTCAGATCGACAGGCAAGAACAGCGGAAGCTTGATGGTCATCTGATGAATCAACTACAAACGAATTCAGTAATCAGAATTGAAACATAAGCAGGATACAAAAAACTACTCGATTACTAGAATTGAAGGACGGAAATGTCTTGGATAACCAATAAAAGCATATTTTGTTACTAGAATAATGTCTCCAAAATCCAAAGTCCAAACAATTAAAACTGCAATATCCATATAAAGTGAAAAAGGGATAGTAAAGGACCAAACAAACAGCAAAATTATAGCCTAAATTCAGGATGAATAACGATAGGAAGCATACCTTTAGTGCTAGTACCAGTTTGCCCAGTGGTTTGAGTTCCAGATGCCACGATAACTCCATTATCTTTTTGGCTCATATCACAGCACGGTTCACTCATAGATACCGATATAGCTTCTGCAGGAACCACAATTCTGTTTGATAGATGCACTGCCTCTGAGGATAATAAATATTGCACATCAGTGTGAATACCAGGTCAACATAGAAGTCTTTGTTTTACTATATTGGAACCATAATTTACATCGTATGGCAACGAGTGTTTCGAGAATCCGAGGGAATATGGTTCATAAAAGGGTCCAAAAACAAGAGAAAGGAAAAGAACATGATCAAGGGGGTCGAGGGGGGACGCAAATCAATGTTGGCTCTGAGAAACTACAAATCTGGCTGGAAAAAAAAAAGGTAATGTCCAAGTGCAGCTAACCACATCAATCCGTATATGTGGGGGGATATTAAGAAAATAAGTGGAAATTAATTAACAAAGAAAAAATATATAGAAGAGAGAGAGAGAGCAACTAAATCACTATATCACCTGCGACATCTACCGATGCCAATTCAACATTCCTTTCCAATGATATTTCTTTATCATTTTCACAACCTGCGGCTTCAGTACCCTCAACCTGTTTTACTGGCGAGTCAAAGAGAACAGGACACACTTCCAACTTCTTGGAGCACTCTTGACCAACTTCAACTGCTTCTTGGTCACTCTGGCTTGCTGCATTACAAATCTCCACTGTCAGTGACAGAACAACTGTCTCATGTAGTATTTTACACAGCACAGTTAAGACTGTACCTTTTGCAGCTTCAGGAAGAGACTCTAGATCACTTGCCACTTGTAACGACTCCTTCAGGACCGACAAGCTTGAGTCTCTATGGACTTCGGTATCTTCAGTTTCATCAGTGTCCATAGAAATCATCCCGAGTACGGGTAACTTCTGCCCATAATTATGAGAAGTAACTTCATCAGCAGTAGCACCAGTCCCACCATTCAGTGTGTCACAGGTTGATAAGTTTATGTCTTCCACAACAACTTTTGATTCTACAAAGCACAATAAAAAATGCACAAAGATAGAAAGAGAATGTAATTCAACTTGATTGTGCAAAAACAGTCTCTCTTCTTCTTTTTTTATAGGATAAAAAAAAATCTGTGATTTCTAAAAAATAAATAAAATAATTTGTATATCCAAATTTGATGTTTGAACATCCAAAGTAAATTAGAAAACCCAAAATCAAAAGTTTCATGTTATACCTGGTTCCTTCCCAATGGGACCCTCGAATTCTGATCCATGAGCTATCATGATTTTTCCTTCATTAAATTCATCAGAACACAATGATTTAACAACCCTGCATTCCACGTTACTAAATTCTGTAGGCAACTCTGTGTTCCCTCTCTCATGAAATGAAACATCTTGGTCACATCTATGAGCATCCTCAGAGAGAAGATTTTTACCGTTCAGCTGTGTGGATTCACCAAGCATGAGAGGCGAAATAAGACCTTCAGGAATGAAGTCTTCTTTGAGGACCCTAGCTGTGTCACTGACACCGGTTAAATTCTCATTTGAAGATTGTTTCCTAAGCAATTCAGCTGAAGAGCATGCTATTGTCAAACTAGAAGAATCTCCAACATGATTAATTGCACTTCCATCACCCATTTCAACAAGCTTATGGCCTACACCAGGTAATACAGATGCCTCAGCAAACGCCCTTCTATCCATTCTGTAGTCACTTCCAAAAAACTTCTCCTTTTCCACCACAGAACCCATCTCCAGCTCTGCACAGGAAGAACTTTCTGCCTTAGTATTGCCGACCTCAATGTTCTGGCCCTCCAGACTAATCGTTTCATGGTCACTTCCAAAATCCTTCTCTTTTTCAACAGCCGTCTCCAGTTCTGGACAGGCAGAAGTTCCAGCCTTATTGATGCCAACCTCAATGGCCTGCTCCTTGGGACTCCCATCACCTAGACAAACTACATTTGAGTCCTCATTTAGAAAGCCTTGAAACTGCTTACAAATTTCTGGGCCTTCAGTACAAACCACAATTTCAAAATTGTAATGCTGTGAAGGTTCTGAAGAACAGACATCATTTTTGCACCCATTAGAAATTTGCAAGTCACAATCCTCCTTCATCGGTGATCCTGAAGATTCCTCGAATGTAGTGATGTTATCATCAACTTTGTGCTCTACTAAAGATTCCATCCTTGAAGCAACATATTGAGTATGATCTTCTAGTTTCTTGGTGCAAGTTTTGCCTGCAGTTCCACTAGATGTTTGATCAACCATATTGGACTGTTTGCTCCGAAAATCACGTTCCACCATTCCTTTAGAAATGTCTTTAAGCACAACACCTACATTTTCAAAAGAAACATCAGTAGCCTGATATTTGTTCTCCTGATCGTTAAACTCCCCAGAGTTTGCAATGTCATTATGTGGAGAGGAGCTAGTATTCCGGGCATGTTCCCCAGAGACAAAGGGAGGTTCTTTCATGTTATCCACTAGAGATTCCATAACTGAATTTTCAACTTCCATTTGATTTGCATCATCACATTTTCTATCAGTTCCCACATTACCCTCACTCACAATTACACCACTGAAAACCTTTGAATCAACTTCGCCAGAACTTGCATAAACAGGGGGATCATCTTTTAGAGCCTCTGAAGTATATTCAACATTAGAATGCTCAACCCCAGCACTATGATTCCACCCATCCGGAAAATCAACTGGTGCTAATTCAGGTTGTGGGTGAATAGCATTTTCCATTTTATCATCTTGCTTCAAATTAGGCTCCATTTCCTCAGTCAACCTACCCAATTCATCGCCAGCATCTGATTCCTCGTAAATAAGTTCTCCCAGGATCTTTTCTTCCTGCCCAACAGATTTTAACAGCATTTCAACAGATTCTGAGGATGTCGCCTCAGACCAAACATTGTTACGCCTTGAAATGGAACAAGATTCTGTTGCACTTGAACTAAATTCTATTCCACTACTTCCTCGAGAAAAATCTTCAATCCAATGATTGTCTTCCTGACTTGGAATGCCAAGAAAAACTTCGTTTTCAACCAAACTATCAAATCTTAGGTGACCTTGGAGGCTATCATCAAAATCAAACTTGGGAAGAGCATAAGGACGCAAGACTGGAGATAACTTAGAGCTCCCTTCAGCTAAATGATGGTTATGGCCTTGAAAATCAGTGTCGTCATAATCCATCGGTGTATGCCTACAATATGATAAATGTTGGAAAAGGAATATAAATCAAAAGGATTTCTGCACATATTTGACATCAGCCCAGTCGCTGAACTTAACGTCTACAAGAAAAAATAGTATTTCAAATTTTCAACACATCATATGACAAAAATATTATTTGCATAGAATAGAACCCATGATACCAAGATAGAATTTATTTGCACCTTCCTACTTTATCTTAATTCTAAACCCTTCCAGGAGTTTCCCTGCATCAGCTTAACTATTAATTACATAACTAGAGTTCATATTTTATCATCAGTGAAGGGAAAAGGCCCTCACAAAGTCAATGTAAAGGGATATGCTTGGGACATTCCATGTTTCCCAACCTAAGTTACCAATGCACAGAGCGGGCGTGACAGCAACAGTTTGAATGCACATAATTTGATACAACTTTTTGAGAGTGCCTCCAAAGCATCAATATAAAAAAATGTAATTTATTAGCATATGATTAAACATAGATTTCTTTTATTTTGTATATAACTTAGAAGTCTTAGATGAGATAATATTAGTCCAAGTTGATAGTTTACTAAGGAGTTACTCAAATCGGTGATTAAATATGACTACAAGTAAATAATTAATAGAGCTTATAAGTAAACAAGCTTCTGGTAGCCTAGTGGTGTTATTATATGATAACATAGAGGTTGTAGGTTCAATCTTAAAGACACCATTAGTTTTTACTACTATTACATCTTGCTGTAAATCCATAACTAGCATACTACAGAGTAAAAAAAAAGACAACCCATTACTCAAACCTCCAAGGTAGAACACTACTAGTGCAAAAGTCGACCCAAAAATAAATTAAACACTCCAAGTCCAGAAAGGAGAAAGGAAAATTCAGACTCCAAAAAGGTTCAACTACAAGTTATCCTCTGCATTAGTGCTAGTGTCTATATAAACCAAAGATCAAACCAATCAAAACTCATAAATAACACACTAAAAGTTACTCGGAACATAAAGAATTCAAATTTGAAGCGACTTTCATCAATTTGAAGTCCACCCAAAAAGCCCCAAGTAGTTCAGGTTGTTAGCCACACTCTCTCTCCGCTCATTTCTAAACTTTTTCACGCAGTAAAGAAGCCTTTTTTTAGCGCAAACCAACAACTATCCCCAAGTATTTGGCACAAAGTACTACCAAATTTTGAGTTCCAACAAATTGACAGAGGAAATGAAAAGTACCAGAAGAAGTAAGTCTAGAGACGCTACCTCCCTCCATCCAGAGACAAAATCCTGACCGCTGATCAACTGACTCGCCGCTTCATAACCCTAGGGTTTGAGTGATTTCTAATTCAAACTTGTAATACACAAATGAGAAAAATCTAGCGGATCGAATGAAGAACTCCCGGAAAATCGACGACAAGAAGGATACGGCAAAAAATTGCGTAAGATTATGTATATATAGAGAGAGAGAGAGAGAGAGTGGGGGGGGGGGGGGGGTGTTCTGAGTGTGAGCGCGTTGGCTCAGTTAGGCGAAGTACTCTTTTTCTTTCGAGGAGAGAGAAAAAAATGTGTGATTGCGCATAGGAGGCGGTAGGGGGAATTTTTCATTTTATTTTTCGAATCAGACGGGACGGGTTAAACAGAAAAGAACGTTCAACGTGTCGTGTTTTGATTCGTGATTAAAAACTAAACGACAATAGGGTCTTTGTTTATTTAGAGTTTTGCTACATGATATTGTAAATCTCACTATTTTTATATTAAATCATTGTATCTATTATTATACTTCTTCTATCTCAGAATAAAAATTATTTATTGACTTTTATGGTCAAATTGATCATTTTTTAAATTAATGTATTTTATTATTCTCTTATATATATATAAAAAGTTTATAACCATTATAAACTACATACAATTTAGTAGTAATCTCAATATTTATTTTTTTTAAAATTTAAATATATATGTTTAATTATTAATTTTAAAAATGGTCAATTTGACCGCAAAAGTCAATAGAAGACTTTTATCTTGGGACGGAGGGAGTATGAGTTATTACTCATAACAAAATTAATTTATTTTTTAAATGACTGAAATGCATAAGTGACCTTCTAATTTGTATTATTTTTATAAATTTATTTTTTAAAATTTTATTTTGACAAAATTTTTCCTCTAATATGCATTAATTGTGCATAAGGGATCCGAAAACCTTTTAATTAGGGTATTATTGCCATTTTCTTATAAACTCAAGCAGCAACATATTTTGGCAGAAACTCCTTGTATCATTTTCTTTTAGAAGTTTTCACATAATTAAGTAGAACAAGTCACATAATTGAAACACTTATGGTTCTATTTTTTCTCCGAGAGGGAATTATTATTTAGAAAAATATACGTTATTGACAAAACTTGACTATCGTTAAATAGTCCAATATGAACATAATGGTCAAAAATTGCAACTAATTTTATTCCATTCATTCAACCATATAGGAAAGAATTATACGAGTGACACATTTGATCATTTAATTTTTATTTTGGAAAAAGTTAAAACTTTGATTGAACCAAAAAGCATTCCTTATTTAATTAGCTTGACACCTTCTTCTACATCACTCCAAACTCTCTACTCCTTCATTTAAGATACAAGTATATATTCGAGAGATGAATGATAATCTAAAATCATAAAAAGTACAATGAGGAAAGGAACTTTAAATCTCTAAATATGTACATTTCGAGCCTGCCTTTGCTACATTCATCATAGAAATAAATACTGCAGAGTTGAGAAAATGGACATTAGGTCCCTCTCCTTCAACACTGATAAATTATTTCACACCCAACCCCCATGGCTTCTCAGTTAAATCTTTTGAAAAAACATACCGGAATCTTGAGCTGTAAGGCAACCACTCCATAATCTGCGATGTTTTCTTATTGGTTGAATGGATACTAATGCATTTATGTATCCAATCATGGAGTTTCTTGTCAACACTGTCAGCAACCCATTTGAGAAGATCATCCGAGGAAATAGAGGCTTCCTTTGCATACCTTTCAAGTACCTTAGGCAGGAACACTTTGTTCGACTTCTTGACAACTACGTTTGCTTGAAGAAACTCCCTTTTTGCCAAGTCCAGTTCTTCTTTGATATTTGATGCGGTGTAGACTTTTAGCTACCAAAGGAAAAGCATAAAAGAAGAAAAAAGAGTCAAAAAGTAAAGAGTTTAGTCCACTCAACTTGGTTTGTGTTAAAAGACTAGTGCGTCTACAAGTAAATTTCCAGGATCTTGAAACAGCTTCTAGACTATAAGCAATTGGACAAACCATGTTTGACTATTTTGCTAAAAGCAGGAAAAACTGTTCGAAGTGAATAATTAAAGGTTAGATAATCAATGTATTTAGCAGAAATCGCGTCCCTCTTCTTTCAATCAAACAACCAGTCACTCTAGCAGTCCATGGTGATCATAATCACTAAATTACTGTATATTTTAAGCTACAAGGATGAGGGGGGGAAATAAAATATATAATGAAACAAGAAGTTACCACGGGATCAGAAATTGCTCCGGTGCAAAGAGCAAAGCAAACAAGTGCTTGGGGTATTTGTAGACCGAATTTTGAATTGATACGCTGTCTTTCTTCTCCAGATCTTTTCCTCAATGCAGTTGACAAAATTGTCTCAAGCCACTGTAAAACGAGAGGGGAAAGATGAGGAAAAATACAATTCACTAGGTAACACTAGGCACATAAAGAACAAGTTAGTGAACACTCCCAAGCTTATTTAGAGCATTAAATTTATTTTTTATTTTGTTTTTCCGAAGACAAGTAGCCATTTCAAGAACTGAGACATGCACTAGTGCGTTTTGGATAATGTGAGTAAGGTAGTACCCGTCCAACTCGGGGTGTACTGAAGCAAAAGATGGACTGTTCTATAGCAGTTGCGCTAATGATGTAGCCACCAATATTGTAAGAAGCCTGCACTATACAGAGAGAAACCAACAATACTAAATTAGGAAAACATTTGATAAAACTCTAGCAAGCATGAAAAGCCATAAAAAAATTGTTTTGATGAGCCCTAGTGTTCAGACGATTGGCTAACAATATGCATACACACGGAAAATACACCTTGATACTACTTACAAAGCATAGACTTCACCCTAGGCCTTTGCATGCTAAAAGAAATAGAATTGATCCATGAAAATAGAATTTTATGATCAAACTATTTTAAATTAGAATGTCAATGTAGATTTCAAACAAATAATCGCACTACCTTGTAGAACAAGGCTAACCTTCTGAGAGAGCTGTGAGGTATTCCATATGCTAGATATGCCTAAAGACGGAAATACATAAATAAAAGTAAACAAATGTTTATAGAAGTACAATTTGAGAAATAAACTTTTCTATTAGCTTTGTGATCTTACATGCATAATCAAAGAATTGTAGATGTTGATCCAAAATGCAGTCTGAGCATTCCTTTCCATACGACTCAAATTAACTTTTTCAAGTTGTTCCACAAGTACTCTGAAAAGGGAAGAGACAGAAAAAAAATGTTTCAACACAATTATCTTTTATAAGCAGAGATCTAATGTACAGATAGGCACATGTCTTCGACGAATAGCATAGCCTTTCTGAACAAGGAGAAGTAGCTACTATCTCCTCTCCTAATTGTCCCCACTCCCACCCCAAAATAGTATACCTATTAAAGAAAGTACTAGTTTTAGGCTGACAAAATGGTAGGCAAAATCTTAAGAGTTTTAAAACCAGCCTCAAACCCAGTTCATTCCCCTAGGTCTTGTATATGAAACACTCAAAAACAAATTAAGACCATCTGTTTTTTCCCTCTCTACATGTTATTAGCTCGTGAGGAACTCACCTGTAGTTGTTGATGGCATGTGATGCACGAGAGAAGTTGTTCTTATCAGTTGATATCCAAGATATTTCAACCATGGATTTGCAGGACCACTCCCTATCCTCTCCTACACCACGTTTGGGGATTACAACATTGGTGGATGACCTTGATAACAAAGGTGATCTGTTTTGTTCAGGAGTTGTAGATACTGAACTACGGAGCCAGCAGTATACAGAAGCCATACACCTGACCAGTTCTTCAGACAATTTGCTTGGACGCTGGTGGAGATGAACTTTGAGAGTTCGCAGCACAGAAGTTTTGTCCAAGGCTGGTAGCTGTTCTTTAACCAGATGACAAAAAATGAAGTGACATTATATAGCAGACCAAAATATGACCAAATATAACTTTTAGTAACAACACAAGTTTTAGGAGGATCCTTGAGCATTCCATGAGGAGCAATTCCACTTAACATTTTGCCAGGAATTACAGAAACAGTTCCACTAACATTTTGTGACATCTCTACCATGTAGAACTTCAAACTTCATCAATAGGACCGAATCAAAAATCAAGCAACAGCTATTTAAAGTTTTCTTCCAGATTAGTGTACGAGTCTTAAAACTCTCAGATGTTCAATAGATAAGTTTATCTCAAGCTGCCAATTTCCAGCATGTAGAGCTCTAAACTTATCAAGAGGATCATATCAGAAATCAAGCAACCAGATGTTTCATAAGAGAAGCATGTTTATACATTATTGCTTGTGTTTTTTCAAAACCCAATCCATTTGTGTAGTATTCTTTTAGCCTATTGAGGTATACCATATGTTCAAAAACAGGTAAAAAGCCTTTGCCCTGCCTAGCAATCTAGTTACTCAGTTTGATATTATATAGTAACATTCTATTTCCAAAGAAGCAATAATAAAGACGTGGTGAAAGTGCAAGTGTATTCACAACAAGGATATAAAAAATTCAGTTTTGGAGCTCAAATATCAGTCCAACTGGTTTGAGGACTCCATAAGTCTTTCAAACTAAAACATATCCAGTAAATAATCCATATAATTCATTGAGACAAATAATGCACAAATAGGGAATCAACGTAACATTTTTGAGCTTAAACTTACCAGAAATTATGGTGCCAACATACATGACATGTCTAAAAATGCTTTCTCAAGAAACAAGACAATGAAGCATTTACAGAAAAAGGATAAGGAGAAAAGATAGTAGGGCTCAGATGAAAGAGAGTACTAATGACAATTAGAGCATATTCCATGGTAAATGATTGATACTAAAATAGAGAAAATTTGCTCCTACCTTGTCCTGTCCTGGATGATTTTGCTCAAAGTGGATGTTAGATTCTCTAGTGAACACCGAAGCATGTCTTGTGGTAGAATGCAACAATTTTCTTTTCATTGAGCCATTTATGGTGGCTAGAGTTTGGAAAGGCCAGAAGGGGAAATTTTTTGAGGAACAAAAAGCACTTGAAATTATAGTTGGATGCTTCTTGGACTCATTCTTTGCATGAGCAGGAGAAGTTATGCCAGAACTTTGCTCAGAAGGTGGCCGACTAACACAATGCTCAAAAATGCTCCTGTATAGAGAGAGAACATGCTGCTCCCCATTTGTAACCTCTTCTTCAAGTAACTCAATTTCAGTTATCAACTCCTTTGTCTAAAATGAAGATTTTGTTACCACTAAGCAGTGAAAATAAATAAGAATAAAAGGGCTACCTCTAGTGAAAAGATACTGGGAATTGTGGAAATTGTAATACATTGCAATCCTACTTTACCATAAAGAGAACAAGACCAATCACAAGTTAATAAATATTGCTTAAATGAAAAGAAATACTCCATGTAAGCCGCAACATAAGTATTTACACTGGCTTATGCCTTTGAACACAAATGGTCTCTTTTTAAAAGTGAAAGTGCAGTGCCGGTTGCATTAAATCTTTATATGTTTCTTCAGGTCAATTTGGATTCACTTGAGATATCAGCTAATTTCTCCCTTCCAAACATGGGAGAAATTTTTTAATTAAAAAGCCAAAAGAATAAATGAAAATCAAGTTGTTTCAGTGCCATCAGTTACTTGTTTCTTCACATAGTTTACTCCAGATGTTCAGCACAACTGTGTAGCTAGTCTTCTCTTGTTTAATGTTTAGAAACAAGGCCACCTAACAATGCTGATATTTTGCTATTGTTAAACTGAAGGTACAAAACCAAAGTGATAACTTCCGTCACCATTCAATCATCTGGACTTTGATGAGTATTGAGTACAAGACATGAAGAAGAAGCTTTGTAGCATCAACAATGACAAATACTACTGTTAATTACTCCCTTTGTTCCGCAACTAGAGTCCTTTTGACTTTAGTCCTAGTCAATTTGTGAAATCCTAAAATGCAAATTGTGATATATTTTAATTTTTGAAATAACTATTTTGTACTAGGTAATACTTTTTAAGTAGTTTACATGATTAGTCATTACATTAATCAAAATCAAATAAAATCACATTAATGTTGAATATTAGGATTTCGCAAATTAAATAGGAAAAAAATTCAAATGGAACTCTTTTAGAGGAACCGAGAGAATATTATATAGTACTACACTTAAATAAGTTATAAAAGAAACTATAGAATAGATCAAGATCTTATTATTAAACCTTAAAACTACCTCAGCAGCAAAATGCCTATGTCCAGGTGATAAAGTACTAGAAGCTCTACCCATCGCCCTCTCAAGCAATATCCGCATAGATTTCTCTTGCTGCAGCCGCAACTGTAGTTGCCCAATCTGCAAAATGATGCATCACTTGCGAAAATTAGAATAATTGAATATTTGAAAAGCTTTTGGGTTTTGTCATTGGCATGAAGAAGAGACTGCACGAAATTCCTCACTTAATAAACGATATTGGTTTGGCAAGATGTCAGCACGGTAAAAATATGTAGGCAATCTGCTTGAGCTGCATCTTGTATCTACAGATTAAAATTTTTATTAAAAGTTTACCCTAATGCCAAACATGATTTTAACTGCATTTTGATAAATCTCCCGTCTCCTAAGGTTATCATCAAAATTTGTAGCATTTTTTAGGGAAAAAAAGACAAAAAAAAAACACTAAGGCATGATCCCTTACTTTAATTAATTAATATGTCAAGGTTTTTCACCCTTGGCTCTTTCTTGCAAATGGAAGAAGACTGCAATAACATATTGGGTTTATTATCGGCCAATGCCTGTTGTAAATTTTAACATAAAATTCCCTCCCCCCTCCCCTGTACCGAGGAAATTAATAAATAAAAGTGATATTAGGAAAAATCTGAAGGCAAACACAAAAAACTCATATGTAATCCTGCATCTCGATGGATGGGATAAATATAGATTCCTATACTTACATCCTTTTCCAAAGAGTCCCTGTGTTTCGATGCAGCATCTATGCTAGTATTACTGGGATGTTCATGAAGAGGACTCTGGGCCCCAATATTCCTTGCCAAGGACCGCAAATCCTGTCAAATAGGTATGGATAAGCAATTCCATCATTCGGTGTCAATAGCAATGTGCAAGCTAAGCCTTGACCTCAAGGGGCTCCAATTGGTAAAAGATGAAGAGCACAGATGGCTTGAGGCTAAAACATTTTTGGTCATGGCTGACTTAAAATAGTCAGAGCTTGCATATGAAACAATTTATTATTTTATATCTCAAATAGAATATAGCATAAGTGACAACAACAACAGCTGATTATGTACTGACATTGAGTAATAGTCGTGGCCTTCTTACAGGTAATTCATTAGACTCCTGTATTGAATGTGAAACTCCATCTCTTGAAAGATCCAAATTCTTGCCAGAAGCACTAGAAAGCAGAAAGAAAAATGCATAAGCATCGATGGTGTCAAAGAATTTGCCTAGAATCTTGTCATGCAATGTATTATGAAATGACAACTTCTCTATGGAACTACTAAAAATTCCTGTTCACAACTCAACTCACTTGTTCCATCCAATTAAAATCTTGTCATCCAGTTAGAATTTTTTCTTAGGTTTAGTTTTAGTCAATAGTAGTTGATCATGCTATTCTTCACAGCCTCAAAAAGAATTTAAGGACCCTTGAGTTATAATATATCTATATAATCAAGATGAAAGTAAGAGAAGTTGAATGATGATGTTGAGTGGCGACAGCAGCTGTATCAATTACCAATAGCCAGTTGTATATTGGAGTGGCCAATTACTTATAATGAAGAACATAGTCTAAACATCTATCTTAGGGGATCTGTTGTGTACTTCCTGCAAAGAGCAAATTCGGGAAATTTTGTTTGATCATATTCAATAGCTTGTGAAGGCCCATTTTCTTCGCAGATGCTACAAGGGGATCAAATCACTACATCTTTCTTCCCCAATCCACTTATGAGAAGAAAAAAAGAAAACTTTCTTCATCAATCCCACAAACTCGCAAGATTCTATAATAAGTTATAGTTCTAGTCCATTTAACCTGAAGTTTCAAACCTCTTGAAAGAGGGGCCTTTCAACTATTCTAAGAAACCCATTTCAAGAAAATTGCAAAACAAAAATTGACATATGTATTTATATTGCATGTTACATCCTAGCTCATGAAAAAGCAAATTTTGAACCAAGCAAAAAACAAACTTTTCTAAATGCAAATAAAAGGGGATGGGAAAAAGTGTCAAACAAATTTCCAGTTTGCATCTCAACCTATATTAGCCAACTGTGCAGAACAGAAGAAGGGAAAAAATAGTAATCAAAGAAATGAATAAAAAGAGCACCTTTTAGAGCGCTTATGTTGGGCATGAACACGTGTAGATGCCCAAGAACCTCCATCTTCTCTTTTACAAGCTCCTTTCCCATCTTTAGCTACAGGGAAAGGATCCATACTAGTAAAATTATTTTCTCTCTCCTAATTAAGATATGCAAACTACAAAGTATTTACATTCTTCTTCTTCTTCAAATACATTAACAGAGTAGTATATACATGTATACAACCATATAAAAATGTAAAATTAATAAATGAGGCCCGACAGAGATTATATGGGGATAATGGAAGATGGATATCAGAAAAAATGAGTGAATTTATTGCAAGTAATGAAGAAAAGTGGTACTTTTAATGGGTTTTTTGAAATTGAAATTGAAGGGATTGGAATGAATGAAGAATGAATAGAAGAGGTATAGAGAATGTGAAATTAAGTAATCATCTGATCCAGCACTTACCTCAAAGGAAATGGGACCAGGTTAGCTGCAGCAGCCCTGCACAAAATTGAATTCCATCACTTTTGCGTTGTTGACAGCATTCAATTCAATTGAATGATATGAGTGATTCATTTATTTCACCTGCAACAACTACTCGGTCACTCACAGTAATACTGTAATAGTACTACAAAGAAAGAAGAAAGTTTTGGACTTCCTTGGGAGTGGAGATGAGAGGGAATCGGAGCTTTGGATTCGAAGTTTGTCAGACAGTGGCTCGGCACCATGGGAAACGTTGATAACAAATCAACATTCTATAGTCCAATACACTTCCTTCCCCCCGCGAACACGCGCGAGAGTGGACCTCGTTTCTTTTATAATTTTATTATACAGGCGGTTTTAAAAAATATATATATATATATTCAAAATATAAATCATTTTATATATATTTAAGATTTTTTTTAATTATTTTCTATTTTATTTTTAAGAATAGAATAATTAAAAAAGAGAAAGAAGAATAATTAATTAGTGCATGGGTAGTAATAGAATTTCAAACTAACATTAATTATTTAATATTAGTATTAATAAAATTTCTTAATATATGTGATTATGTCTTAAACGAATATTAAGATAAAAAAAACTTCAAAAAATATAAATTATCTATCTTTATAATGTATAATACTCTATTCGTTTCAAAGTATAAGCTTATTATTGACTTTTTGAAATCCACTTAAGATATTTTGAAACTTAAAATTAATATAATTTTTATTAATTTTAATTAATATAATAATGACTATTATAAATTATTTAAAAAATAATATTTATTATAAGATATATAATTTTATAATTGTTAATAAATTATTTCAATTTTAAATTTTAAAACATCTTAAATTGGCTTTCAAAAATCAAATCTTATAATTTGAAATTAAGGACGTATTAATTATTGTAAAAATTATATAAACTCATAGTTTCTAGAGTTTTAAAATCTTACAAATTATTTTAAAAAATTAAATACAAAAAGAATAAATGAAGTATTATGTCCAGTTTAGTTAATTAAAGATGTGAAAATGCATTATGTACCTCATTGATTCCGACCACCAAAATATGAGCAATATTACGGGTTATAAATTAGAAGCCCGGGAATAAATATTTTAATACTTTCTCTGTTTTACAAATTGTTTCATTTATAAAATTTGTAAACATTATTTTCATATAAAATTCTATTAAAATTATATGTTAATACATAATAATAAAATTGTAAAGACAAATTTTAAAATATTATATTATTATTAATAAAAAAAACACATTTCTATAAAATAAAAAAATAAGCAAATAAAACTCTGTTTATAAAAAAAACAGATAAGTGCACAACTCCAAACACAATTTAGAACACTATATTTTGATTTCAACAATTGAAAGATAAGGTCTACTATGAAAATCTGTGTCAGACCTCTCTTTTTAATAGTTAAGATGTATATAGTATTTGAAATTAAAAAAATTCTAAACTTATCTAGAAAAATTATCCGTTAGCTTTACAGGTAAAAAAGACGAAAAAACTATTTTATTTGTATTTTATAAATAAAGTGAGGTCATATTTTTTTATTTTTTATGAAGATAAAACTTGTGAATAATTTTTTTAATAAATATAAAAATATTTTAAAAATAATATTTAATTATAATGTGCATAAAGATTTTCAAATAAGACAGGCATACACTTATAACCCAGGTAAAGTAATCAATCAATATTCCGACGACATGTTATTTTAGTTCATAAATTTGAGACCCTACTAGTATTAACTCTTCAAGATCTAATATGGGTCTCTCTCTTAGTTTTTTTGGTGCAGTCTTATCTAATATGCGGCTCATTTATGACAATTGGGCTCCAAATGAAGGTACTAACTACTTTTGAAGGAGCCCTAACAGGAATTCGCCTGGTGGCCTAAGGCTGAAACTGAAAGGCCCAAAACAGGGTTTCAAATATAAGCCTTTTCTGTTGGGAAAGAAAAAATAAGTACAATCTAAAAGAATACTTAGTATTCCTTAGAAATAAATAGACAAGTGCCATGAAGTTTCAGTTTCTCCTTGATGAAAACTTAAAATGGAACTTTGTGATAACTTGATGATAGTGAGTTATAATAGTACTGGAGGACCACAACTATGTAATTAGACCTCGGTTAAAAGATTCTCCCTCCGTCTCATAATAAATATATTAATTTTATTTTTATGATTAAATTAATTATTTTAAAATTAATAAATTTTTAAAAATATTAAAAATATGCATTGAGATATTATGATTATAATAAACTATGAAAAATATACTATTAATGTAAAGTTTTGAAATTTAAAAATTCTATATAAATATTTTTAATTATTTATTTTTAAAATAATCAATTTGACCGTTGAAGTTAAACTAGAACGTTTATTATGAAACAGATATAGTAAATTTTATAACATTGACACTTTTTCTTTCTCAAGACGTAGTCGTTTATAATAAAAAAAATAATTAATAATTAATTTTAATCTTTACGACATCACAACCTAAAATATTTGTTCAATGTAAGATTTTACGGATACGAACATCCATACACAAAGGAATCGGAGAGTTTGCGCGTACATTAATCACATGTTTGTAACTCAAGTTTAAGTTATTAGGGATTTAGTTTATTCATATATTATTATTTACTATGGGACTTTACTTACCTCTTATACTCTGATTAGGGACGAAGTCGTATTAAGAGGAGTGGAGTCCATTGGTTTCATTGGAAAAAAATATTTTATAATAAATGATAAATTTAATTTTTAAAAAATATAATATATAATTGACCCTATTAAAAATTTAAATTTTTTTAATATACGAAATCAAAATAATTTTTTTATAACTCTCTCAATCTAATATCACTCATACTCCTTTATATATATATCTCCCTCTAATTTTTTTAAAATAAATAATAACTTAATTTATACAATTTTTTAAAAATAAATTGCGAAATTAAATATTTATGAACAAATTTGTGATTAGAAAAACATATCAGGGGTCAATACGGTATTTATATATGATGTTATTATTTATAATATTAGCATATACATATTTTATATATACAACTAAAAAATACTCCCTCCTTTCTATTATATAGATTGTTCTAAAAGTTGTTTTTTTTTTCAAAATATAAAACGTTTCACATGTATCTAGGAGAAAAAATATAATCATTTATTACTTTGTCATTAAAGATGGAGTAACTGAAAGTGAGAGAGAGAAGAAGGAGTAATTAATTAGTGCATGGATAATAATAAAATTTTATATTAACATTAATTATTTAATATTAACATTAATGAGATTTTTTAATATGTGTGATTATATTTTAAATAATTTATATAATAAAAAAATAGTATAAAATTATTTTAAAATTTTGGCAGAGTGACACTGCCTCCAAACTCCGATCAAATTATTGATAACCTTATAATATTTTGATTCCCCTGGATACAAATCCCACCATCGTCACATATCATCCTAACAAGAAATTCATCTACAGATGAAATAGTCTACCTTATTATATAAGATCACAAGTGAAACATATATATATATATATATATATATATTTTTAGGTCTTTTATTCTTTGGGCCAACTTTTAAAGTCCCTTTCTGGCTTAAACCTGCTGAATATTGTAAATTTGTACACATCAATGACATCATCAGTCTACGATCACACTTAATTAAATGTCATTATCTACTATACCTCCTCAATAATTGACATACTAATTAATTATCATTATTAACAATAGCTAGCTAGCTAGCTACTAGACAAAGAAGACATGCATATATATTTGCCTTGGTTAACGTTTTCATTATTTAATTATTGTTACATAAGATTCCTATCATTTGGAGCTTACTTTTTGTTTATTTTGATAAAATCATTTCAACACCAAGCTTATCTCCGCACTAAGTTTTAAAATTAAATTTGTTATTTGCCTATCCACTAATTATTATTATTATTTTTAAAATATAACTGTCATCTCCATATTTATCAAATTAAGGCCGGTGGGTCGGCGCCAATTAGCGGTCTCTATGCACTCATTTAGGCCCCATGGTCGGTGCCAGCATATATATCTCTATCAGAAGTGTTCTGCTAAAAATTCGTTTGAATTGGACCGGTATCGAAATAAATCAAAATTTGATACTGATATCGATTGGACCAGTTTAATATTTATTTTTATTAGTCATACCAATTATTATTATTATTATTATTATTATTAATAAAAAAAAATAGGAAACAAATATAATCAGTATTTATCGAATCCCAAAATTACTAATCGGAATTGATTGGATCAGTATACCGGACTAATACCGGATCGATCGTTTTTATATAGAACTGACCAATTCGAACTAATCCGATATACCAAAAAACCTGGTTGTACCAAAAAATTTGCATATCCCTAATCCTTATAATGGACCATATAAATTACCTGGAAAATTCAAGAAAATGCAACATGGGATATATATATATATATATACTTGTTCCAAAAGTATGAAGTAAGTAAAGAAAATTAATATTTTTACACTGTTTTTTGATAGTTCTATACGGTAGACCTTACAAAAATGTTGTTATAAATGTATAACCGTCACTATTAATATTTTTATGGGGTCCACCGTATAAAACTATCCAAAAAAAATAATGTGAAAATATCAATTCCCTATATAAACCATGCGACTCTATAAAACTTGATGTACCCACAAAGCTCTTAGCAATTAATCCAACTTTCTGAGTCTTCTTTTCTCTCCCTTTTTCTTTCCTCTCGATCTCTAGCCTTTTCTCTTAATTTTTCAGAGTAGAGAAATTAAAAATGGTGAAGATAGCATTTGGTAGCCCTGGTGACTCTTTCAGTGCAGGGTCACTCAAGGCTTACCTAGCTGAGTTCATTGCCACCCTTCTCTTTGTGTTTGCGGGGGTTGGATCAGCAATTGCTTTTAGTAAGTTTTATTGCATGCAGTTTGTCAAAGTTACTGGTCTGCGTACCTCCTGGCCTCGATCTGTAACTGCTATTAATTTCCAAGTCTAGATAGCAAACAAAGTTTTAATTAATTAAATACAAAAAATTTCAAAAATTAATGCTATTCATAAACTGTTTATGCCACAATTAACTGGATGTGAAAAAACATTTATTCTCATGTGGATTTTTACCATTATGTTATGTTTATCATTATGTTTTTGGTATTAAATGAAAATATTACTATATATATATATACAACTTTATTTTCATGTCAGGGAAAAAGAGAGAGACAGAAAGCATGACAGGTCTAAGTGTTTTTTATACATGTATCCTTAAATTTTATGTTTTTTTGGAAGAGAATCAATTTTATACTGTAAATTAATATTTTTATAATATTTAATATAAGGGTTCTTTTAATATGTGCCTTAAGGACACATGTTAAGCACACAGTTCAAAAAAATATTTCCTTGAACTGCGTGCATATTCTCTTGAACTTGGTGTAAATGTAGAAATTAAGAGAATATGCACAAAGTTCAAGAGAATATCCCTTAATATAATAGAAATTAGATAATTTTATATTTAAAAAAAAAATTAAGGAATTTTGATTTTTTAACAAATTATATAATATTATTTATTATGATAAAATCTATTTAATAATTTTAACACAATTAAAAAAAAATATTTTTTTTTTAAAATTATAGAATTAACAGATTTTTATTAAACATTATAAAAATATTTATTTATCTGCAGTTGATATTAATTATTTTTGTGATATTTACAGATAAACTTACAGATGATGCATCTTTGGACCCAGCTGGTCTAGTAGCCGTGGCTATAGCTCATGCATTTGCTCTGTTTGTGGGGGTCTCCATGGCAGCCAACATCTCAGGCGGCCATTTGAATCCAGCGGTCACCTTTGGATTGGCCGTCGGAGGCAACATTACAATACTAACTGGACTTTTCTACTGGATTGCTCAATTGCTTGGAGCCATTGTTGCTAGCTTCCTCCTCCAATTTGTTACTGGTGGCAAGGTATACAACACATGCATTTATATGTTTCTTTATTATCATGAATAATAATTACAACCGGAAGTCAATCACTTTAATTTTATCCGAAATTACATATATTCATGATTTTTTTAATAATAAATTTAATTTATTTTTATTTATTTCTTACTACTTTTAAACACACACACCCTCTTTCTTACTGCCACCAAGGATCGAACCCCCAACCTCATGCTTTCACATGAGTTGGTCGTATCACTGGGTCAAAAGTCACTCGGTAATAAATTTAAATTTTTGAATTTAACGTATAGTTAGAAAATATTAAAATATAAATAGAGCATAATTTTTTATAAAAAAAAATGAGAAAAAGAAAGATTACTTGATTACATCTATCCATAGCATAGCTGCCACAAAGGAAGTAAAAGTTAAAACTAAAGTAACGTGATATGGGAAAGGTGTAGGTCCACTATGAGTGTTTAATATGATTACCCAACATATGGAATCTGGCCCTATCCACCAACTCAATCTGTGGGCCTGTCTCACTTTTTAAGTTTGTCCTCACACCTTGATCATATATACGTTCCTTAATAACAAAGTCATTTGCCTTTCACATGCTACTTTGTTGACTTTATTAAAGTAGCATACCAATCATGAAAATATTAGTAATAATAACAAATTATGTAATTATACCCAACATGAAATTCCAATTTGACCAACAAAAAATTACCAAAATGATATATTGGGCTTAACGTTTTAAAATGGGCTTCTTGTCTGTTTTGATAGGCTATTCCAATCCATGGAGTTGCTGCAGGCTTGAATGCAATTGAAGGTGTAGTGTTCGAGATAATCATAACCTTTGCTCTGGTTTACACCGTTTACGCCACTGCTGCAGACCCCAAGAAAGGCTCCCTCGGAACCATTGCACCCATCGCAATTGGGTTCATCGTCGGTGCAAATATCTTGGCTGCTGGTCCATTCAGCGGTGGTTCCATGAACCCAGCCCGTTCATTTGGGCCAGCTGTGGCTAGTGGAGATTTCTCAGGGAACTGGATCTACTGGGTTGGCCCACTCATTGGTGGAGGCTTAGCTGGGGTGGTATATGGTGACATATTCATTGGATCCTATGCCCCACTCCCAGCCTCTGAAGACTATGCCTAAAAGCTTTAATGATTAGGCTTTCCTAGTTCATTATTCTATTTTTAGCTTTGGTCTTTAAAGAGGTTGTGCTGTTTCTTTAGCTGTTGTGCTATGTTTCTTTGAGGTTGAGCTTGTACTTTCCATTTATGAATAAGAAGAAAGGTTTACAATCAATTTGTTTAATCTCCTTTCTATTGTTCCAAGAAAATTATTGTTCAACTTTATTGTATTTCCTTTCCCTCTTTCAAAACTTGTTGTCACTTGCTTAAGAATTTTATTTTTCCTGTATAATTTTATTAATGGGATAAATAATAATTACCCAACCAATTAATTTCATGAAACATGAATTGCATGAAGGTTGAAAAAAGGAAAAAAAAAATAAACGTTTTTTCACAACCTCGAGTTATATCCATATTTGTATTTGTTTATTGATGGATATATACCGTAATTCAAATACATATAATATCTACATAATTTATTTATGTTCAAACTTTGAATGATGCATGTTTAATTTATTAGGAGTTTTTCATCCAAGAATGAAATTAGTCAAAAATGAATCTTGAAAATTTATATATAGATAAAAAACAGTGAAAAGTTTCTCAACATATTCAATCCTTTTCAAATCAGCAACAAATTAACTCGATCAATTATTACTTACTTTTCAACGTCAAATTATATTTACACTGAATTTTCCCATCTAGCTAGCTTCGCGACGAAAAGCAGCAGCTCTTAACTTAAAACAAGAGATTTAAGAAGGAAAGAAGATTGCAGGCTTGCAGCCTTGACGCCACTACTACAAGGAGCGATTATTCCATGCCCCTGGGGCATGGATGAATAGTATGCTCCCCCTCTCACATGAGGGTGGGCTCCACGCGTTGTGGCACGGATCCCACCGCGTGTGGAGCCCACTCTCTCACGTGCCACAGCGTGTGGAGCTCACCCTCATGTGAGAGGGGGGACATACTATTCACCATGCCCCAGGGGCATGGTATAATTTTTCCTACTACAAGAGCATGATGGTAGTGACATTAAGGAATCCTCCTTGCATAGATCGATGATTTACTACAAGCCTACAATTAATACACACAGAAAAGGTAGGTAAGCTTCTGCATGCATTAAACAAAGTTATTGAGTTGATAAATTGGTATTATAAAACAGATCCCATTTAAATGCAATGAGGTACGTATTAGCTGTCGGCAAAATGGCAGACAATTTTTTTCACAAAGTGTAAATCAATATATTAGCTAAATATGCATTGAGCAAATAATTAACAACACATGTGATTTTTACGTGTTTCCTCAAATTGAGATACGTCCACGAGACTGTAGTCCAATTCACTATTACCAAAGTATTACAAATGGGTTTACAATGAGATACAAAGATCTCACAAACACCCTAAGGTGTATTCTAACAAAAATAACACAAATATAGAGGAAAGACCTCACCACATTAGAGAACCAAATAGCTGAAATAAATAGCCCCAAATTGAGTAGAAATCAGCCCCAAAGCTTGCACGAAATCAAAGTAAAATCCAGCTGACTTTTGGAAAACAAACTGCTAAAGAAACCTTTTCAGGATTTGCTTGCTAGCTGGAAGCCAAGAAACAAAGGAAAGAAAAAATGGATTGCAGCCTCTGTTTTCGTAGACATCCAGCATAAAAAATGAGACAAGTCTCTTTTAGCTTCCATGAGAAGCTATATACAAATCTCAAAGCAAATTCACGTGCAAAGCTCCCCCAAAAATATTGTGTGAAGTTTAATAAATAAACACATAAAAAAAAGCTAGCAAAAGTATTATTGGGTCCCACACAAAAATGCAATAAGGAGGGACACCCAACAATTTTCCCCCTCCCGACTTATGTGGAAGGATTCACCAGTCCGACCAAAGCTCGAAACTTCTCATGTTTGTCCTTAGACAAAGCCTTAGTTATCATATCTGAAGAGTTGTCATCAGTATAAATTTTCTCAAACTGCAATAACTTCATTTTCAACACATCCCTAATCCAATGGTACCTCACATCAATATGTTTTGATCTAGCATGGAAAATGAAATTCTTGCTCAAATAAATTACACTTTGGCTATCACAAAAAAGAGCATACCTTTCTTGCTTTAAGCCCAATTATTGCAAGAACTTCTTCAACCACAATAACTCCTTGCAAGCTTCAATAATAATAATGAATTCCGCTTCTGTAGTGGATAAAACAATACATTTCTGCAGCCTTAATTGCCATGCTACAACTCCCCCTGCAAATGTCATCAAGTACCCAGAAGTAGATTTCCTCGAATCAACATCACCAGCTATATCGGCGTCCGTAAACCTATAAAGCATCGGTTTACCATTACCAAAGCATAAACATACTCGGGAAGTGCCTCTAAGATACCTAAAAATCCATTTAACTACTGCTCAATGTTCTTTGCCTGGATTGTCATGGACGAAGCGGGGAGCTTGGGCTGCTTGGGCTACTACTTCTTCTTCTGATGGGTTTGCAATTGCATGGAGCTGCTTTGCTGTGAGCATCTATTATCACTCAAGGCGTAACTCCCTGACCTAGTCTTCTCAATTGTTAGGAGTTAGAACTGAAAAACCTGCTTACAAGTTTCTATAAAAGGCAAAAAGTTATAAAACTGAGAAGCTCAACTGTAGTTAATTCCGTCTCAGGCTTTATCTTTTGTTTAGAAAACATTCAGAATGTTGATGATAACGTACAAAACTTGATGCAAACCAGTTTCAACTAAAGGATGGATTACGGCATGTACCACACTATGGTCTTCTGTTAGCCGGAGTGGCTGGATTACCAGGCTAAGTAATCGAAACTGCTAGAACCATCACATCAAAGATTGCAGCAAAGGTGATATAAATTGCCTCGAGATGAGATATTTAAGAAATGTTAGATTTTCAGAGACTCTACCTCAGAGCCTTAAGTTTCTGGTTCTAAAACCTCATCAATCCTAAAGAACTAAGCTTCTGCTCCATCAGCTAACTATTGTCTTTAAGCTGGTTCATTGCCATGTGATACGATCATACGTGCAGCTTGAGCATTATGATTCCCAGGTTGGGCTGTGTTTGTGAGTCTTCTTTCCGAGGGAAGGGATGGGAAAGGAAAGTTTTTTCCAACTTTTGTTGGAAAGAAGGATGAACTTTCCTTTCCTATCTCTTCTCTTCCCCTCAAAATAAAACTCACAAACAGGGGGCTAATGTGGCATAAGAATACCTCCTTCCTGCGTCACCTAGTCTGGAAATGACTATAGCTTGAGATCAATCTGATTGATCTTTTCCTTATGGTAGGTGGATGGCTTGTGTTTCTTGCGTAACCCGATAGAGATATTCCCCTCGCTCTTCTCTCATTAAAAGTTTGTTGCATAACCGGATAGGGATGCTTGGATGAATGATTGCAGTACATTGAATAACAAGCACTCCTATTTTAAATAATCAACGCGGAAACATTATGCAATAATTTTAAGATAAGAAAACTCAAATAATGTTGTGTGAACATTATTACTGTATTTTGAATCTTATGCAATTTACACACACACGTACTATTCTAGTTTCATTTACTTCATCTTAATCTTTTTCTTAATGTGTTGTCTCATCTGAACTAAATCTTGGTTCTGGCCCGCATTGACTAGGTATATTCTATCAGCATTTGGTGATCTTGTATCCCTGTCTTAGTTTTATCAATAAACGGTGTTGGTAAGTTACCGCTTAATAATCATCCAGCCACTACAACTGCAATTAGCATGCTCCTTGCACTCCTTCAGAATAAGAATCCGGATCCAGTAGCTCGATTCCTTGGGATCTCCAGTACTGTAATTTCCAAAAACTTTTGCAAACATTTTAAATAGCTTTCAATAGGGAATACAAGTGTGTCAATGAATTATTTGTTTTATTCAACTATTTTTGATCTTTCCATCGTATATAGACAGGAAGTGAACTGTGAACGGTATCATGGAATCCAGATGGCTTACCATGTAGCTCAACGGCTGATATGCTTGAAATACTCCAGCCAAGATGAAGATTCCATTCGACAGGCACTGCAAACTCTAAAAGTATATTGCAAAATTTTCTATAAAGAAGTATAAAGTCCGCAAAATATATAATTTTTCAGTATCAAAAGTAATTTACGTGAATTTGTTTATACATTACAAAACATAGTGAAGGATCATTTCGGCTTTTTTGGAAGGTGAAAATTCAACAAACAGGAAACATACCAATCTCCCACAATTTAAACTTTCCTAGTCATGATTAATCAGTGAACTTCCTATGAACTTGAGCGAAGAGACCATAGAATGGTACTACTGCTCGAAAGCCTAGGGCTACTACTGCTCGAAAGCCTAGGGCTAATAGCAAGACAGAGATTCGTGGAGAGATGTGCTATACTCTATTTTTATCCTCATTGTCCAATCCTTTTTATGACACCAGTTACCATCAGATTGAATGAAAGGGATGACCAAAAAATGATAGCAAAGCTAAACAGATTCGAGATTCTCGATCAGATGAGCAGACAGGACAAGACGTACTACCAGAAAAGTAGACCTCAGATTTCCTAGTCATGATTAATCAGTGAACTTCCTATGAACTCGATCTTCCTATGAACTCGATCGTCACCACATCTACTGTCTTGCACACTACATAAATTCTCACACACAAAATAAAAACACTTGCACAAGTTCCATAAATCAAACACAATACCATAATTAAAGTACCTTAATAATTCAAATCATTTTATAGAGGATATGATTCACAAATCTATGAAACCAAAATTACAACACTCTTTAGAAACTAACATGTTCTCCCAAACAAACAAAACACCACAGGAAAAACCATGCAGCAAAGCCAACATAATCATCGGTAGCGGCGGAGGGAGAGGGTGTTGTTCCTCTTCCAGGTTGCTCTGCGGGATGGCCGAGCCTTGTGGTTGAGGTGACCCTTTCCGCGTAAACCCCTGTATTTCTTTCCAGCAGAAGTGAGCCCACGTAGCTCTCTGTGCTTGTGAACAGGATTGCAGATCCAGTTGATCCTCGGGTCATTTCGGATGGTAGTATGTGCAGGATCAACCAAGATTACCTCAAAGTACTTGTAAGTTGAGTCCTAAGATCAAGGAAACTAGGGTGTAATAACCACAATTAAAGATTATATGAAAAAGAAAATAGAACAGAACAGAACACTCAACCAAGAGCTACCTCATTTATCCAGTATGAGTTGACAACTCTAAGACCACCCAACTTCCGACCAGCACGTTCCTCTGCGACTGATCGCTTGCTCCTCTGAAACTTCAGTTGAGTAACACCTTGATTTGTAGGTTTACCATACACAATACCCTTGGAAACAGGCCTCTTTCGGCCACCTCGTTTGACACGAACACGGTAGACCACATAACCCTGTAAATAGTTTCATCAGTGTCATCATCTATAAGGAGCAAGCACTAAAACATATCTTCTTAATAAGACCTTTGATTATCACCACAATAACATTAACTGAAAGATCTCGTTAGTGGAAGATAAGATAGTTAAATAGTGAAAAGATTACTACCAATGCCACGTCTAATAATGCATATACTCGATAAGAAACTTAAGTTTTCCACCATATCAATTACACAATTTACTTGGTCATCTGCTTGATATTTGAGAAAACAAACTTGAAACAACAGTTAAAGAGTTACTCTAACTCCCTTTTCCAATAGTCCTTTTAATAAAATCTCTTATCTGAAACATTAAATTAGCTTAAAACAAATGCTTCATACTAGTATAAAATTAAGACCCAATGTATACCCAACGAACATTGGACAACATGTAACCCAAAGAAAGTTAAAGAAAGCCACAGCAAGCTCAAGGATCCATCATGATGTGACTAATTCTCAAGAGAACTAGAAAGAGAAAGTAGAAAAGGCGTATCATTGTCAAGAAATGTATACAATTTATTTAATATATATATATATATATCATCAAAGATAATCATCACAAACAAATAATAAAACTCAGTCAGAGCTAACAACTTTTTTTTTATATATATTTTGAAAAGTAAACAATCCATTAAAAGAGCCAAAAAAGGGGGAGAATCCAAGTCCACACATAGTACACGGAAGACAATTAAATCCAACACTTCTTTCAGTCCTATATGAAATGGCAGAAATTACTAAATTACATGCATGATAAATCCAAGTTCTCAATACAAAAGATATGGGAAAAAATGACAAGAAAATACAAATAGATAAAATAATAATGTAGATATAAACATAATATATATATATATATATATATATATATATAGTCCAATTCAGAAGCATTACTCATAAATAGCACATCTCTCTTAAATAACATACCTACCTAAAAACCCACTTAAAACGGCGTTGTATTGTGCATTGGCTGCTAATGTCACATTCTCTCTCTTATGACTGCTGATGTCACATTCTCTCTCTTATGCACAATACAACGCCATTTTGGGTGAATTTTTAAGTAAGCATGTTATTTAAAAGAAGTATGCAAAGAGTAATGTTTTTGAACCGGACTCTATATATATATATATATATATATATATATATATATATATATATATATATATATTCTTCACATTTCATTTTAATAGAATGTCATAACTATTCCCCTTAATCACATGAGGTACATCAGCGACAAAAATCTCCCAACCCCCACCCTCACCCTCACCGCCTCACCCGATCAAGATGAATATGTTTCAAACTGAAGAAGCAATTCTGATCTATAAGCTAACTAAAGGGGTCCATTTAGCAGATAAATAGTTAAACTATTCCTAATAAATTATATATCTTAACACGAGATTCATGTCAGTAAAATCAAGCAGCAGACATAAATCATTAATCCTAAATATAAAATACTTTCAAATCATCAAATGATATTTATAAAAATAAAACGTATTATATATAGATACAATATATATAGATACAAAGTGACGTGCGTGTAAATGAGGAAGTCATTAATAAGTAACAAGCATTTCAGAGTGAAATTAGCCGAGATCATACCTGCTTGGCCTTGTAGCCGAGGCGACGAGCCTTATCGGGTCGGGTAGGGTGAGTGACCCGAACAATGGAAGGAAGTTGACGGTATTCCCAACACCTAACCCTCTGCAGAAACCTCATCACATCCGATTGCTTCTTCCTCCATAGCTCCGACACGTACGTGTATGCCCCTTTTCATTATCCATAACATCACAAAATGTAAACACAAATAAATACACTTATCTATCTATGTATACATCATATTAATCTAAATTCAACATTTAATTGTGAAATGGAAAACTCCATAGAAGAAGATTGATGAAGGTTGTACAGCAAAGTAGAGATAGTACCCATTGGATCAGAGCTGCTGCTACTTCCAGGCTCCGCAGCTGAAGAACGAAAAAAACCACTACAATATTAGGGTTTGTGGAGAATCCCTACGTATGTAACGGAGGGTATGTCTTTTAATCCTAACCGTCCGCTTGTGCGTAAGTAACACTTCATCGTGAGATCTTGTACCAACTGCCGTTACGTTGCGTTATTTTTTCAAAAAGCCCTGATGATACGTCGTCGTTTTTGACGGGTAATTTTGAGTACATATTATACCGAGACAAAAAAATAAAAAATAAAAAGGCAAAGGGGTTGCATTTAGTTGCAATTGTTATAAAATGGGCTAGAAAAAGAATGGGAGAAGAAGAATCTTCAACAAGATCAATTATTTTTTCAAAAAATTATAAATGAATTGTAACTTCTTATAACTGGCTTGAATTTTATTTTTTATTTTTTTATAATAGGTTATTATTATTATTTCTAATACATAGACATTGACAAAATACATCTTATATAAATCAGGAGAGTCGAAGCCCATAAAAATACAAGTAGATTGATCACATGACTAATCTCGGTTAAAAATTCACCACAGTTTAAAAAAAAGAACAAAGTTGTAAAACCCAAAAACTTTAAAGAGCACAATTCAAAAAGTTAATACTTTTAAGACAAGATCGGAATTTTGTGAAACTTGGAGGGTTAATTTTGCAGTTTGCCCAAAATATAATACAATAATGTACTCCCAGTTTACAAGAGGTTATTAGGTAAGAGCACCAACTATAATGTTATGATTTCAGGCTCCAGAAACACTTTATGAAGCTAAATTTAATTATAGCAATTATAACATTAACATCCATAATCTTCCTAATTAGCTAAGAGCCACAATAGCTGCCAATTTTAATACAACAATAAAGCAAGCACATAATTTAACCGCAAGTTGTAGTGGGTTCAAAATTCAGACTGATGATGAGATGCTTGCTTAAAACCCTCACAGCAGTCTCCTTTCTACGAGATGCAGAAAACAAAGACAACTGCAAAGAAATATCCCAAAAGTCAGTTTAATGAGCCAGAAGCATAAACCAGTGATTCCTAGTTTAATAATAAATTAGATCATGTTAAACTAGAATAGGAAACAAATAAACTTGGACGTTTTCTGTTCAACTGAGACGCATGGAATTTGATTATTGATAGAAGCCAAGTTCTGTAAACAATTCCACTTGAACGCACATATATATGGGTATGTACACATAGCTATGCCACTCCTGCCAGACCAGCAACATTTGATCAAGTCCCTGTCCTCTCAAATCTCCCCAGCTACATTTTAGTGGCATAAATGGCATTGTACCAAATCTCTTAATTCGATGACAATATTTTTATCTTTTTCAGCAAGTGTTCATCTACACAGGTGCTGCTACAGAACAATCTTCACAAGACCCAGTTGAGGACAACCTTATACTATGATGACTTGAGATGATGTAGAACAGCTAACCAGATGTTCCAATGAAGAACTGAGCTTTAGGTATTCTATCAAACTCATGCCTATGTGCTTCCAACATCCTTAAAATTTACCCACACCTTTAAATGCCAAGACGACATCACCAAGATTGAAAAGAATGCCAAGTTATTAAGTGCCTCCTAGGACATTCACTTGGATCCATTAAACCACTTTAGGTTTCCCTATTATGCTTTTAGGTTCACCAGCTCTCTCCCTCTCTACCTTAGATCATGTATATATAGAGTTGTCTATAAGGTTTGCATGCTTGTTGCACTATCCAACTATCTCCCTCCAATTTCCCTCTTTAGTTCTCTCCTTCTAGGTTCACCACCTCTCCATCCCTAACCTACAAAATAATGTGTATATCACATAATGTTCGAATGATATCTCCCTCCAACCATCTCTCTCCAATTTCCTTCGGAACAAGATTTTACACATGCAAGGACTTGAGAGCTCCCAATATAAAAATTTGTTGGTGCAATGAATGTTGAAATTTTTGCCATCACCCTCAAATTTATTACTTTTGATCTCCAAACTTCCATATGAGTTGAATCAAGAATGCCCATCTTTCTTTTTTTATATCTAAATAATCTAATTTACATTCATTCCTGGTGAAAGATCTTAGCTTTGAGATTTAGCTCGTGCTCTCTCACACTCAAGAAAATAATCATCGAGTTGAATTTTCAAAACACACTTCAATCAATAATTAAATTAATATAGTGCTTGATCAGTGATTAAAATTGTAACAAAATCAACTTTAAGAAAATATAGTGCTTGACCAATGATTAAAATTGTAACAAAATCAACTTTAAGAAGGAAGCTTATTAGGTCATTTGCTTCTGTAACCATACCGATTCAGACTCAACTAAGCAGATCAAATTAACAAATTTTAATAACTACATACTAAAGCAGAGCTGCGTAGCAATTAAAGTGAATGGAATTATTGATACCTCATTTTCTAGAATGCCAGTGAAGGAATCATCCCAGTTTTTCTGTCATAGGCTAAAATACCACCCGCCTCAATAACGGGGCAGCGTCCCCAATGGGTTTCAACTTATACTCGTTTCCTGTTGTATGATCCATCAATAAGCTCTGTCCAAGCTCAATTGTAATCACATCTCCAGTCTTACACCCTTCACAAATCCTCACCACCGATTCCAAAGGATAAACCTCACCAGTAGCCACCAAATTCCTGAAAAATATCCTAGCATACTAAAATCAAATTAAATAAAGTAAAATGGCCAAAACAATAATCAGCAGCAGGTTCATAAGAAAAGTTCACACAAAACTAGAGAGAAATTATTAGCATCAATTCTCTGAAGACAAATAAGTCCTGCAACCATTCCATGAAGGCAACTGGCACCGAGAAAGAGTAGCACCATTACAATTTGAAAAAGCCCGTATACAACTTCTCACTGCAGTAACAAATCAACTGAATTTGGGTAAGAGGTCTCTGCAATTGAAACAATAGCACAGCAATGTAAAGATGTGAGCCTGAAACTTCCAACAAGTTGAAGTCAAAAGCAACACGAAAGAAAATAGGCTGACAAGAGCTCCAAGAAACCTCACCTTGCCAAAGAGTATGATCATGAACAAGAAAAACAACTTAGATAAAAAGAAGAATACATGTAAAATTATATAAGTGGAAACTATTAAAATCAAGAGATCTTCAAATCTCGGCAGCTTTTGTTGGTGTCTAAATACTGTCACCACTAATACTTCATAAATATTGGTTTTTTTTTTTTTTTTTTTTTTTTTTTGGGGGGGGGGGGGGGGGGGTAAGGTGTCATAATTTTTAAAAATCACATTTTCTTTGTATCTAATTTTCCATCAACCAAAAATGAACTTTTCTACAAATTTGCAATGTCGTGCATCTTTTCATACAAAATATTACAAGTACTAACATATTCCACATAAATTAATTACATTTTGCACTATAAGATTTTCTTTCTTTCTTTCTTTTTCCATTGCTTTTTCCCAGATAAGTAAAAGCAGTAGAAATTATTAAAAACTCTATTGTATTCTATTGACTTAACACCATTGGCCAACACTCAGTGGAGATGAGAAACAAGTCAAGTCATATACCCATGCACAGCTAATATGTTTGTAGAATCATCATTTGTCTACATTGGCACCAAATTCCCTTTGCTAAAAATTTGAGTAGTTAATATTATTAATTACAACCAAACATAAGCTATGCTAGAGTAAATTATCAAAAAATATAAATTATGCTAGAGTATATGGCATACACCCCCATCCAAAAAAGGAAAAAAAAGAAGAGATAATGTACAAGCATATAAAAGTAAGTTTATTTACTAGAAAAAATAATGTTGTGATGATAACAGAAGCAAAACTTGGATGACTAGAGATCAAATTGCCAACCTTCAAACCTATGATTTATCTTCAACAAATCAACTACCATGTATGACATAAGTAACTTGATAATAACTTGGAAGTACTCAAATAAGATGAAGAAATATTGAACTATATATTAAAACTAACAATCAGGTCCATGACAAAATTTCACGGGATCTCTCACATCCCACATCCCACACAATTTTTTTTTATTCCATTATTTAATGCCACGCAGACAGGTCTGCTTGCTTGGAAAATGAAAAAAAATACTTGTAGTAGACTAATGTCACTACTCTGCCGCATAATACTCGTTTGAGTTGGGATAAAAAAATACACAAGGTTTGTGGGGTTTTTGTGTACGGAAATTCAGAATCCATGATTAAAATAATGTATCAAAATAATCACACCTTGACCAACTGAAGGACTCATTAGGAACCCTAGCATTTTAATACAAGGACATTGCCATTGCCAATGCCAATCGACCATCTCATTTCATCTCAGCCATGAACTTCTCTTACTCCGGGTCTACACCATAAGTAGTCTGCTGGTTTTGCTCTGCAGATGGCACAGGTGGGGGCATTGGTGGGTTTGCGCCCCATGGAGCACTTGCAAAACTTTGCTGGTCAACCAAAGATTGAGTAACAGCAGGAGGTGGAGGATTTACTGCATAATAAGGTGTATAACCCATTGAAGATGTAGGATAAGGTGGCTGTGAGTTTGATGCTATTCCAGCTGGTGAGTTCCCATAAACATTATTAGATGCAGATGTGTTATTCTGAGGTTGCATTCCAGCAGAGTAACTTTGTTGGGATTCACTAGAAGGAAAATTCTGAGATGGGGCGCCAGAGTTAGCAGCTTGTGTCACTGTGGGATATTGTATACCATAAGGAGGTGGCATAGATTGAGCTTGGAAAGAGGTGTACATGTTTGATCCAGGAGGAGGGGGAGGAGGGTAAGCAGCATAAGGAGGAGGAGGGGGAGGAGGGTAAGCAGCATGAGGAGGAGGAGGCCCCCAAGGAAGTGGAGCCCCCATGTAACTTCCAGGAGGAGCACTCCCAAGAGGACCACCTGATCGCATTTGTAGAGATGGGTAACCACCAAATCCCAGGCCGGTACCAGGGTAAGCAGGAACAGATGGAGCAGGAGGTCCAGGGGGTATAACAGGTTGAGGTGGTTTTCCTGCAACTCGCACTGCGATTACTCTTCCATCTAGTCGATGACCATTCATGCTAACAGTCGCCTGATTGGCCTGAGCAACATCAGAATACTTAACAAAGCCATAACCTTTACTCAATCCAGTCACTCTATCTTTGATAACCTTGGCCATTACTATATCCCCGAAAGGTTGAAACAGTCTAATCAGTTCATCGTCCTCGAGAGTAGGCGGCAAGTAACCAATATACAAATTTGTATCATCTATTTCTTTTCCAATTTTAGCAACATTACTTCCCAGTCCGAGATGGAAAGTGCTCCCAGTACTTCCAGCACTATTACTGCCACCCCAAGGAGGATTGCTTCCAGAATTATTGGAATCCATAATAGCCAACGGTGCACTTTGGTTAGTAAGAGAGTCTGGGATTGTCCCACCTAATTCTGCCAAGAAGCTCTTATACTCATCATCCATTTTCTTCCCAGCTGTGCCTTTCAAAGGGCAATCAATAGTTGGATGTCCACCATCACCACAGTTCTTGCATAGCACATCACTCTTGAAAGTTGACATTCGGGAGGGGCAAGCGTACTGCCTATGCCCCTGCTCACCACACAGCCTACAAAACTCATCATCCTTAATGGTTCCATTCAAAGCAGCAAGCTCCCGAAGCTGCTGCCGCTTATGTTCATTCAACCCTTCATCAACTGGCTGCAAAAGCTTTTCTACCATCCCTGCAGCAGCATCCAGAGCCTCCTGGTTATCCGCTTCCACCAAAACATGCAAATCCTCATCCTCCGAAGGATCAAATTTTAAATCCCTCTTCTGCCCAAACCTACCTTCTTTCACTGACCCTTTACCCCGAATCACAATTTTTGCTCCAGTCTCCTTTTCCATCCTCTTTTGCGTATTACCTCTGGGTCCAATTATAAGTCCGATAAAATTATAGCCTGGGTACTCTTTCATGGGTATATAGAACTTCTTATAAAGTTTCGGAGGCCTATAATCAGCTGGCGGTTTAAATGCAGGATTCCGTTTTATAATCTGGGAAATTATCTCATGCCTCTCACTATTGAGCCGTTCACGTGCACGATACTCTCTAGTATTAATCCTAATTCCCATATTGTCATATACAGGTTCCGGGGAAGGCGACCTAGCACCTTCCGGCCGGTCATCTAATTGCAATCCAGACTGTAGTATTCGACTAATTTCACTAAGCCTAGAATTTAGAGCTTGAATTTCAGGGTCCATGTCCATACCTTGAGTGTAGTCTTTCATGAAATCTGGAAGCTGAAACACCGGTTTCGGCTCGTCATCAGCCCACCGTGACTTCCGCTTCTTGGTCTCGCCGTTGGCATCCGCCGGAGGGTCCCACCGGCTGCGTCGGCGCCTCCGGCTAGTGGTTTCATCTTCTCCGGCGGAATTGTTCTCCTTGTCTGTGCCTCCATTCCCAGACAATAGTTGTACCTGATTTGATAATAGCTGGTTCTGATCGGTGGGTTGGCCTTCAGGCAGCTCGGGGTAGGATCGAGAAGTTTGGTTAGGGTCATTGGGAGCTAGGGCTTGTTGATCTGACGATGGAGGTGGTGGATCGAGGGGAGAGTGAGAAGGTAGTGAGGGACACTGAGCATTAGAGATTAGGGTTTCTGAGGATTGGAAATAGAGGGGTTGAGGAAGGGGATAAGATGATGTGGGCTCGGAAACTAGGGTTTCGGAGGGTACAGATCCTACAGAATCCATGAAAGTCTATTAAGATTGAACTTTGAAGAAAGAGAAAATAGTAGATTTGCGTCTGAAATATACCCAATTAAAATTACGGGTACCAACTCAACTCAAGCCTCAAACCGGGTCGGCCTATCAAATAGGTACACGACTGAATTGCAAAACTCTCTCTCTAGATTGTATTAATTTTGTAAAACTCACTCATTAATTTTTATTTTTTCAAAACTCTTTCTCTGAGATATATTAATTATACAAAACTCACCCTTTAACTTTTATTTTTACAAAATTCACCCTCCAAGATGTATTAATTTTGCAAAATTGAGCCTCTAACTTTTTAACATGTGTGTCGTAGAGGGTAAATTTTGTATAATCAATACATCTTGGAAGAAGTGTTTTGTAAAAATAAAAGTTAAAAGATAAATTTTGCTTAATTAATACATCTTTGAAATTTTTTTTTATAAAAATAATATAAACTGAATAGAGAGTTTTGCAATTCAATCCTAAGTACACACATTCACAATCAACGATAAAGTGAAAATTAATTTGTAAGCTGATCATGCAAAATAATTTGAGATTTAAAGCAATAAATTTGTAGGTTGATTATGAATATATTTTGTTCAATGTATGAAAGTACTAAATTATTAATTTAGTAATACAAAAAATTATGACGATATCTATATTATTAATGAATTATTTTTAGCATAAATTTACATACATAATATTTAATTATAAAATTAATTATTACCTCGTTTTAACTATTAAAAAGTAGAATATGACACGAATTTCAATATAAAACTCTATTTTTTAATAATTGAGATCAATTTTGTGATTGATTTTTATGGTTGGTATTTATATACTTATACTATTCTTAATTTTATAGCATAAGATAAATATTTTATAAAAATAAATGGAGAGAGTAATTAGATTAACTAGTATTTATAACATGTGACACAATACTAAAAATAAAAATCAAGCAGACATAGGTATTCGCTCTGAAAATTTAAATTAAGAAAAAATCAATTGGGGAGATGTCACAAATTCACTATATAAATTGTTACGTAAGAGAGTACACGATAAATTAAAATTTTGCTCATACAATCTTTGTGACATGAGGAAAGATGATGTAGAATGTGCAAAAAATGAATGTTCAAGATTTTTAAAATTAAAACGAAAATGGGCCAACTAACCAATAACCACAATGGTAAACCAAAACTAGGGATGGATAGTGTTGGGCTCACATCCATTATGTGGGTTAGTGCAAGACAAGAAGATAAGGTCCAATTAGTCAGTCCTACAGACCACAAGCAAAGGGCTCCTTATCCTCTCCTCATCTTAGAAAATCAAGTAGCCTATTTTATGCTCCTTCCTTCTGTTCCACAAAATAAGTTTTATTTAATTTTTTGTAATTAATTTATGAAATATTAAAATTTAAAATTAATGTGAATTTTTGAATTTTGATAATGCAATAGTTGATATTATAAACTACTTAAAAATAAAAAATTGATATTTTCACAAGTTAATTTGATATTTTCGCAAAATTAAATGAGACTTACTCGTAGAAATATCAATTCCCGAAAAATATTATTGAGTACAAAGTTGTTATTTTAGAAATTAAAATAACCACCATGTGATACTACTATTATTTTGTTACTGTTGTATTTTATTGATTTATTTTTTATACCTGGGTATTTTTGTTTTCTTTTTAGCTAATAGGACAAATTTACACTGTTACAAAATCATACTAGGAACACAAGAAGAATGCATTAAGAAGAACTTTGTTTGATTCTTGATTTGTTAGCAATTATTTTGGAATTTATTAAACGCAATTAAGTTCAAATAACACCACCTTAAAGCATTATATAATTTTATTTTATTAAATGGTATTCTTTTTGTGGGACAAATAGAGTATAGTTAGTTAATTATTTAATTTTTTTATTTGGTAAAAATTATTCAAACTTCAAATAGCATTATGGAGTATAGTTATTTTCATGCATTACCCAAGAACATGTTAACCCCCGATCTCAACTATACGATTATCTATTTTCTCTTTTCCTTTCTGTCTGCCTCTCTGTTTCATCACTAATATTAGTTGAATCATATTTATTTTCATTCAAAGCCCCTCATATTCGGATTATTAATTACTTTGTTTTGAATTTTATTTAATTCGCTCTATTTTTTAATTACTATATGTTTTATAAATAAAAATTATTTAAGAAAATATTTTACCTATACTAATGTTAAATCCTGAATCCGCCACTAGGCACAAGCATTCTTTTGTTGTTATTTTATAATGTTTTTGATAATTTAATAATCTTTATAAATAGTTAGTTGATGAAATTCCGTAATTTAAAATGTAATAAATAATAGTATAACAATTTGTAAAATTCAAAATAATTTACATAAAAATAATAGTAATTATTCAAATATATAATAATAATAAAATTTTATTTTGCATCAAGTGTAAACTTGTTATATTTTATAAAAGTTCATGATTAAATGTGATTATAATTAGATATATTTATGAAACTCGAAAAACGAATAAACATAGATATCTTAACAATGCGAAAATTTTCACACCCATTATTGAAATTAAAAAATTAGTCCAGTTACTAATTATCCAATCAACTCGATTATAATTATGAAACACAAAATTTATTGCTACCAAGAACGTGTGTGTGTGTGTGTGTGTGTACTAGCTTCTCTTCTAAGTTTGTTAGTTCTTAGAGCAGGACCTTCTTTTGTCTTCCCGTTACAATTTTTCCGCTTTCATTTAGTCCTTTATTTTTTTGTTCTTTTTAGTATGTTATTTTTCCATTCACATTACTGTTTTTTTTTAATTATAAAAAATTTGAATAATTATTTTTCATAGAGGATAGAATTAATTAATAATTACACCACTGCTTTGGGCCAAAAGCTGCATCAGGAAAATGTTTTTTTCAGGCCATAAAGAAATCATTTTTTGCTTTAAATTAATTAAGAAGCCTTCATTACATATATATATTTGTTATATTTGTTCGTAAAAAACATACTTAGAATTGAACTATTTACGTTAATATAATACTATTTTACACTATTTAATCATTTGATGAGGGATTATTAATCTTTTAATGTTGAACTAATAGTCCTATAAAATTATTTAATAGCTTAAAATAAGAGAAACTATTAATCTCAAATTTTTCATGAGATCACATAAATAGTTTTAGGAATGATAAAAAAAAAATAGTCCATAAAATTATTTAATCTCCTGTAATAAGATAAAATAATTTAAAATAATATTAAATTAATACAAATAATTTAATCTAAGTATATTTTTTTTATAAATAAACATAATCTAAGTAATTAAGTAATCATTGCTCAATCTACATATATGTAGGAGGGGAATTAATCAGAGTTTGTGCGTTAAGTACTGTTATTGATGCCGTGGGTGTTGGATCCTATATAGTAATTATTTAATCAAATTAAATCCCATCAACAGAAATAAATAATAAAAAGAGAAGAAAAAAGGGTGAAATAGGATTTTAATTTTTTGGATGAAGAGAGTAGATAGATTGTAATATGTAAACCAGGCAGAACAAATCAAAAAATTACATTAATTCTAACATCGAAATAATTAGTTAACGATCGACCAACATAATTAACAGTAAAAAGTAGACTGATTGAGAAAGAGGGAGATTAATTGATCATATATGATAATCTGTATCAAAGTTTATAGATAATTAAAAATTAAATAATTATTTAGACATACGTACTGCCACAAATGGCTAATCAAGCCAGAGTTCATGATCAACAGACTCGGCTCCATGGAAATTTGCAGCTTATCTCGCCAATTTTATAACTGAAATTTATGTAGAGATCGGACAAAAGGTGAAGTTGATTGACTCCCTAAAAGAGGAGTTTTCAGATATCAGCTTCATGGCTTGAAGGCATAATATTGGTAGCAGCCGCTAAGGCTGCAGCTGCTTGGAGATCTTTAGGAGACTTGGAAGCTGGCCGGGGTAGTTGATGGGCCAGGCTGGGGAAATTGAGAAAGGCCGAGTGGCCCTTTATAGCAATTACTGCAACATCGTGGGCTCGAGCTGCCATTTCAGGAGTTGCAAAAGTACCGAGCCATGTTCTTGATTTCTTCTTGGGCTCACGGATTTCGGATACCCATTTTCCCAGACCCCGCTTTCGTACTCCCCGATAATTCGGGTGTTTATCGTCATCATCATTAGGACGACTTTGTTTAGCCTTCTCGATCATAATTACTTGATGATCATTAGCATTTTGATGATGATCGCCCATTTCTTCAACTGATCTTTTACTCCCTTTACGTGTTGCCGCGGTATTGGTAGATATTTTTGGTGAGGAGGAGGAGGAGGTGGTGGGAGAAGAGGGTGAGGGATTAATCATGATAGAAGAAGGGAGAGCATGTGGGAGAATAGACTAAAGAGGATGGGAAGCCAAGGTTCATATAAATTTCAAGTCGATATAAGAATAAAGGATATAGTTTGGAAGGCAAATTTGTAACCCCATCTTAGATATTTTATTTTTTAGTGTAAAGCATGGCTGTATCTTTACCAATTGCTAATTTGGCTTCTTGCTTGCTGTCGGTGGTGCAAATTAGCTGTCTATGAATAGACACCTATGGTCAGTTGACACTAGCCGATAAGAGTATCAGGCACATGTCAAGACCAATTAAAAATTAGTGACTACCAATTTTCTCTGTCCAGCATTCAAACATTGTCGGTCATGTCAATATATAGGATAAGAGTTAATTGACTGCCCAACTACCTTGTAACCATAGTTATCAGAATTGGACCGGACCAACCGGTCTAACCAATTTAATTGTGAATTGTGACCCCAACCGGTTTAGTTCTCTTTAAATACTGGATCTGTAATTAGAACGTCATAAACTGTTTGAACTGGATGATTTTTTACAAAAAATTAGCCTGTCTTCTAAAAATTTGAAATAATTTTTTTTTACTCTCAATTCTTCCGATCCTTTCGCACCGCTTCTTTCTTTATTTTTTTTTTAATTTAGTTTCAATTAAAATAATATATTAGTTTTTTTAATTTAGATTCTATTAAAATAATATTCTATATTCTACTCATTCTAAAATAAAAGACACGTGTTAATATTTTATTATTTTTTTAAAAGTTAATATAAAACACTTTCAATCTTAAAATTAATTAATATGATTCATTTATCATTTAAAAATAATTCTCATAATTAATACTATTGTTTAGATAATTCGAAAATATTTGTAATTGTATTATTAAATTTAAGTGGATTCATATAAATTTTAAAATATTTAAAAAAAATTATTTTAATCTTACATTTTGGAATTAAAGGAGGTATCATTAGTCTCTAGTTGGTACTTTATAATTTATTTTGTAAAAATTTATGTTTTTTAGGTGAAATGTATGATTTAATAGTATATATTATTTTTTCAATAAATTAATATTAAAATTCAGCTCAACCATTGAACCAGTGTCTCGACCGGTTCAATATTCAGTCAAATTCTGATAACTATAATTTGTAACTGCTGTTCATCCAACCCATGTGTCAAAGCTCACTATTGTCATTTGTTTCTTTGTCACAACTATTTGAGTATTGTTGCATTCCTTTGACCCGCCAAATTTATACATTTGGCTCAGCCCAAGATGCTCCTACCCAATCCAACGTGTTGAGCACTGTCTAGCGCCCAACGCTACCTGACGCCCAAGCCCAATTGATTGTGCGTGTTGAGCATTAAGCCCATGTCACGTACATACTAAAAGCTGATGTCCAACTATGCCACACACCATATCTAATCCACGATACTCCAAGCCCGCCACATGCCCCACGCCCACGTTTCAAGTGCTATGCACAATGAGCATCAACCCATGCTATGCATTGGTATGGTAAGCAGCCTAATGCCATACCCTAACCGATGCGAAACTTTTGCCCCATAAATCTTAGACTTCTTTGTTACCACTAAGTATTGCACTATTTCAGCACAAATAAGCCCTCAATATTATCATCAATGTTTACCCACATATGTAAGACATGTGTGTCATTGCACACACACAGCCTACATGAGGCTCGCATTCAATATCAAACCAATAATACTTTTGAGCGATCTAAACCACTAATCTTTATGCTTGAATTGTTGTTAAGGAAGTTTAACAATGCCCCAATTCCCCGCACGCATATGCTATGATATCCTACCCATGAGTTGGGTGAACTTCACAAACCACCATTCCCTTATAATAGATATTAAAAAAATATTCTAAGTGTCACCAATAAATATTCAGTGTGTTGGAATATTCATAATATAGCCTTGACACTCTGCTTCGTCGTTTGGCGTGCCATAACCAATGTCAAGTTGATAAAGGTCTAACAAACCACCCCCACTTGAAGAATTCGACACCCTCGTTGAATAGCTTCTAAGGATTCACACCTTTTGACATAAACTGTGGATATTCCCAAAGTCATCAAGTCCGTTTGATACCTTTCTTTTTACATTTTGAATTGGCGTCTCCCTGCACCACAAACAACATCCATACTAATTTTAATTTTTGTCAAATGCAAGGCCCAACACTTGAATGTTGTAGGCCCTTATCACGTTGAGATTTGCCTTTGCAATCGAATCCAAACCAACACGATCTTCTTCAGCCACCGATGCTGTCAATTTTATTTTCTTAAGGCAATCTCGTGCAAAGTGTGGCCGACTACAAATAAAACAACTGTCGTCCGTCTTGGACTGGCCTTTGTTTTTCTGTCTACCATTAGTAATTTGTTTGCCCTTGTCCTATCCTTGGCCAAGATTTTTAGCTACACGAACCTTATCTTCCTCTTGGTTTGTTTCTCCCGTGATCAACCTTGTCAAGTCACATGTGTACAAGATTGTCCGCCACTGTAAGACCCCAAATTTTATGAAATATAAAATTTATTTTTTCTTCATATATATTTTCATGATACAGTAAGTGGTTGAATTGATAAAGTTAAAAGTTAAGGATGTTATGTGTAAATTATATTATGTCGGACAATATTCTTTTGGTCGGGGAATATTCGTTCTGTCGGGGAATGTTCGTACGACGGCGCCGTACGAACCAATCATTGGTGGACCCCACAAAGGTGGACCCTACAAAGAATAATTGTCGGATATAGAAAATGACATAAACAATTTTTAAAATGGTCAATGGTACTATTACTTTTAATTGTTAAAATATCTGGTGGTAAAAGAATAGTAACATACGGTATTGCACAGTAACACACGGTATTGCACAGTAGCACACGGCATTGCACAGTGTTTCGTATTATTAAACTGATAAAGTGGTTATCGTACAATATTTGACTTTATTGTCACATGCACAATAATTCATGTTATTAAATTGATAATTGTCACAGTAGCATATGCACAGTAATTCACATTATTGAATCAATAATTGTCATAACACAATAACGTAATCTTTCTTTTGCATACTTTCTGCATTATTGTTATCTCTATTATGGTATTATTTAAACAGTTGTATTTCATTAATTAATTGACTTGATATCTAACTCAGAAAGCCAACTACACTGTATTTATAACAATTAGTCATAATAATGAATAAGTGTGAATTATTGTTGAATAATTGAATTGATAAAGTTATTTGTTTATAATATAAAGTTAGGTGATATAAAATGAATGGTATAGATTAAAGATAATATAGTATTTAAAATGGATGGTGTAGATTAAAAGATGATCTTTAAATGAATGGTTTAGATTAAGGAAATCTTAAAAGATGAAATGAATGGTATAGATTAAAGATAATATAGAATTTGAAATGGATGATGTAGATTAAAAGATGATAATTAAATGAATGGTTTATCTTAAAAGATGAAATGAATGGTATGGATTAAACATTATCTTGAAATGAACGGTTTGGATTAAATTAGGAAATCTTGGTTATGATAAGATTTTTGGCTATAAATAGAGGCCTTAACTTAAGGATTTTTCATAAACTTCCTTACTTGTTCTTTCTTTCTCTCTCTAAATACTTCTTGTGAAAGTTTTCTCTAAGTGTGCTTAAGTCATCTTGAGTATTTGTGAAGATTTATAAGTGTACGTGTACTGTTCAAGTTAATCAACCTCATTTAAATCAATATCCAGTCACGTGTTAAGGTAAAGGATTATCATTATTTGATTCTCGAAAATAATATCGTTTCTTTCTTACTCATAAGATATGTCATTTATTTTCATGTATTAATTTATGGGAATAACCTTACGGCGCGGATTTCCGCCTGTTGGTGAATAACCTTTCGTATTCATTCCTTATTAATCTCTGAGAATAACCTTACGGTGCGGATTATCGCCTGTTTGGTGAATGACTCTTCGTATTCAATTTTTATTAAATTGTGGGAATAACCTTACGGTGCGGATTATCGCCTGTTGGTGAATAACATTTCGTATTCATTCCTTATTAATCTCTGAGAATAACCTGACTACGCGGATTACCGCATGTTTGGTGAATTACTCTTTGTATTCATTTCTTATTTGTCTCTTGTGGAAATAATTTGTTTACACGAATTATCACATGACACTTTTATTGCATATTCGTTTATAATATCATTTTCTTTCATATTCGTAAGTGATATTATTTTCCTTTATACTTATAAGGGATACCATCTTTTTCATCTTCCATTATTCAAACTTACTATGGTAAGGGATATTAATTTCCTTGACCTTTTGTTAATCAAACCTGCTACGGTAAGGGATATTATTTTCTTTCATACACCTAAATCGAAACTTATTATGGAACTATTGCTTCTATAATTCCTGAAAATATTATATGTTCCATAATAGTTGCACTTCATCATTTCAATTGAACCATCCTATTTACGTGGACCTTTTTATTGAACTGTAACCGTTATTCTGAACTGTGGATCTTGAATATCATTTTTAAATTTCACTCCGCATCATGTTGACAATTTGGACATTATTTGAATCTGTACAAAGTAAACTTCTGATACTTATTGTTTATCCTGTTTCTTCTGTTCATCATTTATATCATTCTAATCATCCAAATTCAAGTTGTTGTGAATATCTGTGGCCGGGGGCACAGATGCGATATAATTGTTGAACAGATGATAGGTTAAAGGCGATATAATAGGTTAAAGGCGATACATCTGTTCGGTGTCTTTTATGACACGTGGTGAATGTTCTCTTTGGCCCGTAGTGCAAAGATGAACTGTTGTTTGGTATGATTATGACCAAAGGCTGAATCTGGTATAACAATGACCGTTGGTGTTATATTGAATGTCTTTGGCCCGTAGTGCAAAGATGAACTGTTGATCTGCATGATTATGATCAGGAACTGTGAATTGTATTATCTTGACTAATGGTATTTCAGATGATAAAAGTTGATGATATTTTTCCTAAAAAGAGAATCGAGTGGACATTATAGTCTGCATTATTCTTCTAATAGATTGCTCATTCCGCTGCTATTATTGATCTGAACGTTGTTTAAGAATTTAACTGCAATTTTTGATACAAACCTTGTAGTCTATTGTATTCTATCAAGAACTCAACTGTTGAAGGCTAACGATAATTTACTTATCATTATCTTAGTCATGATATTCTTTACTAGGCTATTTGAGCTCACCCTTTCTTTTGTTCCATTGTTTTTCAGAAAATGAGAGAGTAGCCGGGTCTAGCAAGGGAATGGAGTGACGGTCCGAGTGATAGCTATTGTAGTCTTCACATGTTGTATATAGTGTGACAATAATTATGAAGACTTAGTTGTGTATTATTATACACTGTATTGTTGAACGTTATTCTATCTTGTAATAATTTTGTTGTAGTCTTTTGACGACTCAAGTTTGGGCTGTATGAGCCTAGATTTGGGGGGGTCACAGTTGGCATCAGAGCTTAGGGATATGGTCTTTAATGGAGATCTGGGGTTAGAACTAGGAGGGGAAAGATGAATAGAATTAATCACTAGCGTGTCCTACCTAAATTAGATTTTGTTATCTAATGAATCGATTTGAATGTAGGAACATGAAGAGATGAGTCGGTTTGTTTGAACTAACAATTATTTTGTGACAACAGTTTAGTATGACATCTGGAAATCAAGAGGTTAACTATGGAATGCCTGAAGCGAATGTAGCCGAGAATCAAGAGGCCCCAAACAATCCTCCTGCCAACTCAGGAAATAATGTTCCTGATAACATGATGAACGATGGATTCTTTAGGAATTTCATGCAGTTCATACAGAATCAAGCAAGAGGAAATCCAGTCAATAATAACGGTAGAAACGCTGGTAATTTGAGGATGGTCACTGTCAAGCAATTTAAAGAATTGGGACCACCTGAATTCCACGGAAAGCCTGACCCACTCAAAGCGGAGGCATGGCTGAAGCAGACGACAAAAATACTTGATGTCTTACAATGCGCTGATGATCAAAAGGTGTCATTTGCCACTTTTATGTTACGAGGTGAGGCGGACCATTGGTGGGAAGCGGTAAAACGTATCCAACCTTCAGCACTCGAAATGTCTTGGACAGAATTCGAAGAACTGTTTAACGAGAAGTATTTCCCAGAAAGCATCCGCCATATGAAAGAGGTGGAATTCATTAAGCTGGAGCAGGGAAACATGACAGTCTCCCAATATGAAGCTAAGTTCGCCGAGTTATCTCGTTTTGCCACCCATCTAGTGGATGACGAAGCACGAATGAGTCGGATGTTCCTAAGAGGTTTGAGACTCAAAATTCGTCAACAACTTAGCTCTCATAAATTCAGTTTGTATTCAGATGTTGTGGATAGGGCTCAAAGGGTGGAGCAAACAGATGAAACATTGCAGCCAAGAGTTAATGATCAGCATAGAGAAAGGAATGACAACAACCACAGGAACGAGAACCATCGAGGAGGTAACCAACACTTCGGTGGTAATTCCACATCAAATAACAGAAGAGGAGAATCCAGTGGGAACAATTTCAAAAGAAAGAGATTCCATAATAATTATGGAAGGGCACCAGCACCAGTACCAGCACCAGCACCGACCCCAGTTTCAAGGGGAGAAGATCGACCACCAGTGAGATGCTATAGGTGTGGTCAGGAAGGTCACATCAGCCCAAACTGTACACAGCAGTCCAAACAGTGTTACAGTTGTGGAAAAGAGGGTCATCTTGCGCGGTTTTGTCCTGCCACAAAATCAAGTCCAGTTGCAATGATGATACCAAAAGCTAGCGCGGATAAGGAAAAATCTGTAGTTCAAGGGAGAGCTTTTGTTGTGACATCCCAAATGGCACGAAACTCGAAGGAGGTGATAACCGGTAAGCTATTCATAAATTCTCGTGAAGTCTACGCTTTGTTAGATACTGGCTCTACCCATTCTTTTATCTCACCTGCATGTGCTCAGCGTTTAAACTTAACTCCTGAAAATTTGGACTTTGACTTATCAGTTGAAACCCCATTAGGAGAAATGACCATTACATCTACTGTCTATAAATCTTGCCTAGTTCAAATCAACAACCTCACATTACCTGTTGACCTTATTTCTTTGGAGATGCATGAATTTGATGTGATTTTAGGAATTGATTGGTTGACTACCCATCATGCTAAAATTGATTGTTTTCATAAGATTATTAGTTTTCATATTCCTAATCAACCTGTCATGCAAATTCAAGCAACTAAACCATTGAAATCTATAACTGTTATTTCTAGCCATAAAGCCATTCGTTTATTGAAAAACGAATGTCAAGCCTTTTTAGCTCATGTCACTGATTTGAACAAAAATACGTCAAACTTGAATGATATTCCCATTGTTAATGAGTTTCCTGACGTTTTTCCTGAAGAACTTCCTGGCTTACCCCCAAACCGTGAAATTGAATTTTGTATTAATCTTGAACCCAGTACCAAACCATTTCCAAAGCTCCATACCGAATGGCTCCCATTGAACTTCAAGAGTTAAAAGTCCAACTACAGGAATTGTTGGATACCGGTTTCATTCGTTCGAGTGCATCACCTTGGGGTGCTCCTATTCTATTTGTGAAGAAGAAAGACGGAAGTATGAGATTGTGCATTGACTACCGAGAATTGAACCATGTCACCATAAAAAACAGGTACCCGTTGCCTCGGATCGATGACATGTTTGATCAATTACAAGGTGCTCAACATTTCTCAAAGATTGATCTTCGTTCTGGATATCATCAGTTAAAGGTTAAAGCTGAGAACATTCCAAAGACTGCTTTCAGAACTCGTTATGGGCATTATGAGTTTTTAGTCATGCCTTTTGGACTAACCAATGCTCCTGCAGCTTTCATGGACATGATGAACCGAATATTCAAGGAATATTTGGATCATTTTGTGGTTGTCTTTATTGATGACATCCTCATATACTCCAAGAATCGCGAGGATCATGAACAACACCTGAGATTGATACTCCAAAAACACCGTGAGAATAAATTATATGCCAAGTTGAAGAAATGTGAGTTCTGGCTTGAGGAAGTCACGTTTCTTGGGCATGTGATTTCTAGTCAAGGAATATCAGTCGATCCTGTGAAGATTGAAACGGTACTAAATTGGGAACAACCCAAGACAGTAACCGAAGTCCGAAGTTTTCTGGGCCTAGCTGGTTATTATCGGAGATTCGTAGAAGGATTTTCTCGAATCGCCACTCCATTAACTCAGCTGACTCGGAAAAGTACGAAATTCGTATGGAACGAGGAATGTGAGAAAAGTTTTCAAGAACTCAAGAAGAGACTTATTTCAGCTCCTGTTCTGACCATACCATCAGGATCAGGAGAATTTGTTATCTACAGCGATGCTTTAGGCAAAGGTCTAGGCTGTGTCCTTATGCAACATGGAAAGGTTATAGCCTATGCCTCTCGACAACTCAAAGATTATGAGAAAAATTATCCTACTCATGATCTAGAGTTGACAGCAGTCGTTTTCGCATTGAAGATCTGGAGACACTACTTGTACGGAGAAAAGGTGGATATCTATACGGATCATAAAAGTCTCAAGTATTTCTTCACCCAGAAGGAACTCAACATGCGACAACGACGTTGGCTTGAGCTGTTGAAGGATTATGACCACACAATCCAGTATCACCCGGGAAAGGCGAACGTTGTAGCTGACGCTTTGAGCAAAAGATCTTATGCGAGTACAAGTGCACTGCTGACAACACAAAAGTGTATTTTGTACGACTTGCAAAAGATGGAGATAGAACTAAAGACACCAGGGACCCACTCGAAGATTGCTCACGTGCGAGTAGAACCAGCTTTAATCGATAAAATGAAAGCTACTCAAGCTACCGATCCGGAACTGATAAACATGATAAAGAAAGTACAAGAAGGTGCCATTTCCGAAGCAAGAATCGACGAGAAAGGAATACTTCGAGTCAACTCTCGACTCTGTGTTCCTAACGATCCTGAATTGAAGCATAAAATCATGATGGAGGCACACAACACGCCGTTTGCAATCCACCCAGGAGGTACCAAGATGTATCGAGATCTTCGACATACATTTTGGTGGAACAATATAAAAAGAGAGATTGCAGAATTTATCTCAAGGTGCCTAACTTGTCAACGTGTCAAGGCAGATCATCAAGTACCTAAGGGCCCATTACAACCACTTGAGGTTCCTAAATGGAAGTGGGAACACATCAATATGGATTTCGTGACGGGTCTTCCCAAAGTTTCTCAAGGCTTAGATGCAATTTGGGTCATCGTAGATAGATTGACCAAATCCGCTCATTTCTTGCCTATACGAGAAAACTTTTCACTTGAACGTCTTGCCGTTATGTACATAAATGAGATCGTGAGATTGCATGGCATGCCAGTTTCCATAGTTTCTGATCGAGATCCCAGATTCACTTCACGCTTTTGGATCAGTCTACAAAAAGCTATGGGCACTGAACTACGTTTTAGTTCTGCATACCATCCTCAAACGGACGGACAATCGGAAAGGACGATCCAGACCCTCGAAGATCTTTTGAGACTTTGTGTATTAGACTTCAAAGGAAGTTGGGATAAGTACTTGCCATTGGTGGAATTTTCTTATAACAACAGTTACCAAGCAAACATAGGCATGACTCCATTCGAGACTTTGTATGGAAGGAAGTGCCGCTCTCCAGTATGTTGGAATGAGGTAGGAGAAGTAAAATTGTTGGGACCCGAGTTGGTACGCTTGACAACAGAAAAGATCCAAATAATCCGACAACGAATACAGACCGCACAAGAACGACAAAAGAGTTATGCTGATCTTCATCGGAGAGACGAAAGCTTCAACGTCGGAGATCATATATTCTTACGTGTTTCTCCATGGAAAGGGGTTACGAGATTCGGAAAGAGAGGAAAGCTCAACCCTCGATTTATTGGCCCATTTGAAATCCTCAATCGAATAGGAACTGTAGCCTACAGACTAGCCTTACCACCAAGTAAGTCTCGCATCCATAACGTTTTTCACATATCTATGTTACGTAAATATGTGAAGGACCCAAACCACGTCATTGAGTTAGAACCAGACGTTATAGCAGAGGATTTAACGTACGAGGAGGTACCTGTTAAGATCCTAGATAAGAAGGAGCAGATCCTACGCTCAAAGGTTATACCTCAAGTTAAGGTTTTATGGAGGAACCAAGATACTGAGGAAATGACTTGGGAGCTAGAATCTGAAATGAAATCTAAGTATCATTACCTCTTCGATATGCCAGGTACGTCAATTTCGGGGACGAAATTTCATAAGGAGGGGAGGTTGTAAGACCCCGAATTTTATGAAATATAAAATTTATTTTTTCTTCATATATATTTTCATGATACAGTAAGTGGTTGAATTGATAAAGTTAAAAGTTAAGGATGTTATGTGTAAATTATATTATGTCGGACAATATTCTTTTGGTCGGGGAATATTCGTTATGTCGGGGAATGTTCGTACGACGGCGCCGTACGAACCAATCATTGGTGGACCCCACAAAGGTGGACCCTACAAAGAATAATTGTCGGATATAGAAAATGACATAAACAATTTTTAAAATGGTCAATGATACTATTACTTTTAATTGTTAAAATATCCGGTGGTAAAAGAATAGTAACATACGGTATTGCACAGTAACATACGGTATTGCTGTAAGACCCCGAATTTTATGAAATATAAAATTTAATTTTTCTTCATATTTTCTGAAACAGTAAGTGGTTAAATTAACAAAATTGAAAGTTAAGGATGTTATGTGCAAATTTTATTTTGTCGGACAATATTCGTTTGGTCGGGGAATATTCGTTTGGTCCGACGGCGCCGAAATAACAAATTATTGGTGGACCCCACAACGGAATATTTGTCGGATATAGAAAACGACAGAAATAACCTTTTTAAATAAAAATAGTCAACGAAACTGTTAAAATACTGGTGATAAAAGAATAGTAGCATACGGTAGTTTTTGGTATTTTCTGTAGCACACGGTACTCTACAGTAACACACGGTATTGCATAGTGTCTCATATTATTGGTCTGATAATTGACACCGTAACTGTTACGCATCATTTCATCGATAATTGTCACTGCATAATATTTTATATTATCAATTCAATAATTGTTGTTACACAGTATTTTGCATTATTGATTTAATAATTGTCATTACACTGTATTTTATATCATTGAGTCAATAATTGTTGTTGCACTGTTTTTAAAATTATTGAACCTAATAATTGTCACAGTAAAATATGCACAGTAATTCACATTATTGAATCAATAATTGTCATTACACAGTAACGTATGCTTTATTTTACATTATTGTTATCTCTATTATGATGTTATTTAAACAGTTGTATTTCATTAATTAATTGACTTGATATCTAAGAGCTAACTATACTGTATTTATAACAATTAGTCATAAAAATTGAATTGATAAAGTTATTTGTTTATAATATAAAGTTAGGTGATATGAAATGAATGGTGTAGATTAAAGTGTGAATTATTGTTGAATAATTGAATTGATTTGTTTATAATATAAAGTTAGGTGATATGAAATGAATGGTGTAGATTAAAGTGTGAATTATTGTTGAATAATTGAATTGATTTGTTTATAATATAAAGTTAGGTGATATGAAATGAATGGTGTAGATTAAAGTGTGAATTATTGTTGAATAATTGAATTGATTTGTTTATAATATAAAGTTAGGTGATTATTAGGTGATATGAAATGAATGGTGTAGATTAAAGTGTGAATTATTGTTGAATAATTAAATTGATTTGTTTATAATATAAAGTTAGGTGATTACTAGGTGATATGAAATGAATGGTGTAGATTAAGATAATATAATATTTGAAATGGATGGTGTAGATTAAAAGATGATCTTTAAATGAATGGTTTAGATTAAATGAATGATAAGATTTTTGGCTATAAATAGAAGCCTTAACTTAAGGATTTTTCATAAACTTTCTTACTTGTTCTTTCTTTCTCTCTCTAAATATTTTTTGTGTAAGTTCTCTCTAAGTGTTCTTAAGTCATTCCTAGTTTTGAAATCTTTTGCATTCTTTTTTGAATTCCCGAGTAGAATTTTCTTATGTACAGCAACTCTTTCGAAAAATCGTAGTAAATTCATTATTTGTCAGAATTTAATGAATTAAAAGCCTGTCTCTTCAGTTTTTCGTCCTCTACAACTTTGAAGAAGGAAGAAAAGTCATCTGAAATCATCTTCATGCCTTAAAATACTAAAAACCGTAACTTATTCTGATTTTCGTCACTATTTTCAGTCTTAGTTTTGAAAATTCATAACTCATTCATATTAACTCCGAATTGAGTGATTCTTGAGTCTATGCCGCCTATCTTTTCGAGAGTAACGTTATTTTAAAAGCATAAAGAGATTTTAAAAACTCTAGAAGACTCAAAAGTCAGATTCTTTACTGCTACATAGACAAACAAGGAAGGATTTGTTCGGCTAATAAACTTGTTTCACAATATCAAGGTAAGGAATGTCATCTTCTTTCATCTTCTATTATTAAAACTTACTACGGTAAGGGATGTCATTTTCTTTCATACTCTTAAATTTACTACTCGTAAGGAATGTCATCTTCTTTCATCTTCTATTATTAAAACTTACTACGGTAAGGGATACCATCTTTTTCATCTTCCATTATTCAAACGTACTATGGTAAGGGATTATCATTATTTGATTCTCGATAATAATATTGTTTCTTCCTTACTCATAAGACGTGCCTTTTATTTCCATGTATTAAATTGTGGGAATAACCTTACGGAGCGGATTGCCGCCTGTTGGTGAATAACCTTTCGTATTCATTTATTATTAATCTCTGAGAATAACCTTACGGAGCGGATTGCCGCCTGTTTGGTGAATAACTCTTTGTACTCAAATTCTATTAAATTGTGGGAATAACCTTACGGAGCGGATTGCCGCATGTTGGTGAATAACACTTTGTATTAATTTTCTTCACCTTTTGTTAATCAAACCTGCTACGGTAAAGGATATTATTTTCTTTCATACTCCTAAATCGAAATTTATTATGGAACTATTGCTTCTATAATTCCTGAAAATATTATATGTTCCATAATAGTTGAACTTCATTATTTCAACTGAACCTTCCTATTTACGTGAACCTTTCTATTGAATTGTAACCGTTATTCTGAACTGTGGATCTTGAATATCATTTTTAAATTTCACTCCACATCATGTTGACAATTTGGACATTATTTGAATCTGTACAAAGTAAACTTCTGATACTTATTGTTATCCTATTTCTTCTGTTCATCATTTATATCATTCTAATCATCCAAAAATCAAGCTGTTGTGAATATCTGTGGCCGGGGGCACAAATGTGATATATTTGTTGAACAGATGATAGGTTAAAGGCGATATAATAGGTTAAAGGCGATACATCTGTTCGGTGTCTTTTATGGCACGTGGTGAATGTTCTCTTTGGCCCGTAGTGCAAAGATGAACTGTTGTTTGGTATGATTATGACCAAAGGCTGAATCTGGTATAATCATGACCGTTGGTGCTATATTGAATATCTTTGGCCCGTAGTACAAAGATGAACTGTTGATGTGCATGATTATGATCAGGAACTGTGAATTTATATTATCATGACTAATGGTATTTCAGATGATAAAAGTTGATGATGTTTTTACAAAAAAGAGAAGCGAGTGGACATTATAGTCTGCATTATTCTTCTAATAGATTGCTCATTCCGCTGCTATTATTGATCTGAACATTGTTTAAGAATTTAACTACAGTTTTTGATATAAACCTTGTAGTCTATTGTATTCTATCAAGAACTCAACTGTTGAAGGCTAATGATAATTTATTCGTCATTATCTTAGTCATGATATTTCTTACTGGGCTATTTGAGCTCACCCTTTCTTTTGTTCCATTGTTTTTCAACAGGAGATGAAAACATAACAGGGTCTAGCCGGGGAATGGAGTGAGGGTCCGAGGAATAGTTATCATAGTCTTCACGTTTTGTAAAATAGTGTGACAATAATAGTGAAGACTTAGTTGTGTATTATTATACACTGTATTGTTGTACGTTGTGCTTTGTTGTAATAATTTTGTTGTAGTCTTTTGACGACTCAAGTTTGGGCTGTGTGGCCCCAGATTTGGGGGCGTCACAATTGCACAGTAGCACACGGTATTGCACAGTAGCACACGGCATTGCACAGTGTTTCGTATTATTAAACTGATAAAGTGGTTATCGTACAATATTTGACTTTATTGTCACATGCACAATAATTCATGTTATTAAATTGATAATTGTCACAGTAGCATATGCACAGTAATTCACATTATTGAATCAATAATTGTCATAACACAGTAACGTAATCTTTCTTTTGCATACTTTCTGCATTATTGTTATCTCTATTATGGTATTATTTAAACAGTTGTATTTCATTAATTAATTGACTTGATATCTAACTCAGAAAGCCAACTACACTGTATTTATAACAATTAGTCATAATAATGAATAAGTGTGAATTATTGTTGAATAATTGAATTGATAAAGTTATTTGTTTATAATATAAAGTTAGGTGATATAAAATGAATGGTATAGATTAAAGATAATATAGAATTTAAAATGGATGGTGTAGATTAAAAGATGATCTTTAAATGAATGGTTTAGATTAAGGAAATCTTAAAAGATGAAATGAATGGTATAGATTAAAGATAATATAGAATTTGAAATGGATGATGTAGATTAAAAGATGATAATTAAATGAATGGTTTATCTTAAAAGATGAAATGAATGGTATGGATTAAACATTATCTTGAAATGAACGGTTTGGATTAAATTAGGAAATCTTGGTTATGATAAGATTTTTGGCTATAAATAGAGGCCTTAACTTAAGGATTTTTCATAAACTTCCTTACTTGTTCTTTCTTTCTCTCTCTAAATACTTCTTGTGAAAGTTTTCTCTAAGTGTGCTTAAGTCATCTTGAGTATTTGTGAAGATTTATAAGTGTACGTGTACTGTTCAAGTTAATCAACCTCATTTAAATCAATATCCAGTCACGTGTTAAGGTAAAGGATTATCATTATTTGATTCTCGAAAATAATATCGTTTCTTTCTTACTCATAAGATATGTCATTTATTTCCATGTATTAATTTATGGGAATAACCTTACGGCGCGGATTTCCGCATGTTGGTGAATAACCTTTCGTATTCATTCCTTATTAATATCTGAGAATAACCTTACGGTGCGGATTATCGCCTGTTTGGTGAATGACTCTTCGTATTCAATTTTTATTAAATTGTGGGAATAACCTTACGGTGCGGATTATCGCCTGTTGGTGAATAACCTTTCGTATTCATTCCTTATTAATCTCTGAGAATAACCTGACTACGCGGATTACCGCATGTTTGGTGAATTACTCTTTGTATTCATTTCTTATTTGTCTCTTGTGGAAATAATTTGTTTACACGAATTATCACATGACACTTTTATTGCATATTCGTTTATAATATCATTTTCTTTCATATTCGTAAGTGATATTATTTTCCTTTATACTTATAAGGGATACCATCTTTTTCATCTTCCATTATTCAAACTTACTATGGTAAGGGATATTAATTTCCTTGACCTTTTGTTAATCAAACCTGCTACGGTAAGGGATATTATTTTCTTTCATACACCTAAATCGAAACTTATTATGGAACTATTGCTTCTATAATTCCTGAAAATATTATATGTTCCATAATAGTTGCACTTCATCATTTCAATTGAACCATCCTATTTACGTGGACCTTTCTATTGAACTGTAACCGTTATTCTGAACTGTGGATCTTGAATATCATTTTTAAATTTCACTCCACATCATGTTGACAATTTGGACATTATTTGAATCTGTACAAAGTAAACTTCTGATACTTATTGTTTATCCTGTTTCTTCTGTTCATCATTTATATCATTCTAATCATCCAAATTCAAGTTGTTGTGAATATCTGTGGCCGGGGGCACAGATGCGATATAATTGTTGAACAAATGATATGTTAAAGGCGATATAATAGGTTAAAGGCGATACATCTGTTCGGTGTCTTTTATGACACGTGGTGAATGTTCTCTTTGGCCCGTAGTGCAAAGATGAACTGTTGTTTGGTATGATTATGACAAAAGGCTGAATCTGGTATAACAATGACCGTTGGTGTTATATTGAATGTCTTTGGCCCGTAGTGCAAAGATGAACTGTTGATCTGCATGATTATGATCAGGAACTGTGAATTGTATTATCTTGACTAATGGTATTTCAGATGATAAAAGTTGATGATATTTTTCCTAAAAAGAGAATCGAGTGGACATTATAGTCTGCATTATTCTTCTAATAGATTGCTCATTCCGCTGCTATTATTGATCTGAACGTTGTTTAAGAATTTAACTGCAGTTTTTGATACAAACCTTGTAGTCTATTGTATTCTATCAAGAACTCAACTGTTGAAGGCTAACGATAATTTACTTGTCATTATCTTAGTCATGATATTCTTTACTGGGCTATTTGAGCTCACCCTTTCTTTTGTTCCATTGTTTTTCAGAAAATGAGAGAGTAGCCGGGTCTAGCAAGGGAATGGAGTGACGGTCCGAGTGATAGCTATTGTAGTCTTCACATGTTGTATATAGTGTGACAATAATTATGAAGACTTAGTTGTGTATTATTATACACTGTATTGTTGAACGTTATTCTATCTTGTAATAATTTTGTTGTAGTCTTTTGACGACTCAAGTTTGGGCTGTATGAGCCTAGATTTGGGGGCGTCACAGCCACAGTCATCGCTGGCTGAAAATCTTTTACACTCTGGCGTTGCAATTTCGTCTGTGCCTAAGGCTGTAAACTTGCAACAAAGTTGAATACATTGTCCTCCTCGAACATACCTTTAATATCCAACAACAAAAATGTGAAAACTTTCACATTGTCTTGCATAGTAGCGTCATGCTTTAGTCGCCTTAGCTCCTTCCTCGCTTGCCAACTCAAATTTTCAGATAGAAATTATCTCTTCAAATTCTTCTTCAAGTCAGTCCATGTAGTCACAGTAGCATGGGTTTCATCTTTACCCTTGTACGCCACTATAACTTGGCATTATCAGTAAAATACATATTTGTGATGTCAATCATTCCAGCCTCCCGAATATGGACAGTTTTTAGGCACTGCTCCATGTCCCAATTTTATTTTTTTTTCCTATTCTTTAGCACTACGATCCCCTCCATAGGCCTTTGATTTTGAAATTTTTGTTTTATGCTGCACCACCACAGAGTCTGTCCCAGCAACATAGTCTGCTTGATGAGAGGTAATTTTTTCATTAATTTGTTGGAATCTTGAGTCCAACTTCTCCCTAAGGGCTGCCAATTGATCTACTTCTAATGACAGTCCATTAATTCTTGTTTCCGTCGCTTGGTCACGTTCTCCAACACGGCCTTGCACTTGAATGACAAAAGAAGCTACTGAATATTAGGTGTTATACGTGATTGATTATAAAGAAAATAATTTGTTATGAAGCATGCGACCAATCTGCGTCAAGTTGTATTTGAGAACGGGGTAGGCCAGGCCAAGACTAATCTTCTTTGGGTACTAATTTTCATTACATAATTGGAGAAGTAAAAATACACGCAAGCTAAACACAATATTATTTTCATTATTATTGTGTGATACGAATTTTAATGTAAAAATATACCTTTTAACAGTAAAAATAATATATTTTAGCAAGAATGACGCTTATGTTACTATAAACAAGAACCAGATATTCATTAATTTATGCATATTTTGGTCACCAATTAGTTACAAAATTCTTTCTTCTTTTTCTGGTGAATATATATATATATATATATATATATATATATATATATATATATATATATATATATATATATATATATATCTTTGTTGTTGGTGACAAATTACGTAATATTGTTCTCTTTCATGGAGTAACATTTATGTGTTTTTTTCTTCTGTTTTTATACCGAATTGTATGTGAAAAATACTACCCAAACAGAAAATATATGATAGAAAAAAGAAAAAAGGAATAAAGGGAACTGTATTTAGATAAATGAAAATACAAATGTTTCCTTATTGGGAAAATAACGATTTTCTAGGTTAACATGATATTTTTATGCATTCTATCATATAATCCCTCCCTCCAGGAGAAAGGACTACTATATTTTTCCTAGTCAGTTGCTGAGAATTACGTCATTATCACTTGAAAATCTCCCATTCTCATGGAAAATAAAGTGCAACATCTTTCTTAATCTCTAGCGCTAAATTTATGTGCACATCTAGTGCCAAGTCCAAAAAAATACACACAAATAGGAGTAAAAAGAGGAGAGAGAAATAAGTAGAGCCAAAATTGTGCTCAAACTAAACTACTAGAAAATTCATCCTTTAAAAAGCACTACATTAGTAGAAAAGCATAGTCCATCAAATCATGAATTAGAAAAAGAAGAAATCCATATACCCAGTTTCAATCAATCCTATTCTTCTGCCTTCTAACTTGAAGAACAGACTGAGGAAAAACATAAGTAGCCACCAAAAAAATATATAGCACTATTATGACACACTAGTCAATGTACCACATCCATCGTTCCCTCCAAGAAGGGCATCATAAGGGAACCCTTTATTAGGACATGAGTGTAACATTTTCAAATATTGTTTTAGAGGCTAGACATATGTAGCTGTTGCTTGTGCAAAGGCCTAACATACTCATGGTAGCCATCAGGAACAACCGAATCATTCAGTGGATCCTTCCATGCTGCCTCGTAGAGCTTTGGATATACATTTCCATCATAACGGCCAAGAATCGAACCAAGGAAGTGATCAGTGTAATTGAATGAATCAACAAGTGCAACTGCATTTGGCCGGACCTAATGAGAAATCATGGATTCATTACTCGGATCTATAAATAATTAACACAACCATGACCATATATTGAGTTATTATAGCAAACCTGGGAATACAAATTTCTCAATTGAGTAGTTGCCAGTGAAGCCTGCTTGGCCGTGATGCTGCCAGTAGAGAGAAAATCACCCTGGTACTTGTGAAGAAGAAATAGCGAATATACATTACAGAGCACCTCTAACATCTGTTTTACCCCCTTCCCAGGAATGTCTTGTTTCAGTTTATCAATGAACCTGCACAAGAAGAAAACATCTGGATAAGTTAAAATAAAGGTAGATGAAAGATCAAACATTAATTTGCTTCAACATACTAAAAATTATCCACATGTCAAAGGGATTTTAATAGCTCGTAAATCTTTGGGGGGAAAGTGGAGTAAATATTGAATGCAAATGGTGATACCATGTCACTCGCATAAATTAGGAGAGAGAAATGTGTAAAAGCCAAACCTTAACCAATCATGAAAGGAGAGAGAAAACATCGGTAACGGTCCAGACATTTCTCTCTTAATTTATGCGAGTGGTGTTATACCATGTCAGCATGATGGCATGGTATCACCGTTGTATAGAATATTTTCTTGAAAATTCGAAGTGGAAGAAAATCACGTTTTATTTCTTGGGTTAAATACATTTACCTCCATTGAGGTTAGGCACAATAACAGTTACCTCCTCCTAGGGATAACACATTGCCCTACCCTCAAAACCAAGCTTCAGTAATAGATTCCCCCTCAACTGAATGATCCCAATGTATTGCATTAATTTAAACTGGTCAAAACTATCAAATTAGCTCATTACTCACTCAACTCACATTACCCATTAATTCACACCTCCATGTAATGGTGTAACCACATTTTCTCACCCTAGTGGCTAAAATTTCCGCCCATTCAAGTTAACATAGTTTCCCTCCACAAGTTCAACTCCAACAAAATAATATACTACACATACTGCACATACTACATATATCAACATAATGACCAAACAAAAATATATCTACGTAGAGCCGAAATATACAATCATATCTTTCAATACTCGAAATTGCTAGGGTGTAAATATAACAGACTCTATGGGATTTCATGGCATGTCTATCATTAGGATTGGTTTCGGCTTGTAAAAGTCCAACAAGAAATGATTTTTTCATCAACAAAGTGCTTCCATTTTCTGGGAAATCCAAGCATGGTTTAAATATTTATATATATAAAAAAACAATTAGATTGGTAAATTGATTAGCACAAAAGCTGTTTAGGACTTTCATCATGAATATCAATAGCAGTATAGTTGGTTATTAAACCTTTAAGAAGATATGCGCCAAGAGAAAATCAATTTTTGAATTTATTAATATATTTAAGTGAAAGGCAGTGAATTGAAGAAGCTTACTTGGAAACTACGATTAATTGGCAGTGAGCAACTGCTACCTCTGCTAAATCAGCTGACAGTTCTGCAAATCCTAAAGTAAATGGAGAAAATTTATAAGCATGCATTTATACCGTTGAAACCATTCAAGTTGACATTTTCAAATATTCACACCCTAACATTGTTCATAAAAAGTTGCAAGGACAGAAGAACAACACCCAAAACTATCAAGTAAATGAAATGCAGATATTTATGCAAATTCATCTATAGGGTCATATAGCATAGCTCCAGATTAAATAATAAATCATGAAAGCATTAAACTGTAGTCTCCCATTTAATGAAACACAGCATTACATCCTCATACACCTTCTTCATTAATTTTGCTCATAATGAATACAAGAGCAGAAAATAAAAACATGTGAAACACTAATTCCATCATGGCCGAAGTACCTTCTTCTGGGTTTGCAAACTGGCTCAAGTTCTGAGCACAGGCAACAACCATTCTAAATGCCCTTGCTTCAAATGCCTCCAGTACTGCACTAGGCTTTAGCCAATCTTCAGCTACACATATTGAAGGGAGCAAAAATTAACAAGCTATATCAAACTAGAAAGCTACATTTAGCACAAATTCTTTCATGCCCCTCTTGGGGATGGTTGGCTAGGCTGACCCCTAAAATTTGTAGTATTTCGAGGTCAGTAGGTATGTACAAGTCCTTCAGTAACAGTAACAATCAGTGGACCGGTAAGAATTATGCAAATTTTGAAACTAAGAATTCATTTACACAACGAATTTTGAACCCTTCCACTCTGCTGTGCTTCGATAGATAGGGTTAATAATGCACTTGGTGAAAAGGACAGGCTACCTCTTTCAACATTGGAATGACATTGCATCAGATGTTCAGCTCGCCCCATATAAGATGTTGTTCCAACTGGCTGTTTTTCAGACCCCAGCTGAGATACAGTCTTCACAAGATACCTTGCAACCTAAGAAATAAGTATGTTCAATATCGGCAACAAAAGCTAACACCAGGATTATCTTGTTCGTATATACACCCAGTTGGAAAAGCAAAGTATAACTTTTAGCTCCAACTTATCTACGATTAGAGTTGATACAAGAATCGGGATCAAATGATTAAGATCAATAACAATATCAACAAGGAAGATTAAAATCACATCAATTGGAACCATGGGAAGCAAAACACAACACACCTACAAATCTAAATTCTTATATTAATCTGTTATGATTCTATACTGGCTTATGGGGCTAGTCCCATGTTGGTTTTAAGGGCAACTAGGTGTGGGTTGATATGGTCTTCGCTCTCCCTCCCCTAGAACTAGCTTTTACAGATGGTGCTTCTAAGATCATAAGAAGTGGTACAAGTGCCGTTTGATCCGTGTACTACCTTCTACTTTCATCCAACAAAAGTTTCGAGAATATAATTGCACAATGTGAAGAAATTTTTGCAGTTAAAGTAATTAAATAAAATGAAAACCAAATAGAAAATTTGTAAATTTCATGCCATCTATCCAGAGGAAAAAAAAATGTAAATTACAAGAAATAATTTCAAATTTTAATAGACTGAAGTCCAAATAGTCACAAAAAGATAGATAATCCTTGATTGAGAGTTGTGTAGCATAAGATACAAAAAGAAGAGTGAAACAAATAAATTACCATAGATAGGTATCCAAATTGAAATTACAGGTGAAAAAGAAACAAAAAGATTAACAAGATAATGACAACTTTAGAAGCTCTCTACTGAATTTAGTCCACAGTTAACAGCAACAATGGACGCTGTAAAATGTGATCCAGTGGTCTCTCTTAGAATTCCACATAATGAATATGCAAAATAGAAGACGCATTATATGCCAACTTATACCACATACCTGTAGAAGCAGTACCATGTTGTCTCCCTCATACGTACAGGCAGGGGCATAAACTGCAAATAATTCAGGAAGGCCACTACTACATAGGTAGCCATGTCCCCCACATAATTTTCGACATTCTTCAATTGCATCCTGAAACAAAACCGAATAAACTTTAGATTAAAAAGTTAAAGACAAAACTTGAAAACAACTTTAGAAGGACAGAAAAGTGAAATATAAAATGACACGATAACTCGTAGGAGATATGTATCTGAGCCAAAAGTTGCACAAAGCAACATTTTCATAAACAGGTGACTCATAACAAATAAACCGACTGGATTTTACCTTTCTGATACTGATTATTTTCATACATTTTTCTTTAAAAAGTAGAGTGAAATTTGTTGTGTAATGGTGATTTGATATTGAGACATCTAAAGGTGAACTTTTCAGCATTTATTAGTCTCTTTCACAAATAATTGAACTTTTTTTAATTCAAGGAGTCCAAAGTCAAATGCAGTCTTGCATATTCCTGGAATATTGATTTTAAACTCCTATATATGCCAGAAAACTGAAATTGAGACCTACAGCTAGTTTGATATATTCTCTGCCCAAAATTCTTGAATGGTCCCAACAGTACCCATAGGTCACAGAGTTGTAGAGAACATAAAACAACAAACTTTAAACACACATGATTTTGTAATGGATAATTTTGAGTTTAATGACTTGATATCAAATAAATATTCTAATATTCAAATCTCATTCACTAAATTAATTTTAACACTTGGCTTTTACAAAGCACATAACTTCACACAAGTGCACACAAATGGATAAGAAAACGCTTGATAAGTAAGATGGCAATAGAAGTTACAATGAATCACTTACAGAAGTGGCAGTTGTAGTCAAAGACTTGAGCCCGGCAGTGCATGCATGAGCTTCAGGCAGTGTTGAGAAGTCATTGGCTTTCAATCTTTCTGTCACATCCATGTACAACCAATTTAACCATTCACCAACAAATCTGAAGGCATAGGCAGAAGCCAGCAAAGGGAAGAGCCTATTTTGCTGAGTCTTATAATCAATCACCTAAAATAAAAGAAGGGCAGCAATTATACATATTTGGATCAATTCCTGAGCTCACCAGCGAGACAGACATTTATGGACCAAACCATCTCAAGAATTAAGATTATAGGCCTGTTAAGCATATGAATCACGTGTTTGCTCAAAATGTATGAACTATGAAAAGGCAGTGAAACACATAACATTGGTATTACTGCAAGAATAGTGGAACATTGAGTATACAAAAGATAACTAAGAAAACCAGATAGTTGGATAGTAATGCAAATCATTTTCAACCTATGATGAAGCATAAGCAAACACAAACCTCCACCTGAAATATGAACCAAAATTCAAATAACCTAATTTCTGAAAGAAAATTGTTTCTTGGTTGTCGAACTATGATGTCATGAGCACCTATTAAGGGTACTTAAAATTTATTTACTGTATGTAACATGATAAGATAAATATTCTGAATTTACAGGGACACCACAAGATCATATGGCCGTGGCACATACGCAGTATTCATGTGTCAAACAAATATGGAAGGCAAGCTATGTCACATGGACTCAAGTGTGAGAGTGTGCCTAGAAGAAGAGAAGAGCAGAAAGAATGTACATTTGACTCGGCACAGAGACAAGCACTACCCATTCAAGTATTAAAAATACTACCTCAATTTTGTATGTAAAAATTCAAAACATAAGGGTATAATTGAATAGAACCAGCACTATATGAGATTTAGTGAAGAACATATATTGTTTAGTGAAACAATATCGGCAAAGAAGAACAGTATTTGCATTTTCATCTGGAGGATAAATCTCATACTACTAATTAAAAATCTATTTAAAATTTATAGCAAATAGAAGAACCTTCGGAGAGTTTTGATAACAGTTGTCTCTTACAGTCATTGCACTACAACTACCCAGAGGATAAGTATGTGCCAAAATAACTTAGTAACCAATATGAATTAATGATTACCAGACACCTGAGTTTTTAAGGTAGGAGCAATAACAAAGGCACGTGCTAAAGCAAAACTAGTTACCATTGTAGAATGTACACTATAAGCTTGTGAATACCATAAGGCATCAAAATACAGGTATTCAAATTACCTGAGTCTCCGGGCCCCCATTCTCTGAACCAAATTGTCTACGCACACAACTATACCTTGTGGCGATAGTAACTGCCCTTGATAAAGCAAGGGAAGCATCAGCAACAATTGTTTGCCGAACATATACCATAGTCCCATAAATTAGTTGCCGAGGAACATCAGAGTGTGTACATTTTCCTTCCCTTGAAACCTGCAAAACTCTGAGACGTTCAAACAAAACATTAGAAGAGTATGTAAAGTACAACAAAATTCAGTTTGTAACATAATCATTTGTTGTACACTAATGTGGATGATATCATTTGTATATGTGTCTTGTAAAAGTGATCAAAATCACTTATGTTAAAAATAATTGAAGTTTATAAAATGGTACTGTGAAAATTAGGGTAACAACTAAATTAAAATGTGGACTTCGCTACTGTGGAAAATCGAGGTATCAAGAGACACATTAACATCTAATGTTTTGATAAATTACTGAAAGCACAATTGGACGTGCAATAAACATAAGAGTATGTGGACTTTTAGTTTCTAAATGGCCATGCCGGCTTGATGGATTATCTAGTATTAGAACACTTCTCCCCTAGAAAAATAATATTTCGGTATGAAACAAATGAATCAAACTAGGAGCCTAATCACTGAACCATAATAATACAACATGAGCATAGTCAATTAGAAATTTTCAGGACATCTTGATACCAACACCAAATACAACTTACTCAACAATAATTCCAATATCTATGCCAGCAGGATTCTTTATTTCATACTAAAGTAAGTGATGTTCCACATGACACCACAATCGTATGGGTACATATACCTCAACTTCGGAGTAAACTGAAAAATAGAAGTACATAAATCTAACACCTAGACATGTTCGCATTATGATGACAATGGGTGCTGAAGTCCATTAAACATAACCCAACATAATTGCTTAGAATGCAATAAATACATATTTTCATAACAAGAAAGAAATGTAGTTGAAAGAGGCGTGATGTAGATCCTAACATACCTCATCAACATTTGATTTCGAGGAATACGCACGTGGTCAAATCTTAACACACCATTGTCCATTGTGTTGTATGCTCCATTTCCGAATTTCATTCCGATATCACCAACAGTTATGCCCGGAAGAGGTGAGTGATCCTCCAAGCTCCGCAACTGGACAATGAAACCTATTGAAAAATAAGAAAGATACATTCATATTAGTTTGCAATAGGATCTGATATTTAATAAAGAATTTCAAGGAATGAAGGAGAAAAGTTAATTCTTACCATGTATCCCATGGTCTTGACCGTTGGTTATAAGACGTGCATAAACAAGAGCATGTGTGGATACTTTACCCAAACCACCAGGCCACCACTATTCAAACATAATAAATCAAAGACATAAAAGGTAAATTTGAGAAATACTAGCCAAGTAAAGTTGAAGATTAATCAAGGTAGAAAAACAGTCGGGCAAAATTGAACATTAGATTAATTGTAAACCAAGACCGTCACCTTGGACTACATTAAGTAGAAAAGGGAGGAGCACTCCAATGATTATCTACTCAATACACTAAATCATTCTGCTCTATGAGAAGCACTTAAGAATCTTGTTAATCATTTTACTCACTTTACTGGACGTCAATGTAGGACTGTGAATAACAAACTCATCCGCTTGGGGATCAAATGTTGCAGTGGTTTCAAGACCTTGTACATTGGAGCCGTGACCAAGTTCAGTTTGTGCATAGCAACCAATGATTTGCATTTTGTGGGCAAGCGGCAACCATTTCTCTTGCTGTTCTTCGGTGCCTTGTCCTTTAATAGCAGGTACAAACATTCCCTAAGAGAACAAAGATAAGAGTAGTAGATGAGCCACAATGAAGGGGCCTTGTATCGATTTTGTTCATTATCATGCCTTGATAAAAATCTAGAATTACAATATACAAAAATTTTCTTTTCTCAGACTTAATTACTAAGTTCTCCACAACTCGAGCACGTCAACATAAGTTAAGTTACTCTTTCCCATAAGCCAGTGTACAATGTACGTCAATATAAGCAGTTAGCATGTAGAAAAGTAAATGCGGATAAGAAAATTATAGAATTTACCCAATGAAGATCGGTATAGCAAGGTTCATCCACAAAAAACCTTAGCTTAGTTGCCTCTTCATCTGCAATAATAAAATTAATTGCATGAATAAGTAAGAAACAAAAATAAACCACCACTAGTAGCTTCAATTTCTTTGGCTACCGAAAGAAAATGACTTGAGAACCAAGATTGAAGACATACAAGTTAGTTTAAGTTCGTTGACCCGCTTCCATGCATGAGCTGCTTTTCTAAGAGTGTTTTTGAACAACTCCTTTCTAGCAAGCATAGTCCTGTCATCCTTCCGAAAAGCCTAATTTCCAAAGCAAGACACATTATAAGTACCTACTATAGACACAAAACAAGTATAGTATATAAAGAAATACAATGTCTTTGAAAGATAGAAGCACCCTAGATGTTCTAGGCATAGAATATTTCCATGAAATTGAGTGCATCTGGATTATCAATCACATATGGATTTATTGAGGCCAAATCCCCAAACAGCTTGGTAGTTGTGTGCTTACAATCCTCAAGACTTGTAGGTATCTAAGAATACTCCGAGTATGTCACTGTTCCAAAAATACTTGCCACAAAAAAGAGGTCTTGATTTTTACCAAGCTTTGGTTAACAGTTGCCAGTTTAAAATTAATTGATAAGGATTAAGCAAAACATTGAAAGATATACCCATTATTTAGTATTCTTTTAGTGCTACTTGGTGAAACAAATCCAATTCAAGGCAAGCTCAATGAGCTAATTGTGATCATTTATAAATTAAAAATAAAAATTGTTATATAGTGATCTGTATATCATTTAGAGGGAAAAAAATGTTAACTTTTGTGACTAAGCTTGGCTTATCTGACAAACTGATCTTGAACTACCTATAAATGAGCTGAACACAAGACTAAGGATACATCTTTCAGCCCTAATTTCAACACCAAAACCAATAAATAAGTAAATAATATAAAACAAAATGTCAAACTGATACACAATTCGTATAATCCCCAATTTTCACCCAACAAAAGTCGGTCAAATTGTAACTTCCAGCAACAATCAGAACAACAAAACTAAGGTAAAAAAAAACACATAATAAAAAAATAAAAAAACTTTAGAGAGAGAGAGAGATCACAGGATCATTAGCGACGAGCTTAGACATGCGATCGGAGACATCAAAAGCGTGCTGCGAACCGGCCCAAGCGATTTTCATAGACTCCACATCGAACTGAGCCTTCCTCCTTTCATCAGCCAAGTGATCTACACCCTCCATTTAGTCTTCCTTCTTCTTCGTCTTCAAATCAAAATTCACAAAATCCCCAGATTCACTGCAGAGCTGCAGACATTATACGGCTGTTATTTGCAGAGAAATTTGATTACTACATTAATTGCAGAAGACAAGAAAACGTAAAAAATATAAATCTATGCATGAACGAATATCTACAGAATCTAATTACCAAAAACAGGAAAAAGATAACTTTCCAACTGAATCTGTGAGAATAACAAGAAATATGCTTGTAGATCAAGACTATATGGTAGCTCGGACGGAGTTGTGTTTCCCTAGGAAAATACGGGTCACATTCAAAACGGAAAAAAAATTATTTTCTGTTCACACGGCCGTCCAATAAATTTGTTTCAAAAGAAACCAAAAACTAAATAGGAGAATTTAGATTGATACCCTTTTTTGGCTGAACGAAGATGCAAGTGAATATGCCCTTGTTGCAAATTTGGAAGCTTAAAAAAAAACTACTCCCTTCTTGCCAAATTCTAAAATCACTATTAATTTTATAAAATTAATTTAAATATTTTTCAATTTAATATTAAAATAATTAATTTAATTTTTAAAAATAATAAATCTTACAACTAACAGTATTTTTTAAATAACTTATAATATTTATATTTGTATCGACATAAATTAAATAAATTTATGTTAATTTTGAATTTAAAAATATTTAAAATTAATTTTTAAAAAATTAATAATAATTTTATAAATTAAAACAGATGAAGCATAATACTGAATAAATAATCTAATACTGGATATTTATTTATAATCACAATGGATTTACTATTATTATTTGCGGTCATTAGAATAGAAGATATTTATTTTGGCATGTATAAAATATTAAAATTGATGTATATATGTCAACTTCGTGTAAATTAATGTGCTTATATTAAGTTTTAGGACCGCATAGGATTATTGATCGAAGTCTTAATTTGACCATTGCGTGTTGACTTTTTGATTTTATATAAAATTTGACACTTTGCCCCTTTAATTGCTTTTATACAGGACATTAGTTATAGTTTGATTATATATTTAATTAATTAAATTGAATAATTTATTTGATTATAATCAAAAATTTAAATTTACGTAATTTTAATATTCAAACAAATATCTTAATTGTGAGGTAATTAAATAACAGAAAATCGAATAACAATTAACAATCATAATAATTCATAACCTTAACAAAATTTAATAGTTTAAAATTAATAATTCATAATTTCACAAAATTTAATTCATGTCATAATAATTAACAATTAAAAATAGTTTTTCTAAAAATAAAAAAAATCGGTTAACCGAACAATATAATTTTTATATCCAAAAACAAAATTGTAAAACGGTTATAACAAAAAATGTTCAAATAATTAAAATATTTTGATTAAAAAAATTCGATTCAATTTAATTTAATTATTCGATCTTACCTCCTTTTTACTGGGTTCTACTCACGGCCCACACAATGAATTGAGAAGCAAACAGATTACAAGAGAGGATCATTTTTATTAGTACGAGGTTAGACGTTTAAATGGGGAAAAGCTAGATAGGAAACCAAATATTCAACTATTTTCCTAATTAGGGAGATGAATGTTGGAGGGAGGAGAAACCTTAATTACATGAACAATCATAATACTGATTTTATCTAGAAACATATACTTTTTTTGTTCCTAAGAAAAGCTAAACTATTAGCATGAGTAAAAACGGCGGAAGTTAAAAAAAATTACACGCTTCCAAATAGGGACTGATTATAAAAAAAATTATTTTATTTTATCTCTTTAATAATGAACTATCTTTACTAATCTCTTTAAAAAATATTAAAAATTATGTTAATTATCTTTCTCAAATATTAAATTAAACACAAGTCACATTTCGGTATAATTATTTATAATAAAAATAACAAATGTAATTACTCAATATATATATACTAGTAGTACACCCGTGTCTATGACACTGCTACCGCTGCCGATTGAAAGATGAAGATGACAAATTAGAGTAATAAAAGTTGCTGAAAGATGAATATGAGAAATTAGAGGAATGCGAGTTGCTGTTAACGAAGGGTGAGATTTATTCTATTTTTTGGACGGTCCGGATCTAATTTTAGGAGATGAGCGGGAGATTTTTTTTGTTATATAAGATATATATATATATATATATATATATATATATATATATATATATATATATATATATATATACATATGATTTCGCAATTAATATCAAGTAGCTATCGATCACAATTACAATAGCACTGAATTAAAACTAACAGCGAGAAAAATAATAAAATTAAGTAAAAGTGTGTTATTAACAACCTCTTATATTTTTTAAAATTTGTCAACACATTGTTACTTTTACTTACGCTAGGCTATTCTCAATCATATATCATGTAACCCCAAGTGATCCTGACTAGTATTTTGCTGAACTCGCCGGATATTTTCTTCTGCGATGTACCGGAAAGTTTCACAGGAAAAGAAACAATGCCATTGATAAAAGTCATTATGATTGTACAGTTCCGCACGAACCACGAGGTCCCACTGGACTGGACTGGCGCGGCTACTACTGATCTGGACAAAGGAATGGGCTGCCAAGGTCTTACAGCAAGAGAGGAGTTATTCTCTTCGTTGCAATTCACCGACCTGGGGAGTACAGAGGCATACGTGAATTGGGTGGGAGGAAGAAAGATTTTTGATATGGAAAGAGTAATTAAAGGTCTTTTTATTTATTTTTAAAAAAAATTGTCATATGACATAATCTTCTTATTAAGACAGCAGATGACATCATGTACTCCGTACTTTCACAATACATATTTAGCCTTTTCTTATTCTAATTGGACTTTCGATCCAACTCTTTCCTTATCTTATTTTGATTAGAGTTTAATTTGCTTACTCCTAAACCTAATAATTTTTCTATTTACTTATTATTATATGACATTTTTAATTTTCATTACGTATTTAAAAAAAAATACTTCAAAATTGTCGTAACATGTGTCGAGGCACCCGGTAAGATTGATTCTCCTTCCCAATTTTGCCGACAATTGTGCTCCACAATAATATTACGTTAAACGCTAAAATTAATTCCCGTCCATTTAATTTTTCATTCAATGTCCTCCAATTTTATTGTTTTTAATAACAGAACGCAATTATTTAGGAAATTGATATCAAGACATTGATATGCTTCTGCAGATTACTAGTTAACAAGAAATGGACGAAGCCTTTTCCTTGCATATAAATGGGACCAAAAAAGAAAACTAAAGAAAAGAATCAAAAGAACTGTCTGTCTGCTAAAGATTCAATTAATATGAGCCAAGAGTGAACACAACCTACAAGTTACAGACAAAGGACTGACCTTAATAATTTCTAAGACCCAAAAGCTTATTTCAGATGCTCCCACCAATAAAATGTAACTAACCTTAAACCAGACTACACATTGTTGTCATTGTATTAACGTGAAATTTCTCTAAAGCTCATCAGCACTGAGCTAATTACCAGTCTACAGTCCTAAACTGCATGGATAGGACCATTGCCGGAGGTCACGCCTGAACTGCCAGACGCAGGATTAGCATGGAAAGCAGACTGCCTACCAGAACCTTCAAGTAGCTTTACTGAGAGAGAGGAAGGACCAGCATTGCCAATGGATTCCCCTAAGCTGAGTTCTGACATGCTAACAGGCTCGTCAACATTAATTGGGTTCTTGGAATGCACTGCCATTGGCTTAAGCACCTTGTGACTCTCTGTTTTAGCTGGCTCTGAGCTGCACCCTGACCAAAATGGGAAGGAGAACGGGACAAAAGGAGATGTATAAGCAGGATACACAGGATAACAATATTGTGAGTTCTCTAGTTTTGGAGGGGCAGTTTCGCCATCATTAGAGTTGGCAGATTCCATGGACTCACATTCCTCTTCAACAGCAGGAGCTGGCAATGGATCGATTTCGTTCTCAGCTTGTGAAGGGTTGACAGAAAAAAAATCCCGTGACACCATTGGAGTTTCAACTGACTATAGGATCCAAGGAAAGACAAGAGGACAATAAGAAACAAATATGTGTGTGTGTGTGTACATGTATACACAAATAAAGCACATACTTACAAAGTACTAATTTGCATGCACCTAAATATTATACCGGCTACAGAATTGGTAAGAGACAATAAAGACTAAGAAACTTGAACTCTAGGACCAGTTTGGCTACTAATCTAGTACAGAGAAATATACATACTGCTACATTGGACAATACCTATGGTACCTAGTTGATATTTCATACCCAGATTGAAAACTAAGGGGATAATCACTTTGTATTTATGTTGCTCAGGTATGTGAACATTCCATAATTTTACTATAAAGGAGATTGGTAAATCCAATAAATAATTAATGCTGTCAGAAACAAGCAGCGGTGACTGGCAAGACATATGGAAGAGTTATTACATGACCGCAAAACATCTCCTTTACACTACATGGTGTGTATAAGGATGCTCGGTCAAATCATATGCATAAATATAGAGGAAAATTACTTACTTCATCAGCTACAATATCAAAAAGGCTCGATCTTCGCTTTCTCCTAGACATATTGCTTTGCCTGATGAAATATTTCTGGGCATGGCTGGCCACCTGAGTGGGTGTTCTTGAAATTACATAATGGCGAGCAATTCCACGCCAGTCACCTTTGCCAAGCTTATGTAAACCAAGTAAGAACATCCTATGCTCCTCTTCAGTCCACGGAACACCTGCAAAAAAAATTAAACCATTTCAGAAAAGAATAAAGGCATATATTGTTGGGTAAAACAACTCAAAGCAATTCAAAATGATAAAACTAGAAGTGATATTGCAGATTCTCAAATGATATGTCCATTTATCATTGCATGGAAACTTAGCAGCTGAATGAGGCTCCAAACATCATCAAAATATCCCAATGCAACAAAATTATTATTGGTATATGTAAGTGCTTTACTGTGTGTGCCATTACCTTTTTTGTACGACTCTTGCATATATACAACTTTTGTACGACTCTTGCATATAGACAACAAATGGATTAAAAATTATTTTGTGTTTAAATACCAAGTATAATAAAAATGTTCCTTCTAGGAACCAATGCCAAAACAGGTCAAAGCACGTCTTTAATTCGTCACACCAACCATATTATTAGCTGTCCACTCCAGTAAAATAATGTCTCTGAACCCTAGAAAGATTAAACTCATCATAGAATCAGAACTTAACATGATATTATACTATATCAGGGCCTTATAACATTGTTCATCAACCACTGTAGTTGTTACAAACGAATTGGGAGCTCCAAAATAATCGCAATTTGAACCTTCACACATATTTGAACCTTCACACATATTGCAACATATTATGAGGCCTCATCAGTAGCCTAATTCTATGCATAAGGTAGTAAGTTTACAGTTTACACGTTGGCAGAATAAAAGGGGAACACAATATCATCAATTTGAAATGCAAAGCAACTTCTAATGAATAACTTTCTGAGAACAACAAATAAGTGAACTGTTACAAATGAAAACTATACTAGAAACAAAAAATTGAAATTAACAAATATGATCACAAGTAAATGAATGTACTCTTTGAAAACTATACAAAATGAAAAAAATAAACTAAAACTCTGTATTCTGATTTTCAGCTGATTATTTTTGACTAATAACTCCTTTCATCACTTAATTAACCCAATCCAAGGCTAACGCTAAATTAGAACGGTATTAATACGTAAAACAAAAAATCGTTATAAGAAAATAAAACAAACAAAACATAAAAAAGAAGAAGGTCAAATTCAATTACACACACATGGGTGCCCAAGATTGAACCTTTCTTTCTTTCTCGACTAGATGACGAGCCAGCAACAAAATCCTCAGATGCATAGCCATCGGCGGTGGTGGCACCGTGATCAGGGGTGTCGCCAGGAGATTCGTGGCCGTTCCGGAGTGTGGCGTTATTGGATCCGGTGTAATGGGTCAAGTTACCCATACTGGCACTTTTACGGATCAACCCATCAGTCAATCTAACCCCAAAGATCTTCACGCCCCGGTTCGGACAGGTTCGCAAGTTGTGACCATTATGGCTGCAATGCGAGCAGCGTCGGGTCATTTCTCCGAAATCGAACCAACCCACCTTTGAGTTCAGAGAATTTTATAGATCTTTGAATTCAGAAAATTTTATAAATTCGATTTTATTGGAGTAAGATAGGGGATTTGGGGATTAGGGTTTGGTGGAGGTAGGGAAATTTTGGTTTTTGTTGGATTTGGTTTGAAGTATGCATGTGTATCCAGGAGCTTCTCAGAGGTGAGAATGGAATGAAGTACGATATAGCTACGTGTATTGATTTTAGAGGGAGAAATAAGAATCCCCTTAAATATAAATTTAGGTCTTGCGATTTTATTGTGTGATGGGAGGACTTTATGGCGACTTTATTTTCACATAAAATTATATTGTGCTAAAAATATATTAATTTTTACTGTGATTAAATATATTAATTAATTAGTCATATATTTATATTAATTCATAAATTATTCTATTTTATTTACTCTCAATGGTAATATAAGTATATATTTTAAAAAGTATATAAAAAAATATTCTTATGCAACTTGTATTTTTGGGGAATAATATTTGCACTCATAAATTTGCTAGTTGTCATCCATAGATATGCTTTCTTGTTCCAGTTTATATTTATATGCATCTTAAAAAAAGAAGCAAATGTGCTTGTAATGAAATAAAAGGTTAAATATCACTCATTTTTTTAATAAATAAATATAAATAAAATAAGATTTACCTGAATAAGATTAAATTAACCTCAAGGGTAGCTTAAGCAGTAATAGTTTTATTGATAAAAAAAATATTATTTTACATATTTGTATATTTCGGAGGTCTTTTGTGTGTAGCAGTATGCAGAGAATATTACTACCTTTTTTTAAAAATTAAATATATATTTTTAAACGGCAATTTTAAAAAAATACTATGTCTTTAAATGTATTCTTGGAATTAACTAAAAATTTAATAGCCCAATGTTAAAATGACAGTAACAAAATAATAATAAATTAATGATATAAAATTACATTTTTTTAAAATAAATTTTAAAAAATAAATATTTATAATTTTGGAACAGATGGAGAAGATAATTACTTGTTAAAATAGGCAACTCTGGTAGCCAAATGAATTTTGAGTTGCTCCCTTATTTTCTTTTTGGGTTGTTGAGTTGGGAGAAAGGGACATATCATATTTTTTAGTGCAGAGTGTGGAAACGGATAACAAAATTAAAGACAGTCCACATGAAGTCGCAGACGTGAGAAGATGCGGTGTATTTATGTAGAGAGACAGAGAGAGTTTAGCAGAAGAAATAGACAGGAGATACATCAAAAATGAGGGTTTTAATATTTGTATAATATATATATTTTTATGATAATTTTATTATGTTATAATTTAATTCGAATTTAAAATTTTACTCGGATTGTTATATAACACATCGTGATAAACATTTAAACTTAATTGCAACAACAGTTACTCTACAATACTTTTGTGTGAAATGGGGAAAAGAAATTTGGTCCAACCTCATGCAAAGACTAAGAATAGTTGGTTACCAAATCAGAATATTATTTTTTAGTAATTATGAATTTAGTATTGCATCAATTTTATAAATGTTTTATAATTTAAATTACATTTTTTAAAGTTATTATTATCATCAATTAATTTTAAAATTCACAACTATATGGTTGTGGCAACAAATGCCATATTTCTACCCCTAATATCCTTATTTGTTGAAGCATACAGTGGAGATGCTGGATTGGTACTGTACATGTGGGGGAACACTTGTGTTTGAGGATGGCCACGTTATCATCAAAGAAAATTTATTGGACGGGAGATAATTAAAGAGGGCCAACTCTATCCTCTTTTTTCTTTTATTTTGTGGAATTTGATAATGTGTTTCACGTCGGATGTCCTACTTGACCTTCTTTACTCGATTATCTCGTTATACATAGAGAATTGATATGTTAATATGTGTTTTTGATATTTTAAATATTTTTTAATTTTAATATGTATTTTTGATATTTTTATATAAAATAAAATAAATTATAACTTTATGAATTATATAAAAATAAAATGAAAGCTTTCAAGATTGCGAATTTCAACCTCAGGATAATCCCTACAAACTATTACATAATTAGTACAATGTCCGAACTCCGCAACATCTGTTTCCTTGCCTTCTGGTATGCATGAAATTGGTATTCCAAGGATTCCTTAGAAGATTTCTGCAATCCTTAATGAGGGATGGTTCACCACATTACCACCTTCAATTAATAGCACGGCTCTTTTCGAATCAATTTCAACTTCCAGCCGGAGGATCCGACGAATCCATGCTAACGTCAACCCCTCACGAAGAGCCCACAACTCAACAGTAAGCACACTACAAGACTCAATCTTGCCATAAAACCAACTCACTCATTCACTTCTGCCTCAGTCCACATATTACAACCGAGTCAAGGCCATGCTTAACACTAGCATTCGTATTGAGCATGAGCCATCCGACCTAAGGTGTTTTCCAAATTATAGGAGAACTTTAACAACTATGGCTATTTTTATGAACAGTAGGAAAAGCAATTTCAAGATCATCCAAAAAATAAAGGATTTGCATGTTAGACTCAAACTGGGTAGGAGTAATATTTTCAATTGACTCTTTGCTGCGGTTTTCCAAATGGTCCACTTGATAGCAATGAAACTAAGATGATCTTTAGCAAAAGAAAAAGAGGAGACCATCCTGGGATTGAGGCAGGTTTTTAGGCATTCAGTAGCAGACATGGAGAATAACGGAGGATTGTCCGGGTCTGAAATATACATGTTCCATATCAATTTAGCCTTCGGGCAATCTCTCAAAGCATGAATAGTATTCTCAGTGGCAACCCCACATCTCAAAAAAGTAAATTCAATACACATACATTTACCTTTTAACACGAGCTTCATTAGTTAAAAAAAATTCCTCCAAAAGAAGACTTTAATTTTGTGGGGGAATTTTACTTTGCCATAACCAATTCCAATTCTCAGCAACAAGGGATGAGGGCTCATTAGCCTCTTGAAGAAATTTATAGGCTTCCTTAGCCGTTAGAATACCATCATGAGGCTTCCCCCAGATAAGCCTTTCCGAACCTCTATCCATCCTAGGAACTGGGATCCCTAACAGGTTCAAAGGAGTTTGGATTTTATCTGAACTTCACTAGTTGTCCTCCCTAATATGTTACTCACTCCCTCCTCTCTAATGTTAGAATCAATTAGATCACACAGGGGCCCTTGATTGATTCAGGAGTCGAACCACAGAGAAGTCTTAACCTCATCCCCAACCTTCCATTTAAAACCATTTATCAATAGTTTCAAACTTTTAACCACACCATTCCAAGAGTTAGAGACAACGCTGTTAATGGGACACTCAAGAATGTTAGTTTGTTACATATTTGTTCCTCCACATATCAGCCCAAAGGCTCATATCGCACCCAATAATTTTCCAGCCAATTTTTACCAGCATTGCGACATTAGATTCTCTCGCCTTTCTAATCCCCAAGCCTCCCATATTTTTAGGTTTCTTGACCTCCTGCCAGTGAACTGTTGGGTTATTCCCTCCTATGTGGGTAGGCCCAATTAGTAGCCCATATGGTCTATTGACCCATATGGATGATATAACATAGGGTTTCAGGAAAAACAGAAGTAACGAGTAACAAAAACATAAGAGAGGAAAAGGAAAACTGATTCCCGCAGGAAATAGTGCAGTATTTTACAATTCAGTGATCGGAAGGTCATTCGTGGTCCGATTGGGCTGATTTTTGGAGGGTGACGCCGTAACTTGTTGGTCTTCAATCTGAACGGTGGGATTGAGCATCGGAGTCTCCTAACATCAGGTTTTGCTATACATTATTGATACATTTTTAGCGAGAGTTTGTGGAGTTTTTAGTTTCCTCTTGTTATTCTTCTTGTTGAAGATGTATACCAAGAATATGTTATTCTTGATGGTTGTTGCTGGTTTATGCCTCTAGTTTTTGCTAGAGAGAACATTGTATTACCCGTTATTATTGATAGTGGAAGATTTGGTGGACTACGGTCCCGTGGTTTTTACTCCTCACATCGAGGGGGTTTTCCACGTTAAAATTGTTTGTGTTCTTGTGTGCGTTTGTTCTTAATTATTAACTGCTTGGATTATTTTTCTTATTGGGTTTACACAAGAGGGGAGAATTATATTGTTTCGCTGTGCTGTTTGGTTTGTTTTTCTCCCAACAAGTGGCATCAGAGCTGTGGTTGTTATTGAACTGTTTGCCTTGTGTTAAACGATGGAAACTAATACAAGTAGGATGGTAACTTTGAATGGTTCAAATTATCATATTTGGAAAGGGAAAATGGAGGACCTCCTTTATGTGAAGGATTATTATTTGCCTGTGTTTTCTGATGTGAAGCCTGAGAAAAAGACCGATGATGAGTGGAAAATTCTGCATCGTCAAGTGTGTGGTTACATTAGGCAATGGGTTGATGATAATGTTTTGAATCATATTAGTGGAGAGACTCATGCACGCAGTTTGTGGAGTAAGCTTGAACAGTTGTATGCTCGAAAGACGGGGAATAATAAATTGTTTCTGATTAAGCAGATGATGGCATTGAGGTATCATGATGGAAAACCTTTGACTGATCATTTAAATTCCTTTCAGGGGATTATTAATCAATTAGCTGCAATGGGTATCAAGTTTGATGATGAGATACAGGGATTATGGCTGCTTGGTACATTGCCGGATTCGTGGGAGACGTTTCGAACATCGTTGTCTAACTCCGCTCCAGATGGTAAAATTACTATGGATTTGGCTAAAAGCAGTGTTCTGAATGAAGAGGTTCGAAGAAAGTCGCAAGGTATCTCTTCACAGTCAGATGTGCTAGTTACAGAGAGAAAGGGGAGGAGCAAAAGTAGATATCCGATGAATAGAGGCAAGAGCAGAAGCAAGTCCAACAAATTTGCAAATGTAGAATGTTTTCATTGTCATGAGAAGGGGCATATCAAAAAATTTTGTCGCCAGCTCAAGAGAGAAAACAATATGGGAAATGGTAAAGAAAAGAAGAATGACGACAATAAGGATGATAATCGAGTTGCTACTGTTTCTGATGATTTTCTCATTATGTATGATGAAGATGTTCTTAATTTTACTACTCATGAGATGAGTTGGGTCATTGATAGTGGTGCATCAGTTCATGCTACGTCGCGAAAGGACTTCTTTACATCCTATGCAGCAGGTGACTATGGGGTTGTAAAGATGGGTAATGATGGAGTGTCGAAAGTTGTTGGCATTGGGGATGTGTGTTTGGAGACTAACAACGGTACAAGGTTAGTTCTCAAAAATGTTAAGCATGTTCCTGATATTCGGTTGAATCTGATTTCTGCTAGTAAACTTGATGATGATGGATTCTGCAACGTCTTTGGTGGTGGACAGTGGAAACTTACTAAAGGCTCTATGGTTGTGGCTAGAGGTAAGAAATGTTCAACATTGTACACGTTACAGGCAAAGCTCTCTACAGACATTGTTAATGCAGTGGAGAATGATAGTCAAGCAGAATTGTGGCATAAGAGACTTGGTCACATAAGTGAAAAGGGACTGAAGCTATTGGCCAAGAATAACAGTTTATCTGGGTTAAAATGTACACAGTTGGAAAAATGTAGTGATTGCTTGGCTGGAAAGCAGAACAGAGTTTCATTCACGAGTTCTCCATCACGAAAGTCAGATATACTTGATTTGGTACACTCCGATGTATGTGGTATGAAAGTAAAAACACTTGGTGGTTCTCTTTACTTTGTGACATTCATTGATGATCATTCGAGGAAGATATGGGTGTACATTTTGAAGACCAAAAATCAAGTACTTGATGTATTTAAGCAATTTCAGGCATCAGTTGAGAGACAAACGGGAAAAAAGCTAAAGTGTGTCCGAACAGATAATGGAGGTGAGTACATAGGCCCCTTTGACGAGTATTGCAGAGAGCAGGGTATTCGACATCAAAAGACACCTCCTAAGACTCCCCAGTTGAATGGTTTAGCAGAGAGAATGAACAGGACCTTAGCTGAAAGAGTTAGAAGTTTGCTTTCACAAGCAAAATTACCGAGTTCTTTTTGGGGTGAAGCATTAAGTACTGCTGTGTACTTATTAAATTTGACACCATGTGTACCGTTGGATTTTGATGTACCGAACAAAGTTTGGACAGGTAAAGCGGTTTCTTATGATTCTTTGCGTGTTTTTGGATGTAAGGCATTTGTGCATATTCCTAAAGATGAGAGATCAAAGGTTGATGCGAAAACTCGGCAGTGTGTATTTATTGGGTATGGTCAAGATGAATTTGGTTACAAATTGTATGATCCGATTCAGAAGAAAATAGTTCGAAGTCGAGATGTTATTTTTATTGAAAACCAGACTATAGATGATATTGAAATGTCCGAGAAGATGGTACCGAATAACCTTGATGATCTAGTTGACTTAGATCCAGTTCCTTTGACATCCGAATTTTCTGAGCCTATGAAAGAAATTCGGGATGAGAACGTGGATTTAAATGAGGCAGATGTTCCTATACAGGAAGAAATACATGATGATGCTCCCGAGTCACCACACTTGTTGGAACACCCACATATTAATGTTCGGAGGTCTACTCGAGACCGAAAAGCTTCTACACACTATTCTCCTAATGATTATATATTGTTGACAGATACAGGAGAACCAGATAGTTATGAGGAAGCTATGAAAGATGAATATAAAGAGGAGTGGGTTGATGCCATGCAAGATGAGATGCAATCATTGCATGAGAATCATACATTTGAGTTGGTGAAACTGCCTAAGGGTAAAAGGGCCTTGAAGAATCGGTGGGTTTACAGGGTAAAGCAAGAAGAACACACCGCATGTCCACGGTACAAGGCTAGATTGGTTGTGAAGGGATTTACACAGAAAAAGGGTATTGACTTCGATGAGATTTTTGCTCCAGTTGTGAAAATGACATCCGTTCGGGTGATACTTGGCTTAGCCGCTACACTTGATTTAGAGGTTGAGCAGATGGATGTGAAGACTGCCTTCCTACATGGTAATTTAGAGGAAGAGATTTATATGGAACAACCGGAGGGCTTTGAAGTGAAAGGAAAAGAAGATTATGTGTGTAAATTGAATAAAAGTCTTTATGGCTTAAAGCAAGCGCCGAGGCAGTGGTACAAGAAGTTTATGTCAGTTATGGGGGAGCATGGCTACAAGAAAACTTCTTCGGATAATTGTGTATTTGTGCAAAAATTTTCTGATGATGATTTTATTATCCTTCTACTTTATGTTGATGACATGCTAATTGTTGGTAGGAATTCTTCACGAATTGAGTTGTTGAAAAAACAGTTGAGTAAGTCTTTTGCGATGAAAGACTTGGGTCCAGCAAAGCAGATACTTGGCATAAGAATCACCCGGGATAGGGATGCTAAGAAATTATTTTTGTCACAAGAGAAGTACATTGAGAAGGTACTTCAAAAATTTTACATGGATAAAGCTAAAATGGTTAGTACTCCTCTTGCTTCCCATTTTAAGTTAAGCACAACACAATGTCCTTCAACCGATGAAGAGAAGAAAGATATGGAAAGAGTTCCATATGCCTCAGCTGTAGGAAGTTTAATGTATGCCATGGTGTGTACACGGCCAGACTTGGCATTTGCAGTTGGTGTTGTCAGTCGTTATTTGTCAAATCCGGGAAAAGAACATTGGAATGCAGTTAAGTGGATTTTGCGGTATCTTCGGGGCACTTCCGAATTGAGACTTTGTTTCGGAAATGGAAAAATAGAATTAGTTGGTTACACAGATGCAGATATGGCTGGAGATCTCAATACCCGAAAATCTACTTCAGGTTATATGATTTCTTTCGCTGGTGGGGTTGTGTCATGGAAGTCTAAACTGCAAAAGTGTGTTGCACTTTCTACAACAGAGGCAGAGTTTATTGCAGCAACTGAAGCGAGTAAGGAGTTGCTATGGTTGAAGAAATTTTTGAACGAGTTGGGATTCAAACAGAAGAGGTACGTATTGTTTTGTGATAATCAGAGTGCTATTCACCTTGGTAAGAATTCATCATTTCATTCCAAATCAAAGCATATTGATGTGAGGTATCATTGGATTAGAGATGTTCTTGATGCAAAGTTGCTAGAACTTCAGAAGATTCATACAGACGATAATGGTTCCGATATGATGACAAAGATATTGCCAAGGGGAAAACTTGAGTATTGCAGATTGAGCGTCGGGATGGCGAACCCCTCCACATAGTCGTGAGGGGGAGATTTGTTGGGTTATTCCCTCCTATGTGGGTAGGCCCAATTAGTAGCCCATATGGTCTATTGACCCATATGGATGATATAACATAGGGTTTCAGGAAAAACAGAAGTAACGAGTAACAAAAACATAAGAGAGGAAAAGGAAAACTGATTCCCGCAGGAAATAGTGCAGTATTTTACAATTCAGTGATCGGAAGGTCATTCGTGGTCCGATTGGGCTGATTTTTGGAGGGTGACGCCGTAACTTGTTGGTCTTCAATCTGAACGGTGGGATTGAGCATCGGAGTCTCCTAACATCAGGTTTTGCTATACATTATTGATACATTTTTAGCGAGAGTTTGTGGAGTTTTTAGTTTCCTCTTGTTATTCTTCTTGTTGAAGATGTATACCAAGAATATGTTATTCTTGATGGTTGTTGCTGGTTTATGCCTCTAGTTTTTGCTAGAGAGAACATTGTATTACCCGTTATTATTGATAGTGGAAGATTTGGTGGACTACGGTCCCGTGGTTTTTACTCCTCACATCGAGGGGGTTTTCCACGTTAAAATTGTTTGTGTTCTTGTGTGCGTTTGTTCTTAATTATTAACTGCTTGGATTATTTTTCTTATTGGGTTTACACAAGAGGGGAGAATTATATTGTTTCGCTGTGCTGTTTGGTTTGTTTTTCTCCCAACATGAACAAGTTGCACCCCTTTTCCCCCTACTTTATTGAACCATAAAAACCTTCTATTAATTTTATCAAAGGCTTCACAAGTACTAGTGGGCAACAAGGCCAACTGCATAGTATAGACAGGCAATTCAGCAGTAACGGGCTGAATAAGAGTGGCCTAGTAATTCTAGAATGAATGAGTGGTACACCAAGATATTTCTCAAGATTATCAGTTATAGGGATCCCCCACACACTTCTAATATCACGCATAACATGACAAAGGGTACTAGGAGCATAATTATTCTTACATCATTAATAGAGTTCATCAACGCCTGGCGGGTTGGAATCACAATGTAACAAAGCAAAAGGTTCACTAGCATGAACTGACAATGGTCGTGAGTTTTTTAACAAAGAACTCAGTCCCTTTCTTGCTCATGATGGGATTATACATCAGAGTTCTTGCACATACACCCCCCAACAAAATGTTAGGGTAGAGATAAAACATAGGAATTTTCTTGAAATGACCGGACCTCTTAGATTTCAATCTTGTTTACCTGTTAAATTTTGGGGGGAATGTTTACTTACTGCAACCTACCTTATTAACAGGATACATTCTATTGTCTTGCATAATTGCAGTCCTTTTGAAAAATTGTATCATAAGCAGCCTAATTTTTCTCATCTAAGAGTTTTTGGTTGTTTTAACTTTTGCTTCTAAACATTGATCATGACAAATTGGCTCCAAGAGCCACAAAATGTGTTTTTGTTGGTTAGCCTGCTCATCAAAAGGGATATAAACTCTATGATATTGAAAACAAGACAATTTTTGTCTCAAGACATGTCATCTTTCATGAACATGTTTTTACCTTTACAAATTCATCTATTGCAGATACTTCTTATACTCATACTCATGATCCTTGGATAGCCAATGATCGTGTTCGTTCTGTTTCTTTACCTTCAATTCCAAATTCTTCTACCATTTCTTCATCAACTTATGACATTCCCACTGTTCCTTCTATTTCTCCTGTTTCCCTTTCTTTTACTGAGCCATCATTGAGAGTGTCTACTAGGTCTAAAACTCGACCAATCAGGATGAAGGATTATATTTTAGCTGATCACCTTTCCAAGGCACATACCAATGTTACTATTATCAATGGCAATGATCAGGTATCTATCTCTCTTCTCTTCTCACAAATTGCTCCATGTCTTCTTCTAAATATCCCATTGATCATTGTCTAAGCTATGATGCCTTTTCAATTCCTCACAAACATTTTGTTGCAACTTTAGAACATCTTAAGCAACCTTATACCTATTCCCAAGCTGTCAAAGACCTTAGATGGGTAGCAGCTATGCATAAAGAATTGCAAGCTTTAGAGGGCAATCATACTTGGAAATTAGTTGCTTTACCTCTGGTAAGAAGCTCATTGGCTGAAAGTGGGTATATAAAATCAAGTATCATGTCGATGGCAGTGTAGAAAGATTTAAGGCGAGGCTTATTGCGAAGGGGTACACTCAAACTGAATGAATCGATTATCTGGATACGTTTGCTCCAGTAGAAAAAATGGCCACTGTTAGGACATTATTAGCAGTTGCAACAGCCAAACAATGGGTGGTGTTTTAACTTGATGTTAATAATGCGTTCTTGTATGGGAATCTCAACGAAGAGGTGTACATGGAATTACCAGAAGAACATGCTCAGTTTGGTAAATCCTCGTTAGTATGTAAACTGGTCAAATCTTTGTATGGATTAAAGCATGCTTTTAGACGGTGGTTTGCCAACTTTGGCTACACTACTTCAGTTGGGATATAAACAGTCTTTATCCGATTATTCATTGTTTACTTTGAACAAAGAGAATAATTTTGCTGATGTTCTCATTTAAGTGGATGACATCTTAGTCACAGGAAATGATATTGCCAATATTCTCAAGCTCAAGCAATTACTATATACCACTTTTAGTATTAAGGACTTGGGTCGTCCTATTAAATACTACCTTGGGCTTGAGGTGAGTAGATCTTCTGCTGGGATTTTTCTTCATCAACGGAAATTTATTTTGGGATATGCTTAAAGATACAGGGCTTTTAGATACCAATTAAGCCTTTTTCTGTTCCATTAGAGCAAAATGTTAAGTTTAATTCTCAAGATGGCATCTTGTTGTCTGCTCCTTCTCTATACAGACAGTTGGATGGCAAGCTCTTTTTCCGTGCTGTACGTAGTATTAAGTAAGGCAAATGCAAAAAGACATCAGAATCATGGTATCATTTCATGGGTATCGTCATTTGCAGTAATGAAACGATTAGGTAGGTATAAGCCTAAGCCACTCCATAATAAACTCATAAAAGTAAGAATAAGTTTACAAACATAATAATAAAAAACAACATCAAAAATAACATGAGTCTTAACTATTAAAAAATAAAATTTGATGCGAAAATTTATGCTAGACTTTATTTTTTAAAAATTATGATAAATTTAATATTTAATAGTATATTTAATTATTATGTACATGGTGTTGTCTTAAAAATAATAATCAAATTATGATCAAGTCATCGTTGGCAACACATATAATTACTTATAGTGTATGTAACTCACTCATTCCCAATCATATAAAAACAATTACAAAACTTATGTAACGGGTCTGTATATATGTTCCTTTGACCACCACGTGCAAGCCATCCTTAAACTTTTTGAGTTAGTTGATTAGTTAATTAATTAATTATTGCTTAACTGTAATACCAGTATGAAGCATCGATTCTCTGGACGGTTTAATCACATGATGACCAGCTCAGCCGGTGGTGGTACGAGAAATGCGCGAGGGCCCCACTGTTAATGGAAAATAATATAAATTTTGAATATTTACGTTAATTTTTTAATTATAAATTACATTTATAAATATTAATAATATTTCTAAGCATATATATATACACATATATAATAAATGAGATTATTATATATTTATAATCCGATACGAATTTATTGAATTCACACGAATATTTTGGCAAGATTGGCGAACAGACCTACTCACTTTTCTTGGCAATAGTTGTACATGCATGCGTGGACGTGTGGTTATCCCTTGATCAAAGGTGGTAAGTTTTGTTATTGATATGTTCGGACGGCTGTGATAGTTTCGGTACGTGATTTTCACGTATGTGGTGTTTTGTTAAAAATAATGACAACCGAATGATGTCTAGAGTAGAGGGCTTTGACTTTGACCTTTGATGATATCCAAAGGCCAAAAAACCAGACGCACCTTGACCAAAAGGTGAACGTGCGGATAAACATGGAGTACACGTGTACTCTGCTGTTGGTGGGCTGTGTGTGTGCCAGGGAAGGATCCACGTGATTGATAATGATTAAGGTACTACTTGAATTGGAACCCTAGCTAAAAAATTTGTGGTTCGAAAAATAAAAAATATCATTTTAAAATAACTAATTTTATAAATAAACATTTAAAGTTAAATTTATTGATAAATAAATATATCTAAAATTAAACTATTTATCTTAGTTAAATATTATTTCAAATTATTTTATTTTATAATAGAGGATTAATAATTCTATAGATTATTTTTTTATTATTTCTAAAACTATTTATAAAAGATTATATAATTCCATGACAAGTGTAGGATTCATATTTTTTTTTCTTTATTTTAAGTTATTAAATGAATTTTATGGGACTAATAGTCCTATATTAATGGACTAATAATTTCTTGTCAAATAATAAAATAGTCTAAAATAGTGTTAAATTCAAATAGTCAAATTTCAAGTATATTTTTTAAAAACAAATATTTTTAGTAATATAAAAAATAATGGCAAATGAAAATTATAACAAATAATACTAATGTGATAATTAGAAATGAAAAATAATGGCAAATTATATCAATTTACCTTAAAAGGTGAAGGTAACTAATTATAGTGATTAAGAAAGAATATATGAACTTCACTTGTAATTAAGTTAGTAATCAAGCCTTGTTCTTAAACTAAAAATCGAACTTTAGTTGCAATCATTAATTAATCGTTCGCAATCCTTAATATATTTTTTAATTATTTTTCTTGACTTGTATTAATTAGACTATGAAATAAATTCCATTGACTCACCATCTAGCTTATCCCAATTAATACAGCAAGTTGAACTTTAAATTAAACCATGCACAAAGCAGTCAATCATTAAGGAACGAACCTTATATCAACTTGTGTATGTATTATACACATGAGTTGATATTTACGACTCACGAATGAAATTGCTTATAAGAGAACGAGTCAATTATCAGGTTCAACTCCTTTAACACTGTCCGATTACTTATTTTGGGAAAAGTATAAGTATATATAAATTAAATATAACATTTAAATATAATATTATTTTTATTATTAAAAAATATTATGTGACATAAATTTTAATATCACATAATATTTTTCAATAATAAAGATAATATTGTGTATAATTAGTATATAACTATATTTATCCCTTATTTTTTTTTATCAAATGTTAATTATAAAAATAAAAATTATATGACAATAAATAATAATAAATCGTGTTATATATGACGATAAATTTATGTTAATATTATATTTATATTAATATTAAATATTAACATATATAAATATATATCATAAAAATAATATATTTTTATTTTATTTTATCATATAATATTTTATATTAATCACAATTTAATTTATCATTATATTTATCCAGGTGCATATCGTTTTCCATGGGGAGCATAGGGGCTGATTTCACGTGTGGGTCACATGTGGAGGTAGCCGCGCAGGACGTAAATGAGAGGCGATTATCTGGAGATCTATTACAGGGGGTGAGGGAACACGTCCGACAGGTAGCACGCAGCCATGTGGACACCTAATCACAACCCAACATATCGTCGGCAACTCCACCAAATATAATACTACTATACTGTTCTGACTATCTTACAATTCAGTCTCATTTTAATTCTATTTATATTAAATTTTTATTACCATATTATCATGATTAAATTAATCGATTAATAAATTTGATCAAGTATATAATTAAAAATATTCTTTAAATTAATTAATTTACAAATAAAATTCTTTTTTATAATAAAAAAAATATTACTATGATCAATATATTGTGAGGGTGAAACACATAGCCTCTTCTTCCTCTACGACCTCTTTCATCCTAAATTATGTATGCCGTTTGGTAGTGCACATATTTATGATATTTTTTAAGTACAATAAAAAAAGTGTGCAAAACAAGGAAATAAAAAAGTAAATATAAGGGCACCATCGTTTTGAAATAGTCAATAGAGAAAAGGGGGGGAAATTAAATTAATTGATTTGAAATCATGATTTGTGGGTGGCTGTCTGTATTTAAGGTTTACAATTTGTATTGGGAATTGATATTTTTGTAAGTTTATTTGATATTTTTGTATTTAAGATTTGTGAAAATATTAATTTTTTTATTAAATAAAAATAAAACTCACTTACAAAAATATTAATTGAACTGCAAAATTATCAATTCTCTTTGTATTATGGACTGTTATATATTACATTAGTTCTAAAATATAAATTAACTAGAGATAACCCGTGCCTGAAGGCACGGTACAACTAATATAATAATTGATTACTGTATTTAATATTTCTAAATTCAAAAATTTCAAACCGTATTATTATTATTATTATTATTATTATTATTATTTTTATTATTATTATTGTTATTATTACTATTATTATATTAATTATTATTATTATTATCATTATTATCATTATTATTATTATTATTATTATTATTATTATTATTATTATTATTATTATTATTATATTGTAGTGGTGAATTTGAATTGGGAGGAAAATGTGAGTGGATTGATTTTTGAAAAAAAGGTGTTGAATTGGGGGAAAATGATAGATAGATTGGTGACCGTTGGATGTTGAAATCTCAAATGATTTGAGACCGTCGGATGTTGAAGCCTTAATTGAGTTGAGACCGTTGGATGTGAAATCATTGGGATTTGCACCGCTCTGTTTTGTATTATAGATGCTTGCTATTTAAAATACCTTTTAAATATTTTTAAATGTAAAATTAATATAAATTTATTTAATTTATGTATAATACAATTATAATAATAATAAATTATCTAAAAATTAATAGTATTTATAAAATTTATTGTTTTAAAAGATTAATTAAATTAATTTTAATTTTAAAAATACTTTAAATTAATTTTAAAAAGAAGCTTGAGATTTTATTTGGAAGGGACAGAGTATCTTGCTAGAATATTGCTGTATTATTTTAGTGTGATGTTTTGACCATCTTAACGAGGCAAAAAGCAGTGTTACAATATTAATGATTGTCCTAATCTTGAAATTATCTGCTTTGGAAGAAGTATCTGACTTGCTTACTCTCTTCTTTCTTTGATATAAGTCGTTTAAAATATAATTATACGTATTAAAATTTTTTATTAATATTAATATTAAATAATTAATATTAATTTTAATTTTAATTATTACAAATACATTAATTAATTACTCATTTTTCTCTTTTTTTCTTAATTACTCAATCTTTAAAAATAAAATAGAAAATTATTTAATTTTTTCACCTAAATATGTATAAAACGTTTTATATTTTGAAATAAAATAAAATTATAACGACCTATATATTGGAAATAAGAGAACATATGCTAAGACTAAGTATAAGGAAACAAACACAAACCACCAACCACAAAATTGATCTTAACCATTAAAAAAATGGACTTTACATTAAATTTTATGTCATGTCAAACTTTTTACTCCATCCGTTCCATAATATATAACGTTTTAGAGTTTTTATTTTGTTTCTAAATATTCATCGTTCTAGAATTTTTAGAAAAATTTATGTATATTCATGTAATTATCTCTCTTCTTTCTATTGGAGTCTTATAGAAAATTAAAAACTTGGCAATTCTCTATCTCCTTATTATTGAACTCCTACAAAAAATTAAAGATTTAACAATCTTCTATCTCCTTTTTATTGGAGTCCTTTATCTTTTTTTTATGTATATTCGTGCAATTCTCTTTATTTCTCCATCCTATTGGAGTCCTTTCTATTCTTTACATATATCTATGCATTAATTAAGTTTCTTAATATATGTGAATTGACTTCTAAAATTGAGAGAGTAATAGTTAAGATGAATGTAGTAATTGATTTTTGTGGTTAGATGTTATAAATGTAAATTTATCCATATGCTAAACTGCTTTTAATGGGTTTCCAGTAAATTGCGACCAGAAGTGTGACGACCCTAAATCTGGACCCACACAACCCAAACTTGAGTTGTCAAAATACACAATAACTATGACAATACCGTATATCGTACAATAATACATAACTAAGTTTTCACTATTATTGTCACACTATTTGTCACACTATTTTACAACATCTACTATAGCTATCCCTCGGACCTTCACTCCATCCCCCGGCTAGACCCAGCTACGTTCTTATCTCCTGTTGAAAAATACTGGAACAAAACAGAAAGGGTGAGCTCAAATAGCCTAGTAAATAATATCATGACTAAGATAATGACGAATAAATTATCGTTAGCATTCAATAGTTGAGTTTTTGATAGAATAATTTAGACAGCAAATTTTGATTTAACAACTGTAGTTAAATTCTTAAACAAAATTCAGATCAACAACTACAACAGAAAAATAACCATTAGAAAAATCATATGGACCATGATATCCACTCGCTTATCTTTTTAAGAAAAACATCATCAACTTTTATTATCTGAAATACCACTGGCCATGATAATGCAAACTCACAGTTCCTAGTCATAATCATGCAAGTCAACAGTTCATCTTTGCACTACGGCCAAAGATATTCAAATATAACATCAACGGTCATGATCATACCAGTCTTCAGCATTTGTTCATAATCATACCAAACAATAGTTCATCTTTGCACTACAGGCCGAAGATATTCAAATATAACATCAACGGTCATGATCATACCAGTCTTCAGCCTTTGTTCATAATCATACCAAACAATAGTTTATCTTTGCACTACAGGTCGAAGAGAACATTCACCACGTGCCTTAAAAGACACCATCAAATATATCGCCTTTAACCTAACAACACCCTTATCCAACCTGTGACCCAGGGCACATATATTAACAATAATTTGATTCTTGATGATTAGAATAACAACAGAGATATAACTGATGAATAGCAGAAACAAGAATAACAATAAATATTGAAAGTTTAAAATTTTACTTTGTACAGATTTAAATAATGTCCAAATTGTCAACATGATATAGACTCATATTCAAGAACGATATTCAAGATTCATATTTCAAAAGAACGATTGAAATTCAATAGAAATGTTCAAGTAAATAGGAAGGTTCAATTGAAAATATATTAAATGAAGCGTAAATTATTAAGAAAATTATGATCATTTAAGAAGTTTTACAGAACAATACTTACCATAGTAAGTTTAAGAGTATAAAAGAAATGATATTTCTTACTGTAATAAGTTTGAATAATTGAAGATGAAAAAGCTGGTATCCCTTACCTTATCACATAACTGGATATTGATAAAAATGAGATTGATCAACCTATATATTTATAATATAATTATTAATTACCACATATAAATTTCAAGATGTATGATAACTCATATATTATGAATTATTAAAATTATTTATATAATATAAATTTTTGTAGTGTAACATATTAACTTCAAAAAATAATAATAAATCTTCCTAAGAAAACTTTTTAAAATAAATCTTTTCAAAAAAGAGTCTTATAAAGGAAGATTAATGAATACCATGTGAAATAGCTATTTGTGCAATTACTACTATTTTAATAAAATACTTACTTAAAAAAAATTTGTACTTCTTTTGGTTTACAAATACTAAAAATAACATTACTATTCTCAGATAAAACTCACAAAATACTTGTAGAAAAACTTTATGTTTTATGTGTGATTTTTCTATTCAGTTGAGCAAGCTATTTATAGGAGAAGGGAGTGCACTGTGTAGGTGTACTGCTGGCGTGCTGCACTCTAGCCTAATTTTTAAAAGTGGCAGCGCATGTTGCCTATCATTCTTAACCAATTCACATTCATTATTCATGTGGCCCCGACAGAGGGTCCACATATTATTCACATATAATAATAATAATAATAATAATAATAATAATAATAATAATAATAATAATAATAATACCTACTAATAATACAATAATTAAGGTAATGTTACAACAGTGATAATAATAATTCAACAATAATGTAAGAAACACATTACTGACAATTATTAATTTAACAATATAATTTATTATATATTTGCTACTGTGACAATTATTTGATTTAATACAGTGCAATAACAATTATTAGCTCAATGATATAAAATACAGTATAATGACAATTATTGAATCAATAATGCAAAATACCGTGTATCATTAATTATTGGTGAATACTGTGTAATAACTACGTTATTAGATCAATAATATGAAACATTGTGCAATACCGTGTGCTACTATAGAATACCGTGTGCTACAATAAAATATCATAAAATACCATATGCTACTATTTTTTTTATCACCGGTATTTTAACAGTTAAAAATGATAATACTGTTTTTATAAAAAAAATTACTTATATCGTTTTCTATATCCGACAATATTCTGTTGTGGGGTCCACCAATGATTGACTATTTCGGCGCCGTCGTACGACTCGAATATTCCTCGACAAAACGAATATTTTTCGACAAAACGAATATTATCTGACATAATAAAATTTGCACATAACATCCTTAACTTTTAACTTTGTCAATTTAACCACTTACTGTTTCAGAAAAATATATATATGAAGAAAAATTAAATTTATGTTTCTTAATTTCAGGGTCTTACAAGAAGAAAGTTTTATGACTACTAGTTTAGCAACCATGTCTTATGGCAATTGACTAGTTAATTAATTGGAATTGACTTGGAGATCTGTCTAGAAATAGGATAAGAAAATAAGAGGAATGGTCAAGTGGTAACTACAAAGTTATTAGTGGGAAAACTATTAGTTGATTTCGAGGGGGGATTGCCATGAATTGGCAAGACATGAGTTTAGCATTCGTCTTTTATTTTAAACCATTCCTTATATTTTTGTGCGAGAGAAAGAGAATATTATATTTGAGGCAAAAAGTGTTAGGGATGGATAACAAGTTGTAATAATTGAGTTTTCCAATCACATTTATCTAAATAGGTCAATAATTTGTGAACTTGGATTCAATAATCTCCCACGTCAAAGAAAAATAGCCCAACTAAGAGATGTCGATGCTTTCTCACATCCCACGCATGAGTTGGACCTTTAAATATTTGGCTACTTATAGATTCCCTAGATATAAATAAATAAAAATAAACTTTAGACTTGGAATAATTGAAAAGGATCTGAATTGAACAGTAATCATTAAAATAATTTTACTCATTTTTTTTTAATTATATATGACGTTTAAAACATAATCACATATATTAAGAAATCTTATTAATATTAATGTTTAATAATTAATGTTAGTTAAAATTTTTATCACTATTCATACACTAATTAATTATTTTTCCTTAGTCAATTACCCCCTCTCTCTCTCTCAATTATTATATATTGATGAGATTTTTTAGGGGTAAAGTAAAAAAGAATTATGTTTGCTGTAAGACCCCGAATTTTATGAAATACAAAATTTAATTTTTCTTCATATATATATTTTTTGAAACAGTAAGTGGTTAAATCGATAAAGTTAAAAGTTAAGGATGTTATGTGCAAATTTTATTTTGTCGGACAATATTCTCTTTGTCGGGGAATATTCGTTTGGTCGGGGAATATTCGTTTGGTCCGACGGCGCCGAAATAACAAATTATTGGTGGACCCCCACAACGGAATATTTGTCGGATATAGAAAACGACAGAAATAACCTTTTTAAATAAAAATAGTCAACGGAACTGTTAAAATACCGGTGATAAAAGAATAGTAGCATACGGTAGTTATTGGTATTTTCTGTAGCACTCGGTACTCTACAGTAACACGCGGTATTGCATAGTGTCTCATATTATTGGTCTGATAATTGACACCGTAACTGTTACGCATCATTTCATCGATAATTGTCACTGCATAATATTTTATATTATCAATTCAATAATTGTTGTTACACAGTATTTTGCATTATTGATTTAATAATTGTCATTACACTGTATTTTATATCATTGAGTCAATAATTGTTGTTGCACTGTTTTTAAAATTATTGAACCTAATAATTGTCACAGTAACATATGCACAGTAATTCACATTATTGAATCAATAATTGTCATTACACAGTAACGTATGCTTTATTTTACATTATTGTTATCTCTATTATGATGTTATTTAAACAGTTGTATTTCATTAATTTATTGACTTGATATCTAAGAGTTAACTATACTGTATTTATAACAATTAGTCATAATAATTGAATTGATAAAGTTATTTGTTTATAATATAAAGTTAGGTGATTATTAGGTGATATGAAATGAATGGTGTAGATTAAAGTGTGAATTATTGTTGAATAATTGAATTGATTTGTTTATAATATAAAGTTAGGTGATTATTAGGTGATATGAAATGAATGGTGTAGATTAAAGTGTGAATTATTGTTGAATAATTAAATTGATTTGTTTATAATATAAAGTTAGGTGATTATTAGGTGATATGAAATGAATGGTGTAGATTAAAGATAATATAATATTTGAAATGGATGGTGTAGATTAAAAGATGATCTTTAAATGAATGGTTTAGATTAAATGAATGATAAGATTTTTGGCTATAAATAGAAGCCTTAACTTAAGGATTTTTCATAAACTTCCTTACTTGTTCTTTCTTTCTCTCTCTAAATACTTCTTGTGAAAGTTCTCTCTAAGTGTGCTTAAGTCATCTTGAGTATTTGTGAAGATCTATAAGTATACGTGTACTGTTCAAGTTAATCAACCTCATTTAAATCAATATCCAGTCACGTGTTGAGGTAAGGGATACCATCTTTTTCATCTTCCATTATTCAAACATACTATGGTAAGGGATTATCATTATTTGATTCTCGATAATAATATTGTTTCTTCCTTACTCTTAAGACGTGCCTTTTATTTCCATGTATTAAATTGTGGGAATAACCTTACGGAGCGGATTGCCGCCTGTTGGTGAATAACCTTTCGTATTCATTCATTATTAATCTCTGAGAATAACCTTACGGAGCGGATTGCCGCCTGTTTGGTGAATAACTCTTTGTACTCAAATTCTATTAAATTGTGGGAATAACCTTACGGAGCGGATTGCCGCCTGTTGGTGAATAACCCTTTGTATTAATTTCCTTCACCTTTTGTTAATCAAACCTGCTACGGTAAGGGATATTATTTTCTTTCATACTCCTAAATCGAAATTTATTATGGAACTATTGCTTCTATAATTCCTGAAAATATTATATGTTCCATAATAGTTGAACTTCATTATTTCAACTGAACCTTCCTATTTACGTGAACCTTTCTATTGAATTGTAACCGTTATTCTGAACTGTGGATCTTGAATATCATTTTTAAATTTCACTCCACATCATGTTGACAATTTGGACATTATTTGAATCTGTACAAAGTAAACTTCCGATACTTATTGTTATCCTATTTCTTCTGTTCATCATTTATATCATTCTAATCATCCAAAAATCAAGCTGTTGTGAATATCTGTGGCCGGGGGCACAGATGTGATATATTTGTTGAACAGATGATAGGTTAAAGGCGATATAATAGGTTAAAGGCGATACATCTGTTCGGTGTCTTTTATGGCACGTGGTGAATGTTCTCTTTGGCCCGTAGTGCAAAGATGAACTGTTGTTTGGTATGATTATGACCAAAGGCTGAATCTGGTATAATCATGACCGTTGGTGTTATATTGAATGTCTTTGGCACGTAGTGCAAAGATGAACTGTTGATCTGCATGATTATGATCAGGAACTGTGAATTTGTATTATCTTGACTAATGATATTTCAGATGATAAAAGTTGATGATGTTTTTCCTAAAAAGAGAACCGAGTGGACATTATAGTCTGCATTATTCTTCTAATAGATTACTCATTCCGCTGCTATTATTGATCTGAACGTTGTTTAAGAATTTAACTGCAGTTTTTGATATAAACCTTGTAGTCTATTGTATTCTATCAAGAACTCAACTGTTGAAGACTAATGATAATTTATTCGTCATTATCTTAGTCATGATATTCTTTACTGGGCTATTTGAGCTCACCCTTTCTTTTGTTCCATTGTTTTTCAACAGGAGATGAAAACATAACAGGGTCTAGCCGGGGAATGGAGTGAGGGTCCGAGGAATAGTTATCATAGTTTTCACGTTTTGTAAAATAGTGTGGCAATAATAGTGAAGACTTAGTTGTGTATTATTATACACTGTATTGTTGTACGTTGTGCTTTGTTGTAATAATTTTGTTGTAGTCTTTTGACGACTCAAGTATGGGCTGTGTGGGCCCAGATTTGGGGGCGTCACAGTTGGCATCAGAGCTTAGGGATATGGTCTTTAATGGAGATCTGGGGTTAGAACTAGGAGGGGAGAGACGAATAGAATCAATCACTAGTGTGTCCTACCTAAATTAGATTTTTTTTATCTAATGAATCGATTTGAATGTAGGAACATGAAGAGATGAGTCAGTTTATTTGAACTAACATTTATTTTGTGACCACAGTTAGGTATGGCATCTGAAAATCAGGAGGTTAACTATGAAATTACCGAAACAAATGTAGCTGCAGAACAAGAGGCGACGAATAATATTCTTACAAACTCAGAGTTGAATCATTTGCCTAAGGCAAAAATTATGCGTGTTCTATCCAGTAAGGATGAAGGTGAAAGCTCTGCTACAGTCGTTCCAGATCCATTCTTAGAAGCAATTAAAGGAAGTAACGAACTTGCGAAAATTATTGCCTTTAATTTACTCACTAATTGGGAGAGTGATATCACCTGGTTATGCTCTATAACAAAGGATCAGAATATATGGACTTTTCATATTAGTCTTTGGGATTTATGGTGTTCCAGCTATGATTTTCAAGATTATTTAAAAATGATGTTTCTATACTTTTGGGCGTTACAATTTAGAGGAATTCAGGTTAAGTTAGTCACTATCGTGGAAACTGCAGTCTATCGAAGATACTATTTTAATGGAAATCATTGGTACCTTACTACTGATGAAGTTGATGAACCCGAGAAACAGTTTGCTAGAAAATTATTCAGTGGTATTCCCATGGTTGAAATACGTGAAGATCCGAATGAAGTATTCGGGATTCGATTTGACGATAACAGTCAAGAAACCGAATGAGGTGATAACCGGTAAGCTATTCATAAATTCTCGTGAAGTCTATGCCATATTAGATACTGGCTCTATCCACTCCTTTATCTCACCTATATGTACTCAACGTTTAAATTTGACTATTGAAAACTTAAATCTTGTCTTATCAGTTGAAACCTCATTGGGAGAAATACCTATTACATTTACTGTCTATAAATCTTGCCTAAGTTCAAATCAACAACCTCACATTACCTGTTGACCTTATTTCTTTGGAGATGCATGAATTTGATGTGATTTTAGGAATTGATTGGTTGACTACCCATCATGCTAAAATTGATTGTTTTCATAAGATTATTAGTTTTCATATTCCTAATCAACCTGTCATGCAAATTCAAGCAACTAAACCATTGAAATCTATAACTGTTATTTCTAGCCATAAAGTCATTCGTTTATTGAAAAACGGATGTCAAGCCTTTTTAGCTCATGTCACTGATTTGAACAAAAATACATCAAACTTGAATGATATTCCCATTGTTAATGAGTTTCCTGACGTTTTTTTTTCTGAGGAACTTTCTGGCATTCCCCCAAACCGTGAAATTGAATTCTGTATCGATCTTGAACCCGGCACTAAGCCCATTTTTAAAGTCCCATACCAAATGGCTCCCATAGAACACCAAGAGTTGAAAGTTTAAAACTTATATCGAGCGAGGAATGCGAGAAGAGTTTTCAAGAACTCAAGAGAAGACTGGTTTCAGCTCCTGTTCTGCCCATACCATCAGGATCAGGAGAATTTGTTATCTACAGCGATGCTTCTGGCAAAGGTTTAGGCTGTGTCCTTATGCAACATGGAAAGGTTATAGCCCACGCCTCTCGACAACTCAAAGATTATGAGAAAAATTATCTTACTCATGGTCTAGAGTTGGCAGCAGTCGTTTTCGCGTTGAAGATCTGGAGACACTACTTGTACGGAGAAAAAGTGGATATCTATACGGATCATAAAAGTCTCAAGTATTTCTTCACCCAGAAGGAACTCAACATGCGACAACGACGTTGGCTTGAGCTGTTAAAGGATTATGACCACACAATCCAGTATCACCCGGGAAAGGCGAACGTTGTAGCTGACGCTTTGAGCAGAAAATCTTATGCAAGTACAAGTGCACTGCTGACAACACAAAAGTGTATTTTGTACGACTTGCAAAAGATGGAGATAGAGCTAAAGACACCAGGGACCCACTCGAAGATTGCTCACGTGCGAGTAGAACCAGCTTTAATCGATAAAATTAAAGCTGCTCAAGCTACCGATCCGGAACTGATAAACATGATAAAGAAAGTACAAGAAGGTGCCATTCCCGAAGCAAGAATCGACGAGAAAGGAATACTTCGAGTCAACTCTCGACTATGTGTTCCTAACGATCCTGAATTAAAGCATAAAATCATGATGGAGGCACACAACACGCCGTTTGCAATCCACCCAGGAGGTACCAAGATGTATCGAGATCTTCGACATACATTTTGGTGGAACAATATGAAAAGAGAGATTGCGGAGTTTATCTCAAGGTGCCTAACTTGTCAACGTGTCAAGGCAGAGCATCAAGTTCCTAAAGGTCCATTACAATCACTTGAAGTTCCCGAATGGAAGTGGGAACACATCAATATGGACTTCGTGACGGGTCTTCCAAAAGTTTCTCAAGGCTTAGATGCAATTTGGGTGATCGTAGATAGATTGACCAAATCTGCTCATTTCTTGCCTATACGAGAAAACTTTTCACTTGAACGTCTTGCCGGTATGTACATAAATGAGATCGTGAGATTGCATGGCATGCCAGTTTCCATAGTTTCTGATCGAGATCCTAGATTCACTTCACGCTTTTGGATCAGTCTACAAAAAGCTATGGGCACTGAACTACGTTTTAGTTCTGCATACCATCCTCAAACGGACGGACAATCGAAAAGGACGATCCAGACCCTCGAAGATCTTTTGAGACTTTGTGTATTAGACTTCAAAGGAAGTTGGGATAAGTACTTGCCATTGGTGGAATTTTCTTACAACAACAGTTACCAAGCAAGCATAGGCATGGCTCCATTCGAGGCTTTGTATGGAAGGAAGTGTCGCTCTCCAATATGTTGGAATGAGGTAGGAGAAGCAAAATTGTTGGGACCCGAGTTGGTACGCTTGACGACCGAAAAGATCCAAATGATCCGACAACGAATACAGACCGCACAAGAACGACAAAAGAGTTATGCTGATCTTCATCGGAGAGACGAAAGTTTCAACGTCGGAGATCATGTATTCTTACGTGTTTCTCCATGGAAAGGGGTTACGAGATTCGGAAAGAGAGGAAAGCTCAACCCTCGATTTATTGGCCCATTTGAAATCCTCGATCGAATAGGAACCGTAGCCTACAGACTAGCCCTACCACCAAGTATGTCTCGCATCCATAACGTTTTTCACATATCTATGTTACGTAAATATGTGAATGACCCAAACCACGTCATTGAGTTAGAACCAGACGTTATAGCAGAGGATTTAACATACGAGGAGGTACCTGTTAAGATCCTGGATAAGAAGGAGCAGATCCTACGCTCAAAGGTTATACCTCAAGTTAAGGTTTTATGGAGGAACCAAGATACTGAGGAAATGACCTGGGAGCTAGAATCTGAGATGAAATCTAAGTATCATTACCTCTTCGATATGTCAGGTACGTCAATTTCGGGGACGAAATTTCATAAGGAGGGGAGGTTGTAAGACCCCGAATTTTATGAAATACAAAATTTAATTTTTTCTTCATATAGATATTTTTTTTAAACAGTAAGTGGTTAAATCGATAAAGTTAAAAGTTAAGGATGTTATGTGCAAATTTTATTTTGTCGGACAATATTCGCTTTGTCGGGGAATATTCGTTTGGTCGGGGAATATTCGTTTGGTCCGACGGCGCCGAAATAACAAATTATTGGTGGACCCCCACAACGGAATATTTGTCGGATATAGAAAACGACAGAAATAACCTTTTTAAATAAAAATAGTCAACGGAACTGTTAAAATACCGGTGATAAAAGAATAGTAGCATACGGTAGTTATTGGTATTTTCTGTAGCACTCGGTACTCTACAGTAACACACGGTATTGCATAGTGTCTCATATTATTGGTCTGATAATTGACACCGTAACTGTTACGCATCATTTCATCGATAATTGTCACTGCATAATATTTTATATTATCAATTCAATAATTGTTGTTACACAGTATTTTGCATTATTGATTTAATAATTGTCATTACACTGTATTTTATATCATTGAGTCAATAATTGTTGTTGCACTGTTTTTAAAATTATTGAACCTAATAATTGTCACAGTAACATATGCACAGTAATTCACATTATTGAATCAATAATTGTCATTACACAGTAACGTATGCTTTATTTTACATTATTGTTATCTCTATTATGATGTTATTTAAACAGTTGTATTTCATTAATTTATTGACTTGATATCTAAGAGTTAACTATACTGTATTTATAACAATTAGTCATAATAATTGAATTGATAAAGTTATTTGTTTATAATATAAAGTTAGGTGATTATTAGGTGATATGAAATGAATGGTGTAGATTAAAGTGTGAATTATTGTTGAATAATTGAATTGATTTGTTTATAATATAAAGTTAGGTGATTATTAGGTGATATGAAATGAATGGTGTAGATTAAAGTGTGAATTATTGTTGAATAATTAAATTGATTTGTTTATAATATAAAGTTAGGTGATTATTAGGTGATATGAAATGAATGGTGTAGATTAAAGATAATATAATATTTGAAATGGATGGTGTAGATTAAAAGATGATCTTTAAATGAATGGTTTAGATTAAATGAATGATAAGATTTTTGGCTATAAATAGAAGCCTTAACTTAAGGATTTTTCATAAACTTCCTTACTTGTTCTTTCTTTCTCTCTCTAAATACTTCTTGTGAAAGTTCTCTCTAAGTGTGCTTAAGTCATCTTGAGTATTTGTGAAGATCTATAAGTATACGTGTACTGTTCAAGTTAATCAACCTCATTTAAATCAATATCCAGTCACGTGTTGAGGTAAGGGATACCATCTTTTTCATCTTCCATTATTCAAACATACTATGGTAAGGGATTATCATTATTTGATTCTCGATAATAATATTGTTTCTTCCTTACTCTTAAGACGTGCCTTTTATTTCCATGTATTAAATTGTGGGAATAACCTTACGGAGCGGATTGCCGCCTGTTGGTGAATAACCTTTCGTATTCATTCATTATTAATCTCTGAGAATAACCTTACGGAGCGGATTGCCGCCTGTTTGGTGAATAACTCTTTGTACTCAAATTCTATTAAATTGTGGGAATAACCTTACGGAGCGGATTGCCGCCTGTTGGTGAATAACCCTTTGTATTAATTTCCTTCACCTTTTGTTAATCAAACCTGCTACGGTAAGGGATATTATTTTCTTTCATACTCCTAAATCGAAATTTATTATGGAACTATTGCTTCTATAATTCCTGAAAATATTATATGTTCCATAATAGTTGAACTTCATTATTTCAACTGAACCTTCCTATTTACGTGAACCTTTCTATTGAATTGTAACCGTTATTCTGAACTGTGGATCTTGAATATCATTTTTAAATTTCACTCCACATCATGTTGACAATTTGGACATTATTTGAATCTGTACAAAGTAAACTTCCGATACTTATTGTTATCCTATTTCTTCTGTTCATCATTTATATCATTCTAATCATCCAAAAATCAAGCTGTTGTGAATATCTGTGGCCGGGGGCACAGATGTGATATATTTGTTGAACAGATGATAGGTTAAAGGCGATATAATAGGTTAAAGGCGATACATCTGTTCGGTGTCTTTTATGGCACGTGGTGAATGTTCTCTTTGGCCCGTAGTGCAAAGATGAACTGTTGTTTGGTATGATTATGACCAAAGGCTGAATCTGGTATAATCATGACCGTTGGTGTTATATTGAATGTCTTTGGCACGTAGTGCAAAGATGAACTGTTGATCTGCATGATTATGATCAGGAACTGTGAATTTGTATTATCTTGACTAATGATATTTCAGATGATAAAAGTTGATGATGTTTTTCCTAAAAAGAGAACCGAGTGGACATTATAGTCTGCATTATTCTTCTAATAGATTACTCATTCCGCTGCTATTATTGATCTGAACGTTGTTTAAGAATTTAACTGCAGTTTTTGATATAAACCTTGTAGTCTATTGTATTCTATCAAGAACTCAACTGTTGAAGACTAATGATAATTTATTCGTCATTATCTTAGTCATGATATTCTTTACTGGGCTATTTGAGCTCACCCTTTCTTTTGTTCCATTGTTTTTCAACAGGAGATGAAAACATAACAGGGTCTAGCCGGGGAATGGAGTGAGGGTCCGAGGAATAGTTATCATAGTTTTCACGTTTTGTAAAATAGTGTGGCAATAATAGTGAAGACTTAGTTGTGTATTATTATACACTGTATTGTTGTACGTTGTGCTTTGTTGTAATAATTTTGTTGTAGTCTTTTGACGACTCAAGTATGGGCTGTGTGGGCCCAGATTTGGGGGCGTCACAGTTGGCATCAGAGCTTAGGGATATGGTCTTTAATGGAGATCTGGGGTTAGAACTAGGAGGGGAGAGACGAATAGAATCAATCACTAGTGTGTCCTACCTAAATTAGATTTTTTTTATCTAATGAATCGATTTGAATGTAGGAACATGAAGAGATGAGTCAGTTTATTTGAACTAACATTTATTTTGTGACCACAGTTAGGTATGGCATCTGAAAATCAGGAGGTTAACTATGAAATTACCGAAACAAATGTAGCTGCAGAACAAGAGGCGACGAATAATATTCTTACAAACTCAGAGTTGAATCATTTGCCTAAGGCAAAAATTATGCGTGTTCTATCCAGTAAGGATGAAGGTGAAAGCTCTGCTACAGTCGTTCCAGATCCATTCTTAGAAGCAATTAAAGGAAGTAACGAACTTGCGAAAATTATTGCCTTTAATTTACTCACTAATTGGGAGAGTGATATCACCTGGTTATGCTCTATAACAAAGGATCAGAATATATGGACTTTTCATATTAGTCTTTGGGATTTATGGTGTTCCAGCTATGATTTTCAAGATTATTTAAAAATGATGTTTCTATACTTTTGGGCGTTACAATTTAGAGGAATTCAGGTTAAGTTAGTCACTATCGTGGAAACTGCAGTCTATCGAAGATACTATTTTAATGGAAATCATTGGTACCTTACTACTGATGAAGTTGATGAACCCGATAAACAGTTTGCTAGAAAATTATTCAGTGGTATTCCCATGGTTGAAATACGTGAAGATCCGAATGAAGTATTCGGGATTCGATTTGACGATAACAGTCAAGAAACCGAATGAGGTGATAACCGGTAAGCTATTCATAAATTCTCGTGAAGTCTATGCCATATTAGATACTGGCTCTATCCACTCCTTTATCTCACCTATATGTACTCAACGTTTAAATTTGACTATTGAAAACTTAAATCTTGTCTTATCAGTTGAAACCTCATTGGGAGAAATACCTATTACATTTACTGTCTATAAATCTTGCCTAAGTTCAAATCAACAACCTCACATTACCTGTTGACCTTATTTCTTTGGAGATGCATGAATTTGATGTGATTTTAGGAATTGATTGGTTGACTACCCATCATGCTAAAATTGATTGTTTTCATAAGATTATTAGTTTTCATATTCCTAATCAACCTGTCATGCAAATTCAAGCAACTAAACCATTGAAATCTATAACTGTTATTTCTAGCCATAAAGTCATTCGTTTATTGAAAAACGGATGTCAAGCCTTTTTAGCTCATGTCACTGATTTGAACAAAAATACATCAAACTTGAATGATATTCCCATTGTTAATGAGTTTCCTGACGTTTTTTTTTCTGAGGAACTTTCTGGCATTCCCCCAAACCGTGAAATTGAATTCTGTATCGATCTTGAACCCGGCACTAAGCCCATTTTTAAAGTCCCATACCAAATGGCTCCCATAGAACACCAAGAGTTGAAAGTTTAAAACTTATATCGAGCGAGGAATGCGAGAAGAGTTTTCAAGAACTCAAGAGAAGACTGGTTTCAGCTCCTGTTCTGCCCATACCATCAGGATCAGGAGAATTTGTTATCTACAGCGATGCTTCTGGCAAAGGTTTAGGCTGTGTCCTTATGCAACATGGAAAGGTTATAGCCCACGCCTCTCGACAACTCAAAGATTATGAGAAAAATTATCTTACTCATGGTCTAGAGTTGGCAGCAGTCGTTTTCGCGTTGAAGATCTGGAGACACTACTTGTACGGAGAAAAAGTGGATATCTATACGGATCATAAAAGTCTCAAGTATTTCTTCACCCAGAAGGAACTCAACATGCGACAACGACGTTGGCTTGAGCTGTTAAAGGATTATGACCACACAATCCAGTATCACCCGGGAAAGGCGAACGTTGTAGCTGACGCTTTGAGCAGAAAATCTTATGCAAGTACAAGTGCACTGCTGACAACACAAAAGTGTATTTTGTACGACTTGCAAAAGATGGAGATAGAGCTAAAGACACCAGGGACCCACTCGAAGATTGCTCACGTGCGAGTAGAACCAGCTTTAATCGATAAAATTAAAGCTGCTCAAGCTACCGATCCGGAACTGATAAACATGATAAAGAAAGTACAAGAAGGTGCCATTCCCGAAGCAAGAATCGACGAGAAAGGAATACTTCGAGTCAACTCTCGACTATGTGTTCCTAACGATCCTGAATTAAAGCATAAAATCATGATGGAGGCACACAACACGCCATTTGCAATCCACCCAGGAGGTACCAAGATGTATCGAGATCTTCGACATACATTTTGGTGGAACAATATGAAAAGAGAGATTGCGGAGTTTATCTCAAGGTGCCTAACTTGTCAACGTGTCAAGGCAGAGCATCAAGTTCCTAAAGGTCCATTACAATCACTTGAAGTTCCCGAATGGAAGTGGGAACACATCAATATGGACTTCGTGACGGGTCTTCCAAAAGTTTCTCAAGGCTTAGATGCAATTTGGGTGATCGTAGATAGATTGACCAAATCTGCTCATTTCTTGCCTATACGAGAAAACTTTTCACTTGAACGTCTTGCCGGTATGTACATAAATGAGATCGTGAGATTGCATGGCATGCCAGTTTCCATAGTTTCTGATCGAGATCCTAGATTCACTTCACGCTTTTGGATCAGTCTACAAAAAGCTATGGGCACTGAACTACGTTTTAGTTCTGCATACCATCCTCAAACGGACGGACAATCGGAAAGGACGATCCAGACCCTCGAAGATCTTTTGAGACTTTGTGTATTAGACTTCAAAGGAAGTTGGGATAAGTACTTGCCATTGGTGGAATTTTCTTACAACAACAGTTACCAAGCAAGCATAGGCATGGCTCCATTCGAGGCTTTGTATGGAAGGAAGTGTCGCTCTCCAATATGTTGGAATGAGGTAGGAGAAGCAAAATTGTTGGGACCCGAGTTGGTACGCTTGACGACCGAAAAGATCCAAATGATCCGACAACGAATACAGACCGCACAAGAACGACAAAAGAGTTATGCTGATCTTCATCGGAGAGACGAAAGTTTCAACGTCGGAGATCATGTATTCTTACGTGTTTCTCCATGGAAAGGGGTTACGAGATTCGGAAAGAGAGGAAAGCTCAACCCTCGATTTATTGGCCCATTTGAAATCCTCGATCGAATAGGAACCGTAGCCTACAGACTAGCCCTACCACCAAGTATGTCTCGCATCTATAACGTTTTTCACATATCTATGTTACGTAAATATGTGAATGACCCAAACCACGTCATTGAGTTAGAACCAGACGTTATAGCAGAGGATTTAACATACGAGGAGGTACCTGTTAAGATCCTGGATAAGAAGGAGCAGATCCTACGCTCAAAGGTTATACCTCAAGTTAAGGTTTTATGGAGGAACCAAGATACTGAGGAAATGACCTGGGAGCTAGAATCTGAGATGAAATCTAAGTATCATTACCTCTTCGATATGTCAGGTACGTCAATTTCGGGGACGAAATTTCATAAGGAGGGGAGGTTGTAAGACCCCGAATTTTATGAAATACAAAATTTAATTTTTTCTTCATATAGATATTTTTTTTAAACAGTAAGTGGTTAAATCGATAAAGTTAAAAGTTAAGGATGTTATGTGCAAATTTTATTTTGTCGGACAATATTCGCTTTGTCGGGGAATATTCGTTTGGTCGGGGAATATTCGTTTGGTCCGACGGCGCCGAAATAACAAATTATTGGTGGACCCCCACAACGGAATATTTGTCGGATATAGAAAACGACAGAAATAACCTTTTTAAATAAAAATAGTCAACGGAACTGTTAAAATACCGGTGATAAAAGAATAGTAGCATACGGTAGTTATTGGTATTTTCTGTAGCACTCGGTACTCTACAGTAACACGCGGTATTGCATAGTGTCTCATATTATTGGTCTGATAATTGACACCGTAACTGTTACGCATCATTTCATCGATAATTGTCACTGCATAATATTTTATATTATCAATTCAATAATTGTTGTTACACAGTATTTTGCATTATTGATTTAATAATTGTCATTACACTGTATTTTATATCATTGAGTCAATAATTGTTGTTGCACTGTTTTTAAAATTATTGAACCTAATAATTGTCACAGTAACATATGCACAGTAATTCACATTATTGAATCAATAATTGTCATTACACAGTAACGTATGCTTTATTTTACATTATTGTTATCTCTATTATGATGTTATTTAAACAGTTGTATTTCATTAATTTATTGACTTGATATCTAAGAGTTAACTATACTGTATTTATAACAACTAGTCATAATAATTGAATTGATAAAGTTATTTGTTTATAATAGAAAGTTAGGTGATTATTAGGTGATATGAAATGAATGGTGTAGATTAAAGTGTGAATTATTGTTGAATAATTGAATTGATTTGTTTATAATATAAAGTTAGGTGATTATTAGGTGATATGAAATGAATGGTGTAGATTAAAGTGTGAATTATTGTTGAATAATTAAATTGATTTGTTTATAATATAAAGTTAGGTGATTATTAGGTGATATGAAATGAATGGTGTAGATTAAAGATAATATAATATTTGAAATGGATGGTGTAGATTAAAAGATGATCTTTAAATGAATGGTTTAGATTAAATGAATGATAAGATTTTTGGCTATAAATAGAAGCCTTAACTTAAGGATTTTTCATAAACTTCCTTACTTGTTCTTTCTTTCTCTCTCTAAATACTTCTTGTGAAAGTTCTCTCTAAGTGTGCTTAAGTCATCTTGAGTATTTGTGAAGATCTATAAGTATACGTGTACTGTTCAAGTTAATCAACCTCATTTAAATCAATATCCAGTCACGTGTTGAGGTAAGGGATACCATCTTTTTCATCTTCCATTATTCAAACATACTATGGTAAGGGATTATCATTATTTGATTCTCGATAATAATATTGTTTCTTCCTTACTCTTAAGACGTGCCTTTTATTTCCATGTATTAAATTGTGGGAATAACCTTACGGAGCGGATTGCCGCCTGTTGGTGAATAACCTTTCGTATTCATTCATTATTAATCTCTGAGAATAACCTTACGGAGCGGATTGCCGCCTGTTTGGTGAATAACTCTTTGTACTCAAATTCTATTAAATTGTGGGAATAACCTTACGGAGCGGATTGCCGCCTGTTGGTGAATAACCCTTTGTATTAATTTCCTTCACCTTTTGTTAATCAAACCTGCTACGGTAAGGGATATTATTTTCTTTCATACTCCTAAATCGAAATTTATTATGGAACTATTGCTTCTATAATTCCTGAAAATATTATATGTTCCATAATAGTTGAACTTCATTATTTCAACTGAACCTTCCTATTTACGTGAACCTTTCTATTGAATTGTAACCGTTATTCTGAACTGTGGATCTTGAATATCATTTTTAAATTTCACTCCACATCATGTTGACAATTTGGACATTATTTGAATCTGTACAAAGTAAACTTCCGATACTTATTGTTATCCTATTTCTTCTGTTCATCATTTATATCATTCTAATCATCCAAAAATCAAGCTGTTGTGAATATCTGTGGCAGGGGGCACAGATGTGATATATTTGTTGAACAGATGATAGGTTAAAGGCGATATAATAGGTTAAAGGCGATACATCTGTTCGGTGTCTTTTATGGCACGTGGTGAATGTTCTCTTTGGCCCGTAGTGCAAAGATGAACTGTTGTTTGGTATGATTATGACCAAAGGCTGAATCTGGTATAATCATGACCGTTGGTGTTATATTGAATGTCTTTGGCACGTAGTGCAAAGATGAACTGTTGATCTGCATGATTATGATCAGGAACTGTGAATTTGTATTATCTTGACTAATGATATTTCAGATGATAAAAGTTGATGATGTTTTTCCTAAAAAGAGAACCGAGTGGACATTATAGTCTGCATTATTCTTCTAATAGATTACTCATTCCGCTGCTATTATTGATCTGAACGTTGTTTAAGAATTTAACTGCAGTTTTTGATATAAACCTTGTAGTCTATTGTATTCTATCAAGAACTCAACTGTTGAAGACTAATGATAATTTATTCGTCATTATCTTAGTCATGATATTCTTTACTGGGCTATTTGAGCTCATCCTTTCTTTTGTTCCATTGTTTTTCAACAGGAGATGAAAACATAACAGGGTCTAGCCGGGGAATGGAGTGAGGGTCCGAGGAATAGTTATCATAGTTTTCACGTTTTGTAAAATAGTGTGGCAATAATAGTGAAGACTTAGTTGTGTATTATTATACACTGTATTGTTGTACGTTGTGCTTTGTTGTAATAATTTTGTTGTAGTCTTTTGACGACTCAAGTATGGGCTGTGTGGGCCCAGATTTGGGGGCGTCACATTTGCTCTACTACATATATATGAAACGTTTTATATTATGTAAAGAAAATTTCTAATAAAAATGAAAGAGTAATAATTATTAATAAATTATGTTAATTTTAAGTTTAAAATTAATTTAAATTAAATTTTAAAATTATAATAATATTTTAATTTAAATAAAAAATATTATTATTAACTTTTAAAACAAAAAATATTTACGAAGTCAAAGTTAATGTACATTAGCATCTTCTTGGGTCGGGTAAAAGTCGGGTGAGTTCAAATGATTGTAGGAAGAGTGGTTGTCGGCTGGGAAGGGACAAGATTAGACGCACTGCTCAAAAACACTGCGACCCAGAATGTAACAAATTATAGGCACATTGATAATATCCGAGACCACGTGGAAACCATCAAGACATGCTGGTCCACGTGAAGTTAAAAGGTTTTACTTCCACGCTTCCCTCATTTTCTTCCCCACGTGAAATCCACTCCCCCCTCTGTCCTATCCATCCTCTCCCTGACCCCACCGGTACCCCGCCCTTTTCTCTCTTTTTTTCTGCCCATACCACCCATATTGGATTTAGAAGTGTTTGTAATGTTTAATTTTTTAAACGCACATGCACTATCAATTTTAATATATTATATTTGTAATTTAAATAAATTATTATTAAATAAATAAAAATTTTAAATACATTAAATTTGTAAACACTTTAAACATATTAAACGTTAAATAACTAAATATACGCTTAACTTGTTATATTAATCAAGTTCAGATAATAAAATATTAAATTTAAGCTGATTTATTTAACATTTGATTTATAATAAAAAGTTAAATAAGGCTAGTTAAAATTCAACTAATCTCCCTTAAGTTAGACTATACTCATTTTACTAGAGATCCAATTAAGTTCACACACAAAATTTAAAACTGAATTTGATTCGATTTGTTTACGGCTTTTTCCTTCCTTCTCAGTTGTCATATCGTTCTTACTTGTAATAAATTATATTTATGGTATGTTCATTAAGATTTAGAGACTGTTTAATTAAAATTTAGTAGAATTGAATAATTGAATTAGTCATTTATTCAGTGTATTTGTTTAGAGTTGAATGAGACTGAATAAATAAATTGGTCAGATTTTTGGGCTGAATGATTAAGTCTAATTTTTTTGATTAAATAATTAAGTTCTGGCTGAATAAAGTAAAAAAAAAATTAAAATTTTTTTAAAATGAATTTTTTTTAAATATTATATTAAATAAATTTACAATAACTTCGAATTTTTTCAGAAAGGTAAAATAATAAAAATATAATATTCAGATATTTCAGACATGTCACTTATTAAACAACTTTTTTTATTCAATATTCAGAAATTTACTTTATTCAGTTTATTTAAATTATTTAAACATATAAAATTATTTAATTCAATTTTTATCAAATACTCTTTTAATGATTTATTGTTGTCAATAATTTCATAATTTTTTTTTGATGAAATACCTTAATCATTGGTTTAACCGTCGGTGTCATCAATCAAGCCAGAGACTTTCGGCTTAAACAGAAAGATAGTATAAAGATAGAAACACACATTGTAAAGAAAAATTATTAAATATTTTTATAATATCTGTCGCATAATAACTCACATTATTCATCTATTATTATTTTAATATTTAAAATAAAATATTATATTATAAATATTAAATAATAATATATAAATAACATAAAATATTACGTAATAAATATCCACCGAATAATTACTCCATTGTAAAACCTACAATGTTCTGGTTCAATCTCGAGTTCATTTGGACTGAAGTGGTCTTTCCACATTCCCACCGTACGTACAGTAGATAATATATTCCTCCTAACCTTGAACAGTGATGATGGTCGCATCAAATCATATGGGCATGGGGACCTTATGGTTGGTTGGTTGGAGCATTATGCAGGCTCCATCTCTAGCTTTTAAATATAATTTTCTCACAATTTAAGTTAAATAATAATAAAAAAAGAGTATAATAAGATTTAATTTATTCTATATTTTTATATAAAAATAAAGGAGAGTATAGTAAGTTCTTACGTTTTATAAAAAGGACTCTTTCGCGCAAGGAATGAGTTTTGGCGTCCTTATTTTAAGAGATAAGGAAAGAGAGAGGACCTACATACAATAAATACATATACCACATGACTTGAGTTGATGGTGTTTGTACAGTTTCTGTGTCTGTTCTAATCATATCCCATCTTATCTATCTGATTTGATGCTTCTCCACGACTAACTCTGGCTTTGCTTCAAAGGCCCCTACCCACATTGTGCGGTGCGAGGTGACCTTAGATACGTATCTTTTTTAGTATATGTTTAGTTATTAAAAATTTGAAGCGTTTAAAAGTGTAATTGTATTTAAAAATATAACGTTTCTCTCTTAAATATAACATAATAAAAATAATGTGGTACGTGTGAATGTCAAAATGCTACAAATGGTAATTGAATGTTGTTTGATTGTAAAATTACAAGGTCTTTCACGAGCACAAGAAAGTGACAATTTTATTTATTTATCGTTATCATTCTCGAAGATTCCACAATTCGAAAGACTAATAACAAGGACCACATTACATGACATTTTCCCATAAACTGAAACCTTTCTTATTTAAACTACAGTCAATAATCAACGGTCTTTTGAGCAAAACTTCCTGCTCATCATGTGGTATTAAGCTGGTTTAGCCACCTCAACCCAACTCGTACAAAAGCACATGCATACTCCATATCCTCATCAATGATTCAACGTCGTGATTAATGGACTAACAGTAAGTGCAGAAAAAACAAAGTTAAAAAAAGGAGAGAAGAAAATCAGTAATAACTAGCTACTAGTAGGTCAAGAAGTCCAAGTTTTACCATGGTTAAGATTTAAGAAGTGATAAATATTTAATATTCCATTAGTTTCGTAAAAAATGTCTCAAATATATATATATACACACAATTTAAACAAAATAAAATAGAAGAGAGAGTGTAATTAAGGTTATAATACCATAATAGAGACCTCATCTAAGTATACTGAAGTTTCTTCTTTTTTTCTTTCGTCATTTTTTCTTTAAAAAATTATTTTAATATGATTTTAAAAATAAAATAAATTTTATATAATATTTTAAACTTCAATTGTCTATGTAGAATAAAGTAGACTTTAATCATGAGTGATTTAAAATTTGTTCGATTATTAATGTTTATAGAATTTAAACTTTTAAACGTGTGTTAATTTTTTTTTTATTATGTTTACTCTTTCACTATATTTATTAAATTAAATAAATAAAATTTAAAATAAATTATTTTCGGACGAATAAAAATGTTCACTAACTAAGCAGACAGTATTTTTTTTTATCATCTCAATATCTTAATCTAAGAAAGAATATTAGTGGAAAAGAAATAATTTATTTTTATCATCGCTTGACTGTCAGAGAACATGCCTCCATAACTTATTGCTGTTAACAAAATTTAAATCTTCATCTTTATATTAACATAAATATAAATAATTGGGGTGTGTAGCTGATCCTAAGCACACACTTAATAACGTATATGGGGTTACTAACGAGGATGAGTTACCATGAAAAAATTATTAAATGTTGTGGAGCCTTTGTTATTTGATGTATTATTTTAATATTTAAAATAAATTATTTTATTTTAAAAATTAAAATAATAATATATAAATATATATAAAATATTAGGTGAAAAATATTTAGAATTATCTAATAATTACTCGTTACGTTACGAGGCAAAAGCCGTGATTGAGATATGTATATAATTGGGTACCCCCTGACACACCTTGTCATGTGTCATCATTATTATTCAACTTATACTACCATTCCCCCCAACCTAATTCTCTTCTCATATTTCTATATATATAACCCTCCTTCATGACACTCCCCCATCTGCAACTGCAGAGTGCATTACCCCCAATTTTCTCTCTAAACTTCCCCTGCTCGACAACTTAATTACCTTGACCTGTCTAGATCTCTCTCCTAAACTACTTGCTTGTTGGTGGATGATATTATTCTTGATAAACAAATTTACAAACAAGCTACTTATTGGATTCTAACTAGCTAGCTAACAAGCATGATGGGTCATCAAACAGAGGACTTGGGTTTGAGCCTGAGCTTGAACTTTCCGGCTGATAATACCCACCTGACTTCTTCATCTTCATCATCACTAGTGCACTTAAATCTCATGCCTTCCCCCTTAAATTTTCTCCAGAAAAGCTCTTGGAATCATGATCAATGCTCGTCAGTTTCAGGTAACTTCTTCTTCAATATCTGTTTTTGTACGTAGTCTCTGTTTTTCCCTTTTCATAAATCCTATAAATAATCTTGTCATTTTTATTTCTGTTAATATGTTCTTCCGTCTTTTATAAAAGTTTGCTCTTTTACTTCGTTTCTTTCTTTTTCCTAATCCACTTTCCCTTGTTTACCATTTATATGAAATTTCCAATAAAATGATCTCTTATACGCATGCACTCGCACACAACATTTACTAAGCTTCATTTACTCAAATCCCAATAAAAATTAGCTCCGTTTATGACAGATCTATATGTTTTACTAAATCCTCAAAGGCTCAAACTAATCTACAAAAAAAAAATAATCCCAAAGTTCTTTCTTTATTGACAAGATCTGTAACTAATTAATCCTTACCCCGCAAAGTATTGCTTTTTTTTCTCTCTCTCATTTGCAGATCGAGACATGGATACATGCAGAGTGGAAACGAGGTCGTTCCTTAAGGGAATCGACGTGAACCGGTTACCGTCAACGACTGTGGATATGGAGGAAGAAGCGGGGGTATCGTCGCCGAACAGCACGATATCGAGGGTGAGCGGAAAGAGGAGCTGTCATGAAAGATCTGATCAAGCCAACGGTGAGGATTTAATAGATTGTTCTCGAGGAGGAGGTATTAGTAATAGTGATGAAGAAGACGGTGATAATTCAAGAAAGAAGCTCCGGCTCTCTAAAGATCAGTCCGCCATTCTCGAAGACAGCTTCAAAGAACATAACACTCTCAATCCTGTAAGTACATTTTGAAATATGAGTTGGCTGATAAAAGATCCACAGTCAGGTATACGTGTGTACTGTGTAGTGTATATATATATATATATATATATATATATATGTTTGTCTGCTGAGGGGTATTTTGGTCAAATTATTTTATGGGTAGGGGTTATTTTTGTTTGCAGAAGCAGAAGCTGGCTTTGGCTAAGCGACTAGGCTTGAAACCTCGTCAAGTGGAAGTTTGGTTTCAAAACAGAAGGGCAAGGTGAGATATTCCCCTTTTCTTTCAAGGGCGTATTTGGTATTTTAAATTTCTGAATCCTATTTTTATTTTTTCACCTATTACGAACTTTTTGACATTTGGGTTATAAAGATTAATTAACGGTGGTGCCAAAAATTTGTTATGTGCAGGACAAAGTTGAAGCAAACAGAGGTTGATTGCGAGTTCTTAAAGAGATGCTGTGAGAATCTAACGGACGAAAACAGGCGATTACAGAAGGAGGTGCAAGAACTGAGGGCTCTCAAATTGTCCCCACAGTTCTATATGCAAATGACCCCTCCTACAACCCTCACCATGTGCCCTTCATGTGAGCGTGTTGCTGTCCCACCATCATCGTCGTCGTCAATGGGCCCATCATCGACACCTGTTGAGTATCCTCGGCCCCACCTAGTCTCCATCGGGTCCCTTCCAATCCGTGGGCCACCACACCGGTTGCTCACCGGCCATTCGATGCCATCCCGTGGAATGAAGTGAAGAATTTAATTAGAGGATCGTATCATATTTGTGTGTCTATATATATATATATATATATATATATATATATATATATGAGGTCTAGGATAAACTTGTTGGAATTTGATATGGTAGGGTCAAAATATATTTTTTGTTGTATTAGGCATCCATCCTCTATTTGCGTGGCTAAGGTGGTTGTTTTAGTACTAATTATCGATCCTTCTTCCCCCTTTTAAGGAATAAAGTCATGGTTTTGGATGGTAGGGAGCTTTGAATGTTGAGTGATTCTAATTATTAACTTATCTAGATTGAGTTTCTCAACTTTGTAATAAAAAAAGTTCATCACCATGATCGTTCGTTTATATGCAATGAAATAAAAATATCTGACTTTAACAACTAAAAAAAGTTTGTTAAAATTTCATCCCATTCGTACTCATAATAATGATATATTATGTAGGTTTCCAACTTCCAAGGACCAAAAACAAAAGAAAATAAAAGAAAGGGTACCTTAATAGAATATGAGGAAAAAGTTACTTTGACTTATTTAAATTTTGGCAGTGGAAAATATTTTTTTTAAAAAAGAAAAGAAGTTTCCTAAATATTTCCAAATAATCAAACAGAAGAAAAAAGTAATCCTAGTATTTGTTTCTCCATGACTTTTGGAGGTAAATAAACATAGATTTTTGCTTTAGGGTTGTTCTTTTTTGGCATATAATTCACCTTAGCCCACTTTATTAATGGATCATTTTGTACGTTGTAGACCAAATTCATTTGTTTTCATCATCTTGACTACTATATAAATCAACATAGAAAGTCAGTGGTCAAAGTTTTGAAGCCAAGGGAAAGTTCGAATAACTTCAGATTGATTGAGAGCTTCTTCTACTTTCATGACTTTCCTCATGTTTACAATGGCTTTTGTTTGAATGCTTGGTCGGAAAAGCTAAGGAAAAAAGAATAAGAAATACAATCCTTTTTTTTCCACATGTGCTTGGGTGGGTATATTTATTAGGATAAAGTCCCACCATTGTTCTATAAATACTTTCCATCAAATTCTAAAATCTTATTCTCCTTAAAGTTGTATAATGCTAATAACCCCCACTTACAAGAATGTAACTTACTTGATTTCTTTTTTAAGAACTATTTTAGCCTTTTTTTTATTTTATTTTATGTGGAGGCATAATTATAAGTAGTTTTATCAGTTAATAACCCATATTTTAACTGAAAAAATAGAATAATCTCCTGAAAAAAATAATTTAAAAATATTAAAAAAATAATATATTTTACGATTTTATATAATCATATTTTGATTGTCAGTTATATATTCTTTTACAACATATAAGATAATTCTTTCAATGAGATATGACCGATCATCTATAGAATTTTATTCATAATATATGATGAAAAAATTCATTATTTATTATGACATGGTCCGCTCTCCTTATTAGGCAGAGTCTGGCAGACTAGTTTCAGAATGTCCCGGAAGGAGGGGAGTGTTGACTTTGTCAATGCGAGCCCAAATGCAACGGGTAGACTGACTCGCTTACCTTTTCAGTAGAATAGAAAGAGAAGTGGATTCGGTAAGAGCCCATATCACTAACCTAATTTAATCCAACGACAAATAAGATGATACCGGTATGATTCAAATAGTCCAACATTGGGCTCGAATGCTCCATAGATCACATTTGAAATTGCCCATTCCGTCGATGAATTCCAGCCTATTTTTACACCTACGTTGCGGAGTTTTAAAATGAACGAAAAAAAAAAACTTTAATTTTCTTTCCGAATCGAGATTAATAGAAAGTAAGCAATTGATTTATTGTACACTAAAAATTGATTAATAAATGAACGAATTTAAATTAAAAACTAAATAACATAAAATTATATTCTCTAAATTATAAATATAATAAAATTAATACAATCTCTTTTTTTTAATAATTTAAGTATAAAACTTTCTCTTCTATAAATTAAGTTTCCATTTTTTTCTTCTCTCTCCCAACTCCTAAACTCAGAAACAGAGTTCAACTCCAGATTATAAATTGATTCTCGTTTTGATGGAATCTGAGCCCGTCGAGGTTGCCAATTTAGTCAACCAGCTCAGAATCAGCTCAGACAGTGACGCCGTGAGGGTTTATACTTCTAGCTGTTCGATCTTTTCCCCAATACCAAAGGTACATATAAAATTCGCATTTATGTATTAGGGTTTAGGGTTTCGGTTTCACCTCAGCGCCTTAATTTTCTGTAAACAAAATGACCTTTTTTACACTCTCTCGATACCTAGCATCTCCAATTAGATTCCCAAACCCCCTTTTTTCACTCACAACAACTCTATCATTTTCGTCATCAACATCATCTGCAGACCAGTACTGGACCCACTTGCAGACAACTGGTTCAAACATTGAAAGAACCCTAAATAAAATTAGGGTTCAATTAGACACTTCATGTGTCACTGAGGTGTTACAAAGATGTGCTACTGATCGACCTCTATTGGGTCTTAGGTTCTTCATTTGGGCTGGTCTTCAACCCAATTATAGACACAGTCCTTATATGTATAACAAAGCTTGTAACTTGTTTAAAATTAATCGAAACCCGAGTATTTTTAATGATGTTATGGAAGCTTTTAGGAATGAGGGTTGTTTGGTTAGTGTTAAGACATTTAAGGTGGTTTTGAATTTGTGTAGAGAGGCTAAGCTTGCAAATGAGGGTTTGTGGGTGTTGAGCAAAATGAAGGAGTTTAATTGTCATCCCGATACATTGGCCTATAATGTTGTTATTCGGTTGTTTTGTGAGAAGGGTGATATGGATGAGGCAGCAGGGTTGATGAGAGAAATGGGTTTGGTTGGTCTTTATCCTGATATGATAACATATGTTGCGATGGTTAAGGGCTTTGTTGATGCTGGTAGAGTGGATGATGCTTGCGGGTTGTTTCAGGTTATGCGGGAACATGGGTGTTTACCAAACACGGTGTTGTATTCGACTCTTCTTGATGGGGTTTGCAGGTTTGGGAGTTCAGAGAGGGCATTGCAGTTGTTGGGGGAGATGGAGAAAGAAGGTGGGGATTGTAAACCGAATGTTGTTTCTTATACGTCTGTGATTCAAAGCTTTTGTGAGGATGGTAGGTCAGTGGAGGCATTGAGTATTTTGGATCGAATGGTGGCGTATGGTTGTGCACCTAATAGGGTCACAGTTGGTACTTTGATTAATGGACTTTGTGTGGAGGAGCGTGTAAATGAGGCTTATAAGCTTATTGATAGAATTGGGGGAGATGGTTGTGTTTCTAATAGTGAGTGCTATAGTTCTCTTGTGGTGTCTCTGTTGCGGATTGAAAAATTCGAGGAGGCTGAGAAGGTTTTCAGAAGGATGTTAGCTAGTGCCATGAATCCTGATGGTTTGGCTTCTAGCCTTTTTATAAAGGAACTTAGTTTGAAGGGGCGGGTGCTAGATGGGTTTCACTTGTACATTGAAATTGAGAACTCAGGATGCGTATCTTCAATTGATTCGGATATCTATTCTATTCTCTTGGCTGGACTTTGTCAAGAAAGACATTTGCTGGAAGCTGCAAAGCTTGCTGGGCTAATGGTGGAGAGAAAAATTCAGCTAAAACCTCCTTATGTCGACAATATAGTTGAACACCTAAAGAATTCTGGAGAAATGGAGCTAGTGTCGCATATTACCAGGCTTCAGAAGTTGTGATTAACCAAGATGGTTTTTTCATATATCCTCCATCTCTCTTTTGTTTTAATAATTTTTTCTGTTACCGGATCTTGGATGGTTTCTGATGGAGGACGACTTTTATGAGACTACTGTATATGTTGTTTCTTAGTTGTTCGGGATATGGTTTTGTTCTATCTCAGAATTGTTGGGCCCCCAAGCAGAAATAAGGTCTTTGGATTTACGGATCATCTTGTATCTTTTTAATGGTGTGGCAGAGCTGGAGAATCTGTTGAAGTTTTGGTTGGATGGCCTAAGGAAACGATTATTTAAAGTGTATGGGTAAACAAGGAAGAATCCGTGTTCATCGTAGAATTTAATGGCTGGTTTGATAGATGGTAAAACAAGGATGATTTTTCTTTTTGGGAAATTACTTTTTAGGATCAACTGGCTTCAATTGGCAGAAGTGCAGAGAGCCCTCCTGTAACACCATTACTAAAAGCTATACCATCTTTGCAGTTTGTTGTGCAGCATTATTAGATGGTAAATAATAGCTCACTGTCTTCTACTTCTTTGGGCTCTTGTTAGTCATGCTAGCTGAGAATTCAGCTCATTAAAATAGGTTTTGCTACAAAACATATCTTATTCACATTTATACTCTGTTGCATGCTAGCTTGTAAGAATTTTTATAAAGAAACTTCAGTTAATGCTTGATGCTGCTGCTCGGCTATCTATAGGAACAAAGTGAAAGGAGAACATTTGATCATAGGAGCTCAAAATTAAGAGGGCACATGCCATTGTATGTACAAGCAATGAATTTACTATTTTGGTTATTAATGTACAGTCATAAGATAATTTCCAAAATTTCAAATATTTGAGAAACAGATTCTTTTTGCTTGGAGCTTTTCTAGAAAGAGCCAGTTATATGTTGGAGAAGGTAAAATGAACAGAACATTATTTCTGGGAAACAAATAGACTGCATTTTAAAAATTAAACTGCAGTTTTTCTTCTTATTGACAGGCTCTAACTTATTCTACCAACTTCTTATTCATCTATCTTTACTTTGTTTCTTCTTTTCTTGATCTTGTTCTTGGATGAACTTGGTGTTTTAATTTGTCTGTAGAGGTTGCTCTATGATGCTCTTTTGTTTCAATTGAGAAAGTAGCTGAAAACTTAGATGCTGTTGGGCATCCAAGAAGAAGAGAGTTTTACGGAAATAACACCGAGGAACAACAATATGATAGGAGGATGCAGAAGATAGGAAAAGTATGAAAATGGTGGATAGATTGAAGAAACATTAGTTTAGTTTTCGACAGTTGGTAATCTATTTTTGACAGTATATATATATATTTTTGCTTCAAGTGGTTGTGAGAGGTAAGATATCAATCTTACCCAACCATCTTTACCATCACAAGGTACCTTTTGGTTATTCATTCTTTTATTTACTTGAAAAATTCAGCAGGGTAATTGACAGCAAAAGAGCAGTTAAATACTTAAAATTTAAGTGAAATGCAGCAAGGTTGTTTTTTTGCATATTGCTTATCTGGATTCGTTGACTGGATTCTTTTCTTCTTTGATATTTGCTTTTATATTGTAATCCGGGGCACTAAGCATCACTGAAACATTCTGATCTATTATTATCATCATTGAAATTTGTAACTTTCAAAATTATTTATTAATTTGTTAGAAGAATTATGTGTTGGACACTTTTTTCTCCTAGGATAATGCTACATGTTGTTTTGTATTGCAGATAGAAATAATAGCGACTCCAAATATAGATCATTGGTTGATGTAATTTAAATCCCTTAATTTTACTCTAAAATATATATGTGACTTATTGTTATTAAATGGTGTAAAATATTAATTTTTCATATTTTTATTATCATAAGTTTATTAGTTAAGATCCATCATAATATTGTACAATCAATATAATAATGATGTGTATTTGATAAACATTTGAAAAGATTGTTGAGTTCTAGTGAACCTAATTTTATATTCTTTTTATTCTTAAAAAAGGGTCTTATTTATAAAAATTTATTTCACAAAAGAGTTATTTTTTTATATTGATGCACAATATTTTTAAATTTATTATCGTAATTTCATTTAGGATTGAGTAAAAAATAGAATTCAATTTCGAAACTACACAAAAAATCAATTAATTCATTCTGATTAAATTACACCAACGATTCTAACATATATAACGGTGTTAGATTAATTGAAAGATTGAATGTTTGGTTGCAGTTTTGGGAGGCGCCCTCACAGCTCAAACCGAGCTAGACCGCATCTTGTCTTGTTGATTAACATAGAAGTATTTTAACTTCAAATATACTGTTTGTGTTGAATAAGTATATAACCCAATCCTCCTTATCCCCTTAGCTTTCATAGAACATGAATAGGTCATACTTGAGAAAATGGGATAATAGTATACAAGTCTGAACCTAATACATCAACTTGCATAATTCCACTTTTTCTTCTTATGAGCTTATTTGATTCTATCCATTCAAGGTCTCAGTGAACATTGAGTTGTTATATGCAAGGGTAGCATCAACCTAATGGATTTGATTTAAGTTGGATACATTTTTTTCTTTAGAACTAAGTGGTAGGTCTATTTATTTGTGTTTCCTCCTTGTCGAATACGGTCTTGTAATTTTTTATTTTTTTAAATAAAATCTCATCGTAAATTTTAAAATCATACCGTATTAATCACAAATGATGTTATGTACAATGTTGAATTTATCAAATTATATTTAAATAATTTTATTTATAATTTAATTTTTCAATCGTACTATATTTTGCGCTACTTTCATTATCAAGTCCCACTACTAAAATAGAAACTTATTATTTTTAAGAATAAATATACAACAAAAAATCTTTATTATTTATAAAATTTGTAAATGGCAGGGAGTAATATAAAAAAAAAAGTAGATATACAGAAACTCCAAAGTCTAATGTGGGACCGATTGTGAAACAAAGATAAGGTAGGACCTGGGCATCATTCGGAAACACGTGGCATACTTATATTGCCTTTTCACAATCCTCCTGCCCTACAGTATCTCGTCACGATATCCTTCCTCTTCCAGAAAATAGCCCACTCGACCTTTGAGTGCGACCTAGGGCTCCTATATTCTCACCCAAATTAGGGTCTACTTTTAATCTCATTCAATACAATTTTATATTTTTTGTTAATTAGTTCCGACATTACGGTTCGAATCCTCTTATATTCTTCTCCAGTTCTTTTTATCGTCTGATTGATATATGATGATTATTCTGAATTCCTCTGTCTATTTTTGTTTATCGTCTGATTGTCCATAGTTTTTATCGAAATTCTACGTCTTATTCTTCGGATTTGTAATAATTGAAGGGAGGAGGTGATTTAAAGTATCGGTTTTTAATGTGCTGATAAGTGTGCATATATAGGTCTGGATTTGTAAGGATTTGTTAGGGCTTTTTTTGTTATCTCTTGGTGTTGATTTTAAGTGTATTGCAATGCATATAGAGGAATTGAAGGGAGAATTGGAGCTGGAGGGGAAGTTGTCAGGTGGTGATGAGGAGTTGGGTGGCGGAATTGTTGCGTTTGATGCAAAGAGGGTTTTGGTCGGAGCAGGGGCTCGGGCGCTGTTTTATCCCACACTTTTGTATAATGTTCTGAGGAATAAACTTCAGACTGAGTTTCGTTGGTGGGATCAGATCGATGTGGTATCATTTTATCTGAATTCCACTGGGCTTATGTTATTTAATGTCTTTTGCTTTGTTGCTTGTATGCTCATGCTCATGATCAGATTGTCTTCCGGGGACATTTGGAAGACATTTGATTGTAGAGATGGGTCTTTTAAAAGTAAATGGATCTAGATAATGTAATGAAGGGAAATTTTCATATATATATATATATATATATATATAGTATTTGGACAAGGACAATTGTTTTGATGCATACTGGTTGATTACATATTTATAGCGTATATATCTTGAAAATTTGTGTTGTTTAATGTATATATGAAATCATACATATACGGCACTAATTCAGTAATCCTACAGAAATTAGCATGTTTGAGAAGCTACTAAACATATGCTTGGATCTACTTTTGGTTCCATGAACGATGTATAATGTACAAACATGTCTGCATTTTTTGGGTACAAAGTTTATCATATTGCTAGATTTATTCAAGATTATCTTAGCACTTTTTTATGAATTGGAAACTAAATATATGGACACGAGATTCTCAAAGGCAAACCACTATTTTGTGACCCATATGTAGGACCTGCCTTGTCTGTTGCCGATGATTGTTGTTGAGCCTTGATACTTTTCTTTATGTTAAAATATGTTGAAATTTCTTTATGTTGGAATAAGTTCAATGTATGCTACACATCAAAAATGAAAATAAAAAGCATTGCATTTTGCCAATAAACATAGTATACCACCTTTCTTATGGTTGACTGACAAAATTTAGAAAGGGATTTGGATGATTACGTCAGTCTGAGAACATTATTTTACCTTGTTTCTTTTTAGTTCCCCATCTGTTTGCATTTTCTTATTATGTTACCTAGTATTTCAATTAACAATATGTTTATTTTAAATGATGGAAGAAAAATATAAACTAATTGTGTATTTTTGAATTAAACCAGTTCAATATTATGTAACTCTCAATTCTTTGTTGATATTATGAGATATCATTTGTAATTCAAATGATTTTATTTTTATTTCTCTAACATATCAGCTTTCAGTTTTTACTGTTAGGTGCTGTTCCATTCCCATCTGATGTCATAAGGCTGAAGGAGCTTGGTGTTTGTGGAGTGATCACCCTAAATGAGCCATATGAGACTCTAGTTCCGACATGTTTATATCAAGTGTGTCTATCCTTTCCTTTTATACTATATTCGTAATATCTTTGCTCCATCACATGCTTAAATGTTATGCACCATCAATTGGTTAAATGTCATGCACCATCTCATGTTTAAATGTCATGTACCATGAAATGGTATATGTCATCTAGAATCTTTGGTATACAATCTGTTCTTTCAGTTGAATGTCCTCTTTACTATATGCTGCATGACTTAGGTGTATCAAAATTTCTTCTTGGGGGAGTGTTCTAAATGCTTGAGAACTTCTATACATTGATATGAATTATTCTGTAAAAGAAATGGAGTAAAAAGAAATGCAGGTGAAATGCATGTATTGGCCTTTTTGGGGCAGCTGTACAAATTGAAATTCTTAAATTCATGTCAAGACTATTGTTAAACTTATCTATGGCTTGCTCTATTGTGCAGGTTTTAGTTTCGTTAAACACTTCAGTGATAAGTTTCTTTAGACCTTGACCATAGACCAAGCATTGATTGATGCTAATTTTGTCTAGCCTTATTTCATTTTTAGCAGTTTTGTTCATTAAGTCAATATTCCTTATTCTTCAATGCAAACTTTATGGACATTTCTTCTATTTATATAATGTTAACTATTAATTTTTGTCAGGCTCATGGTATAGATCATTTGGTGCTCCCGACTAGAGACTACCTGTTTGCTCCATCATTGACAGATATATGCCAAGCCGTAGACTTCATTCATGGTAAGTATTTTTTAAATGTCTACTCTTAGTATGGGCAAATATTTTCTGTTGAGAAATTAGTACTTACAGTTTCTTCACACAAGTTTATAAGCAAAGGCTTTCAGTATACATCCTGTACTCCACTACGCTTTTTTGGTTTATGAGAATAGGACGTTTTCACTTTTTTTGGGATTTTTTATTTCATTATTTTCATTGTTTGACCAATCTGCCCTCCCTCCAGTCCTCTCCCTCTCCGCTTAATTCCTGTACAAAATTGAGACTATTAATTCAAACTCATGGCATGTGCTTGGTAATTCTGTTTGTCATATTTTTACAATTTGCTTGTTTCTAATTCTAAACCATAATGTTTTTGTTTTTGTTTTAATAGAGAACTCATTGCAAGGGAAAAGTACCTATGTCCACTGTAAAGCTGGTCGAGGACGAAGCACCACTATTGTTATCTGTTATCTGGTTAGTTGCAATATTAGGAATGAATTAAGCTAATTATTTTCTTAATATTATTCATATCCCCTGAAAGTCTTTGTGCTACAGGTGCAACATAAGCAGATGACACCTGATGCTGCATACGCTTATGTGAAATCAATACGGCCAAGGGTACTGTTAGCATCTGCCCAACTCCAGGTAGGCAGTTTTGCATCTGTTTTTTGTTGGGTCAAAATATAATCAGCCAAGTAAATATTGCGGATGATTACTGCTTTCAATTCTTCTTCTTGCTGTTAAGGTCTCATGTTGTAATCCAAACCATTCCTAGCGTGTCAACTGTCAACTCAATTTGATTGACAATAAGTTATTCTGTATGACGGTCACTATGTGGCTCACTCTCGAATAATGAACAGATTCCACTGAGAGCAGCTGGTTAATTAGGGTAGTAATCAGGTGGGAGGTCTTTATTTTATGCAAGCTACGAGGAGATGATGTTGTAAAGCTTCTGTATGTCACAAATGACATTATTCTCCTATTTCTCTTCATAGATTCCACTTTATTTGGCTTCATACAAGTCTTTTTAACTTTATTCCAGTGCCTTAAAATAAGATTGAATGGAGGAGGAAGTTAAGCACCATATATGTCTAAACCAATACTTTTGGATAGTTAGAAATTAGAACCCATAATTGGGCTTTTGCAAATATTCTTGCTGAACATAACATATCAATTTGTTAAGATTATCAGAACATTTCGATGACTTACATAACATTGATTGTATGGATGCAGGCTGTCCAAGAATACTACAAACTCAAAGCGAAGAAAATGCCTAATACGAGCTACACAAGGACCTGTAGCTTGAGCCAAATGACCAATGCAGTACTGAAACCTCTGAGGTTCCTTGCCGCCGCAGATCTCTTTGCATTTGATGATGGTTCGGTGGTTTTAGTTGCCAACACAGATCTTGATGGTTATGACCCAAACAAAGATTCTGGTGATGCGCAAGGCGAGGTTTGGGCAGATTTGAGCTTAGTTTACAGGGTTCGAGTGGTAGGTCAAGCGGCTTTGGGAAGGCTCTCATGCATGTGGCTCCACTGCAATACTGACAAGAAGATCTCAAGTGAGAAGCTGCATCAAGAGAGCAGCTGCTTAATTAAGGGTAGTAATCAAGCGGGAGATCTTACTGTAAATATCCATGTCTACTGATAAATACTCTTCAATATATATTCTAGTGTGAAAGATGTTTCAGTTGTGTTCCGCTATGAGTTTGCAAAATCTTATGAGTTGTGATGATGCTTTTATATCATTGTACCAAGATCCCACAAGTAGGTGTAAAATGAATCTGGTGGCCTGTCAGCTCAGTACAGCACGGATATTATAGGGTTGTTTTTGCTAAAGATTTAGGCCTAAAGGGGTGGGCTGGTTGGAAGGCAAGACCACACTGAAATTCTGGCCGTGTATAGCTAAATTTAGCTTGATGCGTCACAGCCCGGTACAATAATTTTTTTGTATATATTTTATTAGCCAATTATGAACTTTAGGTTGCTATATATATGGATGATCATAATAACTTTATACTATTGGTCTATTTAGTAAGGACAAAAAGAGTTGAATTATTGCTTCTGATACTGTTTTTCGGCTTAGTTTGGGCCAATGGACTTGAGCCGAGCTGGGGGTAGACTATCTTTTGTTTCGCTAAGCAAGGCTATCTAAAACTAATTATGTTTTTTGAGCCAAGTCCAATCCCCTTGCCATGGAAATCTCTGCGCACATCTTGGTAGCAAGTTTGTGGTAAAGCTTAGCTATCTATCCACGCGTTTGCAGAGCAGTCATTTACATTCCAAATTTCAGCGACAACTATTATAAGTAACTACACACATCAATTTGCTGTTAAGTTGGAGCTCCCTACTACCGAAATTGAAATTCATCAAGCTGGGATAAAATTCACCGTAAAAGAAAATAATTGTTCGTACAGCGATCCTTACGTGATTATACATATCAAGTTCTGTGTATCCTGGTTCTGAACTCAGTATAATCAAAATCCTCTACAACTCCAACAGTTCACTGAAGAAGCTTTTGACTGATGATGGCCAGCTGTAAGATGATGACCTTTCAGTTAAAACTTCGGTTGATGCTTCATTCTGCTGCTGCCGAGTAACTTGCACTTTATTTCGGCTTCCATAATTAAAGCCAACCTTCGTGTTGCTTACTGTCTCAATTCTTCCTTGTGGTGATTCTTTGTTTTCCAAGTACGGAACAACATATTTTCTCATGTCGCTTTTAGAAATTCCAAGATGATTTCCTGCTACACTAATGTACTGAACCTTACCAGCTTCATCCAATGCTCTCAAACCGATCCAATCCTCTTCGTAAAGCTTAGTCTGCAGAATGTAAACATGTTCAAAACTAAATCTGTTTGCTGTTATCTCTTTCCTTTACGAGCATTCTTGAACTTCAATCATTAAAAATTTCACAAAAAGGAGAAAAAGTACAATGTGGGCTGCACTTTATCTTTTACCTTCCGTTCTATTGTTATTTGGAATGATTTGCGAAGGTAAATATTAATTTACAGGATGCAACAAAATAAAATTATAAACATATAATGACCATCATTATACTTTTTATAAATGAAAAAGGTAGAAATAGAAAGCAAAAAAAAGTAATTACTTGAATAATTGCATTTACAATAACCATCAAGGACAATATGGAGACAGAGTCCACAGACTAGTACAAAATGGTACTTAAAAGCTAAAAGTGACGAGGAAAAGAAAGGTGTGGGAAGGAAATCCAAAATGATGGATCAAATTTAAAATTATATATACTTCAAAGGAAAAATAAATAAATAAAAAAAAAAAACAACAAACACAAATCCAAAGTACCAATATACAGCATACATAAAAAAAACATGGTGCAAGTGATACATAATTAGATAATAATAGGTCAATGTTAGTAGTGCTCACTAACAGTTTCACAGATCAGCAATACGAAATTACTCCTGAAAAGTTGAATGCAACTAGATCATGTGTTTATTCTCTCTTTTTCCCCCCAATTTTGTTCAACTAAACTGTAGCACGTCAATTCAGTATCATTTGGATTTTGGAGCATGAAGTTAAAAAAATTCTTTAAAAGAAATAATACCTGTTGAGCAGGCAAAACTGGATTGAATGCCCCATCAGGATAATACCCAAACCAGGCAGTTTCTTTAGGTATCAATACAGTGTCATGTTCAAACTGTTCATATACAAAGAAAGTACAGAGAACATATAATAAACATACTTCCAAGGATCAGAGGTATGCAAAATTGCATATATTGAAGAAAAAGTAAACTAAAGATGATAAAGAGAGGCCACCCAGCTTACCATGATAAGCACAAGATTCTGTAAGCTAGTAAACCTTTCCTTATAAGTGGAGTTTCTCTCATCAGGGAGTTCATTGTTAAGCCTTGGTAGAAAGGTACAATGTTCTAAATAGGCAGGAATATCCTAGAAATATGAGTTGTGTGAACACACAAGTGAGTGAAAGCAATATAGAATGCAACTCAAAAGAAAAGCTACTGAGTTCTACTTGGATATATGATTGAGAATTTTGAAACAATTGTTATAACAGGATGCTGTGCTGTAAAACTTTTCGACTCAGTTGTAATAGCTATGAAAATTAGTACTCACATTTGGTAGTTTAAGATAACCACTGGGGGCCAAGTGAGCCTGCAATTAACAAGTCAAGTTCGCTATGTCAATCCTTGACCAAAAAAAGATACAATGTGAACAAAAAGGAATGTCAATATATAGTTACTAGTGACCATGAGGAAACAACGCACATTCATTAATCATTATGGAGTTCACTTGTTTTCTAAATAGAAAAAACTGTATGAAACCAAATATATACTTGGACATAGTCGCTGTAGACCTCAGATTTGATTAGGCTGTCTGCTATAAGACAGAATATACCAGACTGCAAAAGTAGCAAACAAGGTTAATCTACAACTTGAATATGCATAAAATAAAACTTCAAATGATAGTAATATATGATTGTTATAAACCCAAAGATAAACCTAACTGATGCTCTGATGGCCTATACAATCCATTTCAAGTTGTCTCAAAATAATTGAGCTCATTCTATCCAAACCCTTGTTCTTTCATCTAAGGTTGTGTTTGTTTACCTCTTAATGCCTTTTAACAGTCCCACATATGAATCGGTGAGAGTAAAAAGTTGTTTGTTAAAATTTTCCTTGCCTCTTCTTAATCGATAAGACATAAAATCAAGTTCAAATAATTAAGAGCTGTCTCTTAATGAAAAAAATTTGTTAATTTTTTTTTTATATATAAATACATTCAACAATATTATTCACTCATTTTTATTAAATTGAATTTTTTAAGTTATTAAATAAAATTCTATCTTTTAAAATGGTAAAATAGTGTCATTAGGAGGCAACTCACTTTTTACTTATCAAACAGTTTTTTAGATTCAGATGTTATTTCACACAGATGATCTAATTTATTAAGATACTAACAATTCAGATCTTAATTATTCAATTTTATCAAACACCACCTAAGTGTTATCATCAAAAGTAAAAGACTATCACTTTCCTCCTAAAACGATGTGCCCCTGACATCAGCTAACTTAACTTGGACGAGGGAGTATAAAAGTAGCTCATCAACCTCTCTGGCATCTACCTCTCGTTCAGCTCAAATCTCTAAGTGTTGAAGAATAATAATATAAGTTCATAAAACGAAAAAAATAAATGTGGAAGTTGGAGGAAGAATAAAGATGTACCTGTTGGACAAACACTATTTTGAATTCTGCAACCAAAGTGGACCAGGCTTATGTTATATGTATAGAAATTGATTTGGTGAAAATATTTCTAGCCAATTGGATCCTAGTTTCTAAATAACTACCTACCCTATAAAAACTGAATGTACTGTGAATTAGGACTCCTTACATTCCCAATAAAAGAATCCCACATTATACCCTGATGGGCAGGGTATTTAACCTATCGCATAATTTGTCTTATATCAGATTCTAATATAACTCAAAGTCGTCAGCCTCAGCACCAAGAGTAGGCCCTGAATCTCCTAAAACGAGATTTTAGGTTGCAAAAATTGATAGAGATTATAGCTTTTCAAAATATTTTTTAAGAAATCACTTGTAGCGATCTCTTTAGCTCACTTCTTTTCTCAAATAAAATAATGACAAACAAAAGCATTTTATTCCTTATATGTGCTGCAGTCTGAGAAGTTTTAAGGAATAATGGGCTATGAGAGCACTTACACCACATAGCGGAACAGAAGCAGTACCAGCATGAGGGCCTCCCAATGAGATAAAATTTTTAACCTGTTTTGTAGGAAGGAATAATTTTACATTTAAGAAAGATTTACAAGTGCAAACATCTGATATACCACATAAGAAAGGACAACATAATTCTACATGGAGCAAATGGAAAAACGTAGTATTAAATACAATACAAGGAATTTTATCTACTCCCTCTGTCCAACTTTATAAGACACTTTCCTTTTTAGGATGTCCTAGAAAGCTGACAAAGTTACACAAACAAATTTAAATTATTTAATACAGCAGTAAATATGCAATTGTTTAAAGAAAATATTTTTTTTACAGTATTCAGATTTAAACAATCATTTTAGATAAGGGGACATGAAAATGAATTTAATGAGATTCTAAAGTGCATTGATGAATTAAATATACACAATATGCTTCTTACAGTGGGTCCTCCTTCACAAAATTCCACAACACCTCGACCAATCAAATTACCCTGTAAATTGGGGGGAAAAAAAAGAACCATTCAGAACCAAGACAAATATGAAAATGTCCTGTTTCTAGTAACGAGGGTAAATAATAAATTGAGATTGTATGTTTCCTTTTTTTTTTAAAAATAAATAAATTTGGCTGGATATAATCATATAATAGACAACAATTCCTTCAAGAATAAATCTGTAGCAAATCACCAATGACCAACAAATTAAAATTCTTTTAATTTTCTACTAGAAATATTTTAACTTCTAAATACTTATCAAGTTCAGGCCATAATCCTTGATTACACCACATTATATGTGAACGTTTCATATACAGGAGAGATGGACTAATATGATGAATGGTCATTATAGGCAAGAGACTACAGAAAGCATCTTATGCCCTGTGTTTATAGATGCAAGGCAGAGGAAAATTTGGCTTTGACTAATTCAAGGTGAAAAGTCGGATTGATAAGAAAGAAATAGTAGACTATGTAGCGGAGGAAGATTTACCTATCCCAAAAAAAAGGAGCGGATAAAGAAGAACAAATAGCAACAAAAAGGAAGGGAGAAGGAAAAAAAGAGAAACAAAGATGTAGAAGAAATTAAAGAGGATAACAGCAGAAAACTTCTACAAGGATTGAGAAAAAGACGGAAACTTTAATCTCAATTATTCTTCTACATGCATTCCAGCTATTCCGTAAGTAGTCGAATACCTAAAATTAAGATTATACATGAATTTAACTCCCGAATGCTTTCTGAAACCCTGCTTATGCCTACCCTAACAGACATGCAAAAATTTTCCCTTAATTATATGTATCCCGATGCCTGCCACATAATAACAAATCAATAACATTTAGGAAGTGCTTGCTCTACTGAGTTTTCATCTAATTATGCACAATTTCTGATGAGAGCATTACAAGCTTGGATGGAAATCAAGGGATTAAAATTTGGGGAGATCCGATTCAAGTTCCCGTTGGACCGGTTACACGAGCACGGGCTAAACGATTTAAGGAAGGGCTTAATGGATTGATCCAAGTTATTTGGACTGATCATAATTCAAGAAAATTAAGTAAGGGAGCTGCTTTAAACTTAATTCACTTGGTTCAAGTAATTGGGCCAAACCCAATTCAAGCATAACATTACCCCGTGTGGTTTCCTGTCCGTGTGAGAAAAGGATTTTCAATTTTTGGCAATAGTATTCAAGCTTTACAATTTGGTAACATGGTAATGCAAGGAGTCTACATGGCAAGTGAATTGATTCATTAGTATGGTTTTCAAGTATTAGTCTACGTGGCATATGGATAATTGTTAATTCATGGCAAGACAATTTCAGATGATCCAATTCATGCATGTATTATTCCCGGTAATTATGCCGCGCCGCGTGACGAAGCAACATTACGTTTTTTATTTATTTAGTTAGTTAGATATTTGTTTCCTATTTTAATTAGGAATTTTATGTATTTTGTTCCTTTTATTATTAGGAATAGGGTTATTTTTAATTAGTATAAATATGGGTTCAAGTTGATGTAATAAACATTATTCATTCAATTAATAAAAATTCTTGTGAGGATTTCTCATCTTTTGGTTCTTTAAGAATTTCTAAGTGTTTTCTTAGTTTCTTTAGAATTCAATTTGACTTATCATTCAACAATTCATAGTTGGGTGTGGCATCTTCTACCATACATCAAGCGTCGATTGTGCCAAGGTTCTTGTCTCATTATAGACAACGGCTTGAGGCGTCGTTGGTGTTCAACCATTAAACTTTGCTAGATAACGATCCGGGCAGCGACCACTTTGCGCAAGCGTACCGTGGAGCTTATCAGTTGGCATCAGAGCTACGTTCATCTAGCGGGTACCTATTTTAAATTTTCTTGTTGATTATTTTAGTTAAAAAAAAAAAAAAAAAAAAAAAGTCAAAAAAAAAAAAAATTAAAAAAAAAATAGTTGCTTCAATTTATTTGTAACCTGCAAGCCTGTGGGAACATTAAAGTCAAGGGAATTAAAGTTAGTAAGGAAGTCCAATTTCGTGGGGCCTCGTGCAAAACCAAGACAAAGCCACGCCACTTGAAGTTGATAATTAGTAAGGAATAAGCTTATTATAATCTAAGGTGACCAAAGGAGGCCCGCTCGTGAGTCAACATAATTAAAGACCATCCGTGATTGTTGCTTGAATTCAAGGCTATTTAAATTCAAAAGTTCGTCAATCCAAAAATAATCCGTGACGGTGTAATTGGAATTAAACTCGACGCTTTGAAGTTGCTCAACCTGTACCTACAAGACAATTCAAAATCTAACCTTGTTGGTAACTCATAAATTATATCTTGCTATTTATTGTTTTTGATAAGTTTTATTGGTTTGATAGAAACTTTGATATTGTTTGGCAAATTCAAAAAGAACCTACAAGAGAGAATTTTTGAGTGGTAAAAGGCAAGAGTAGTGAGATTAATTGAGGGTAAAAGCCTAATTGAGTTATACACGAGTGGAACATTGTATCGAGCAAAACACGTAAGGGAGTGGTAAGGAAAATTATTTTTCTACTAACCTTTGTTTTGCAGCTAATCATGTCTGGGTATGAAGGATAAGGGGTTGTTTGGAGAGGGTTCTTCGACGAAGGATCACAAGGCAGATTCTAATATAAGTACGGATGAAATACTGCAACAGATACTTCGAAGGTTGGAACGATTTGAAGATAAATTTGAGAGGATAGAAAACACTCAAAGGGAGCAGTCCCAACTAATTATGGGTTCTAACAAGAAGGAAAATCCCCAACGAAATATTATCAAAGAGGTTGACGAGGAATCTATTGGCGGGAAGTACAGTGAAGAGGAAGATTTCGATCCAGATTTTCGAAGGGTGAATGATAATAGAGATCGAAGAGATAATCGAAATTATAGAGAACGGGAATATCGACGTGATAGAGAAGATAGGAGGGATAAAGGAGATAGGAATCGGGTAGATGATAATTTGGGAAGCATTAAGCTAAAAATTCCAGCTTTCCAAGGGAGGAGCGATCCAGAGGCCTATCTTGAATGGGAAAAGAAGGTGGAATGGGTATTTGATTGCCATAATTATTCTGAGCGCAAGAAGGTTCAATTGGCAGCCACGGAGTTTACGGACTATGCGGTTACTTGGTGGGATCAATTGAAGACTAGTAGGCAAAGATGTGGGGAGCCACAGCTTGAGACTTGGGCGGAGATGAAACGAGTAATGAAGAAGCGATTTGTTCCAAGCCACTACCATAGGGAACTTTATAGAAGTCTGCAAACACTCAAACAAGGCAGTAAAAGTGTGGAGGACTACTACAAAGAGATGGAGGTTATCATGGCTAGAGCAAATATTATAGAAGATCGTGAGGCAACAATGGCGAGGTTTCTAACGGGTTTGAATTGGGAGATTGCTGATTTGGTGGAGCGACAACATTATGTGCTATTAGAAGACATGGTACATATGGCCGTTAAGATTGAGAAACAACTCAAGAGGAGAGGTGGTCAACGATCAATGTCTACCGCGAGTTCATCTTGGAAGTCTAACACACCAAAAAGGGAGGAGAAGCCAATCATAAACAAGCCCAAGAGTGAGCCGAAGCAAGAATCGCCCAATAGAGGAAATCAAGGTAAAATTGATTTTTCTTCAAATAGAAATCGTGACATTGTTTGTTTTAAATGTCAAGGGAAGGGTCATATCTCGAGTCAATGTCCAAATCGGAGGACGATGATCATACGTGATGATGGAGAGGTAGAGACTGAGGAGGAGAGTAGTGATGATGATTCTATGCCACCATTGGAAGAAGTGGACGATAGGGAATTTGCTATGTCAGGTTCGGCATTGGTTACTAGGAGAGTTCTTAGTGCACAAGTGAAGGAAGATAGTACGGAGCAACGAGAGAATCTTTTCCACACCCGATGACTTGTCAAAGGGAAGATTTGTTGTGTGGTGATTGATGGTGGGAGTTGTACCAATGTTGCGAGTACTACCATGGTGGAGAAATTAGGACTACCTTCAACTAAACATCCACAACCGTACCGATTACAATGGCTCAACAATAGTGGCGAAGTGAAGGTGACGAAACAAGTAGTGGTTCCATTTAGTATTGGTAGATATGTTGATGAGGTGCAATGTGATGTGGTTCCGATGCAAGCGGGGCACCTATTACTTGGAAGACCATGGCAGTTTGATAGGCGTGTGAAACATGATGGCTTTACAAATCAATATTCCTTTACTCACAATAAAAGATCAGTTACGATTTGTCCTATGACACCAAAGGAAGTACATGAGGATCAATTGCATTTACAAAAGGATTATGTACAAAACAAAAAGAGTGAGGAAAAAGAAAAGAATGAAAAAAAGAAAGATGAGATAAAAGAAAGTGAGAGAAAAATTGAGAAAAGAATAAATTACTTGGCAAAAGAAAGTGATGTGAGGAGAGTTTTATTATCTAAGCAGCCAATGATTGTACTTTTGTACAAGGAGGCATTAAATACTAACGTAACTAATGTTTCTTTGCCTAGTGTTGTTGCATCTCTTTTGCAGGAATATGACGATGTATTTCCCGAGGATCTACATAAGGGGTTACCACCAATTCGAGGAATTGAACATCAAATTGACTTTGTTCCCGGTGCTACCATTCCAAATCGACCGGCTTATAGGAGCAATCCCGAGGAAACGAAAGAGCTACAAAGGCAGGTTGATGAGCTTATGGAGAAGGGATTTGTGAAAGAAAGTATGAGTCCATGTGCAGTTCCAGTGATTTTAGTACCTAAAAAGGATGGAAAATGGCGTATGTGCATTGATTGTCGTGCGGTAAATAATATCACGGTAAAGTATCGACATCCTATTCCTAGGTTAGATGATATGTTAGATGAATTGCATGGATCTTACATATTTTCTAAAATTGATTTAAAAAGTGGATATCATCAAATTCGAATGAAAGAGGGGGATGAGTGGAAAACTGCTTTTAAAACAAAATATGGTTATATGAGTGGTTAGTTTTACCCTTTGGTTTATCTAATGCGCCTAGCACTTTCATGAGATTAATGAACCATGTTTTACGTCCTTTCATTGGGAAATTTGTTGTTGTTTACTTCGATGATATTTTAGTTTATAGCAAAAACTTGGAAGATCATGTTAAACATTTAAAATATGTTCTAGATGTTCTTAAGAAAGAAAAATTATATGCTAACATGAATAAATGCACGTTTTGCACGGATAGAATTGTGTTTCTTGGTTTTGTTGTTAGTGCAAAAGGAATTCAAGTTGATGAAGAGAAGATACGTGCAATCCAAGAATGGCCAAGTTCGACAAATGTGAGCCAAGTGCGGAGTTTTCACGGACTAGCAAGTTTTTATCGGCGGTTTGTAAAAGATTTTAGCACGATTACGGCACCGCTTACGGAGGTCATCAAAAAGAGTGTTGGATTTAAATGGGGAAGTGAACAAGAAAATGCATTTCAATTAATGAAATCTAAATTGACTAACGCGCCTTTACTTGCTTTACCTAATTTTTCTAAGATATTTGAACTTGAATGTGATGCTTCAGGTTTAGGCATTGGAGTAGTTTTGATGCAAGAAGGGAAACCAGTGGCATATTTTAGCGAGAAGTTAAGTGGAGCAGTTTTGAACTATCCTACTTACGACAAGGAATTGTATGCATTGGTTAGGGCGTTGGAGACATGTCAACACTACCTTTGGCCTAGTGAGTTCGTGATTCATACGGATCATGAATCATTGAAGTATTTAAAGAGTCAACATAAGCTAAATAAGAGGCATGCACGATGGATGGAATTCATTGAGACGTTTCCGTATGTCATCAAATATAAACAAGGTAAAGAGAACGTTGTTGCAGATGCACTTTCGAGAAGATATGTGTTATTAAATACTCTTGATGCTAAATTACTTGGTTTTGAACAAATTAAGGAATTATATGTTAATGACCATGATTTTTGTGAAGAGTATAAATCTTGTGAAAAGAATGCAGTAGGTAAGTATTATAGACATGACGGATTCTTATTTTGTGAATATAAGTTATGTATACTTGCTTGTTCTTTACGTGAATTACTTGTTAACGAGTCTCATGGGGGAGGTTTAATGGGTCATTTTGGTGTGGACAAGACTTTGTCTGTTTTACAAGAACATTTTTATTGGCCACACATGAAAAGGGATGTAGAAAGAACATGTGATAGATGTATTACGTGTCGTCAAGCTAAGTCACGTGTTCAACCCCATGGATTATATACACCATTGCCTATTTCTAGTGAACCTTGGGTTGATATTTCTATGGATTTTGTGTTAGGTTTACCTAGATCTAAGAATGGTCATGATTCTATTTTTGTGATTGTGGATCGATTTTCTAAAATGACGCATTTTATTCCATGTCACAAAACTGATGATGCTTCCAATATTGCTAATTTGTTCTTTAAAGAAATTGTTAGATTACATGGAATGCTTAAAACAATTGTTTCGGATAGGGATACTAAGTTCTTAAGTTATTTCTGGAAGACTTTGTGGTGTAAGTTAGGTACTAAATTGTTATTTTCTACTACTTGTCATCCACAAACTGATGGTCAAACAGAGGTAGTAAATAGGACTTTGTCATCATTGTTAAGGGCAATCATTAAAAAGAACATAAAGTATTGGGAAGAATGTTTGCCACATGTTGAATTTGCTTATAATCGTTCTATTCATTCTGCTACAAAATTTTCACCTTTTGAGATTGTATATGGTTTTAATCTGTTAACACCGTTGGATTTATCACCATTACCTGTTTCTGAATTTACTAACATGGATGGAAAGAAAAAGGCTGATTTTGTTAAGCAGATACATGAAAAGGCAAGGATCAACATTGAAAGGAGGACGGAGCAGTACGCTAAACAGGCGAACAAAGGGCGTAAACAAATGATCTTTGAGCCTGGTGATTGGGTTTGGATGCATTTGAGAAAGGAAAGATTTCCAGTTCAAAGACGTTCTAAATTGCTTCCGCGAGGAGATGGTCCTTTTCAAGTTCTCGAGCGTATTAATGACAATGCTTACAAATTGGATTTACCAGGTGAGTATAATGTTAGTGCTACATTTAATGTTTCTGATTTAAGTCCGTTTGATGCAGGTGATGATTTGAGGGCAAATCCTTTTCAAGAGGAGAGGAATGATGAGAGCATTACAAGCTTGGATGGAAATCAAGGGATTAAAATTTGGGGAGATCCGATTCAAGTTCCCGTTGGATCGGTTACACGAGCACAGGCTAAACGATTTAAGGAAGGGCTTAATGGATTGATCCAAGTTATTTGGACTGATCATAATTCAAGAAAATTAAGTAAGGGAGCTACTTTAAACTTAATTCACTTGGTTCAAGTAATTGGGCCAAACCCAATTCAAGCATAACATTACCCCGTGTGGTTTCCTGTCCGTGTGAGAAAAGGATTTTCAATTTTTGGCAATAGTATTCAAGCTTTACAATTTGGTAACATGGTAATGCAAGGAGTCTACATGGCAAGTGAATTGATTCATTAGTATGGTTTTCAAGCATTAGTCTACATGGCATATGGATAATTGTTAATTCATGGCAAGACAATTTCAGATGATCCAATTCATGCATGTATTATTCCCGGTAATTATGCCGCGCCGCGTGACGAAGCAACATTACGTTTTTTATTTATTTAGTTAGTTAGATATTTGTTTCCTATTTTAATTAGGAATTTTATGTATTTTGTTCCTTTTATTATTAGGAATAGGGTTATTTTTAATTAGTATAAATATGGGTTCAAGTTGATGTAATAAACATTATTCATTCAATTAATAAAAATTCTTGTGAGGATTTCTCATCTTTTGGTTCTTTAAGAATTTCTAAGTGTTTTCTTAGTTTCTTTAGAATTCAATTTGACTTATCATTCAACAATTCATAGTTGGGTGTGGCGTCTTCTACCATACATCAAGCGTCGATTGTGCCAAGGTTCTTGTCTCATTATAGACAACGGGTTGAGGCGTCGTTGGTGTTCAACCATTAAACTTTGCTAGATAACGATCCGGGCAGTGACCACTTTGCGCAAGCGTACCGTGGAGCTTATCAATTTCTTTTGAAGAGAAACAATGACATTAATTATTTACAGTGATATGTATATGGTGCATGTTTCACAACAAAACCAACAACCCATTAATATCACGTACCTGGGACAGACCAACTATGCTGTAACCTTTTCTGAGTTCTTTCATTTTCTTCACCTGAATGTGTAAACATAAACTTGTAAATTTGTGAAAAGCTTCGAAAACCAGCTCAAGAATAAAAGCAGAAGTAGAAGAGAATTCTGCCACCTTATTGCAAACAGCTTGAGCCTGCAAAAGCAAGAGCTGAAATTATTACTCAACAGTGAAAAATGACGATTCCAAAGGATCAAAAATTAATGTACGGCTCTACCTGTTCCTGTAGGGGCATAAACCAGGAATCCCAGCTTCCATCTCCAATTTCTCTATTGCACAGAACAGTACGAAGAAACAATATAAATCAACAATAATTCCAATTGCTAAGAAGTTGAAAGCTGCGAACGGAGAAAGTTTCTCTAACGTAAAAGTTTCCAACATTTAGCAAATGATATGTAGTCTTTGCCCATATAGCAGCTATAGTAACGAAGATTTCAAGATGAAGATAGCAAAAGAGATTGATAAATATGCACTTATAGGCATAGGTATGTCCAAGTCTGAGTTATGTCCATTTAAGTTACAAAAGCATTCATACCCATGGTGTGGACATCACACCGGATTAAGAACAATGCTTAAGAATAAAAATAATCCTAATTTGCACTAGTGTCACAAGGAAAGCTTAAAAGAAATCCTTCGATAGACTTTAGTGTGATTAATTACAACCAGTCATACCAGCCTGAGTCATATATTGAGTCCACATCATTGTATGGTAACTCGTGAGCGGGTTTTTTAACCTCCGAATGTCTATAGTCAATGTACAAGAAATAAGCTGATAACTCAACAGCAAAGGCAACATTAAGGAGGCGAGGAAAAATAATACAAAATCTAGATAAATTGGTAGACCTATGGAGGCTTTTTTTTTTGACTTACACCAAGATTCTATGGATGTACAAAGTTCAATCCCATTAGAAGGCCTCTATTAAGCTTGGAAATGAAAAACTCGAAGAGTGCTGCTTATAGTTCATTTTGTGGTGGATTTAAGATTATACAAGAGTTGCAAAATTAAAGCTTTAATAGTAGGAACAAATGTTAAAAGACATAACGAAAGATTGAATCACTCTTAGCCAAGTCTTAAGGCATTTGGCTACAGGAAGATCAGTAAAAGTAAAGTTGGAACTGTTGAGCAACAATTGTTATGTTATTTTTGTTAAAAATAAAGGCCAAATAGGTAGGAGAGTGGGATACGGTTGCAATGAGAGTGATAGCGGGTAATCAAAGACGAGGGTCTAGAGAAGTGTGTTTTCCAATTGAGAAATGATTTACACGTCGACAAATATATGACAAAGTTGAATTGCGACTAACGTGGAACTCTACGTGATAAGATAGAATAAATTAGGGTGGGGCCATTTTTCATTCTTAACTATCTCATATATACACATACATCAGTATTTACTATTGAGAAAATTTTGTCAACATGTGTAGCAAGACTCTTTCCAGTTTTAGTCCACAACAAGGTTGTTACATATAAGTAACTCATTAGTTCTTAAAAAATAATACTCCAAATTAGATAAATAACATAGCCAATGTTCATCAGCAATGAAACAGGCCCAAATCTAGTAAACTAGCTTCAGGGACAGAACTAGGCAGGTCAAGTGCGGGCCACCGCCCCCACTAGCTTATTTTTTATATTTTTTTTAGGCCTTCTTTGATATATGTGCATTTTTGTTCTTGGGCCCCACTAGATTTATATATTAATTAGTAAAGAATCAATTCTAAACAAATTGCCCGTAAACTAGTATATTGACGCCCTCCAACTGAAATCTTATAACTTTTTATTTTTAGAGACAATCAAGTAGTTTTGATTATTTTTAACAAATTATGCAGTATTAATTACCATGATAAAATTCATTCAATTATTTTTAACACAATCAAAACTCCTTGATTTTCTCTCAAAAATGTAAAGTTGTCACGTTTCTCCAGGAAGGTGTAAAAACACTAGTTTACAGGCAATCCTAATATAATTTATTCTCTATTCGATATTCCATTGGCCTTTACCTCAATTATGAGAATGAATATATAAACTATGATAAAGATTTTTTTTTTCTCTTTTATGGTTAATAAATTCATGGTAAAAGTAAGAGAAAAATACTATTATATTTAGTGGTAAAATTAATATTAATTTTTTTAACTTTTTATTAAATATATTGTAACAAAGCCCCCACTAGACCTAAATCCTGGGTCCCTAACTAGCTTTAATAAGAACTTGAAACAACATTGATAAATAATTCCAAATAAGTTTTATAAAGGGAGACCTCTAATTAAAAACTACGGCTGAAAATCTTACATGCAAAATCCTTCAGATTTAGACCAGTTGCCAAGTTGCTCAGTGAACCTTTTAATTCCCTTATGGGAGCATTGATCACCAATTCCTGTCAAACGAAGTTCATTTGGGCTAAGTATAGACTAAGAAAGACGTAACTTGATTATTAGCCAAAAAAATAAATATATATTAAGATAGAAAAAGTCAAAACTGAATTATAACACACTTCTAAAGAGGAGAAGAAAAAACTTATGATAGAAAGTGTCAAAACTGAAAGTATAACACAATGATGCAAGAAGTTGGTCACTCCTGGTCAAAAGTTAAAAGGATAACCAGAGCAAATAATGCAACTTGTATTGCATGCAAGAGTGCTAAGAAACTAACTCGAATCCAATTCAGATAAAAAATTCTGCTGAACTCTGATTGCTTTAGCTGTGTAATTCCTGAAGTCAAAGACAAGTTTTGCTCTAAGTTGTTTTCCCCCCTTCCCTTTTTTGATAAGTTCTGCTCAAAGTTCTTCCACATTCTACACAAATTCTTTCACTGTAGCCACCTTCTAAAACTTTGATAGCTATGAACCTTCAGTTGCACTGTATTATATGATGTTCCTTTACATAGTTCTTTCTTCATAAGGTTTTTTGGCTTTAGGAAAAAATCTGACACTTAAAAATGCAGTCACTAACCTAATAGTACCACCCCCCCTCTCAACAATAAAGTCTTCTTTGACTATTAAACATAAATGTTTTTCTTAGAGATTCATTTTTTCTTAGAGATTAATGCAGGAAAATAAATGTTTTTCTTAGAGATTAATTTTTTTTCATTTTTTTTTCAAAACTGAATATTAAGGCTAAACTTTGTGATAAGAAAGACATAAATAAATTAATTTTTCAAGTGTGCTATCGGCGAATACTAACACTGATAAACAAGTCGCAGACTCTCTCTTGGGTATGGAGGGAGTAAGATAGTACAACTATTACATATTCCTAAATCTACGTTTAGTACCGAAACCATGTCATATCATACATGTTTTTTTCCTTTTAAGAGATTCAATCCACATTAATCATCAGTAATGCACAAAATTACCGGTAATTTAATTTCATATTAGGCCAATGCCTTGACCAGATATTATGCCTACTAAAGTTACTGATCCAGTATCACCAAAAGTAAGTAGTTCCACAGATCATCAGTCTTAACTGCTCAAATGTCAAATGCAACTTATTACTATGATCATAATAGTATAAATACAGAAAGATATCAAAATCCAGAACAAAATATGAAAACAAAATCTCACTTCATATCATTTTGTAAAGTCAGAAATCTTAATCCCAAGCTAAATAAGAACAGATAATTTAAGCTAAAACACTTAAAACTACGTGTTAATAAACTATAATTCAGCAGACAGAGACATAATATATATTGTTATATATTACTTATAAATTACCGTGAAGTACAATGAAAGGAACGGAGGATGAAATCGGGATGGAAGTGAAGATAAGGATGAAGACGATGAAGAAAATTGATGATGAATTATAATAATAAGCCATTTGCGTAATATTGAAGAATCTTCCTGAAATGGAGGGTTTGGACCCCCTTCTCTTTCCAGGAGCTTATGCAGGAAAGCCGGACTGTCGGGTCGGGCGAGTCTTTAAGAGATATGAGATCTAATACGTCGAGGTATAGCCGAATTATATAGGAGTATGTATATTTCACTTTAGTACCCTTCACTTTTTATGTTATTTCTTATTAATTACTCCATTTGAACTTATATAAGATTATTGAATGAAAATAAATTAACTAAAATGCTCTTTGGATTAATTTCTCATACAATTTTTGCCTTCAAAAAAGATAATTGTGTCAATCGGGTAAGTGAAATTTGTGAATTTAAAGTTTAATTTTTGATTTTATATAAAAAGAAGAAGAAGCGATACAATTTAACAATAATACTTATGTTTAAGAAATTTTTCAATATCATTATTTTCTAATCTTTTCATAATTTAAATTTCGCTTTTTTATGGTGATTGGATTGGCTAATTGTTATTTTAGAATTTTATCCATGTTTTCCAAAAGAATATAATCATAAACTCATATTGAAGTTCATGCAAATCTATTTACCATGTATTAATTAAGCCAATCAGACTTGGTCCCTCCCTTGGCATCCTCAAAAACAATTTATTGAAGGTATGCTTTAATTTTGAAAATTAAATGTGAACATTAAATCTTCTATTCTCTTATCACTTTAATTGCTTTTATTAAATTTTTGAATGTCTACTAACAGTTTATACACGTACACTTTTAGTTGTTTTTATTAAATTTTTAGATATATACTAATAGTTTATCCACGAACACTATTAGCATTATAACACATTATAAAAATAAAAATAATTTTATCTAACATAGATACTTTATTAATGATATTCATGAATCACTCTTACTTAAAGTAAATATATTTAGTTTTTATCTTATCTTAATTTTATTTATTTGTCCTTATGGAACACTCTTCCATTGGATGGGGTTTATTAGAAAAGAATTTGGTGGGAATTGGAGGAGAGTAGGAAGGTGCTGCGTTGTTGACGGTACTGCGTTGTTGACGGTGATGTTTTGGAGTTTTTTTGCAACGGTAAAATGGGCCACAGTTGACTACTCGATGAGGGTGAGAAGGTGTGATGGGTGAAGATGGTGTTGGGAGAATTTTGGGCATAGGTGGATGAAGAGGTTGCATTCGGATTTTACGCACCCAAAGGTTGGACCATATATATAGGGAATTGATATTTCCACGAGGTAATTTGATATTTTCACAAAATTAAATAAAATTCACTTGTGAAAATATCAAATTAACTTGTGAAAATATCAATTCCCTATATGTACCGGTTCCTTACCTGCAATAATGGGCAACAATTAACAGTCAACAGAATAATGGGCAAGAAAGAACACAAAAGGGCAGAAGATAGTCATATAAATTATAATCATACAGAATCAGTGTAGGCGATAAAACATACTTTTGACATTGCACCAGGAAACAAACAGTTGGGAACCGCAATATCAATGAGATGATATTTTACTGATACATTCGAGAGATTATACACTGCACTACAAACATGACCCCAGAGAACATTAATGATCAGAGGGGAAAAAATAAAAATTAGAGAAGCGCTTTTGCTAGCCTCACAGGTTTGTCCTTCAGAAATGCCACATCAGTATTTGCTGCAGTCAAGAATTGATGATCCGACTCCTCTTCACTCTCTGCTGATACAGATGATCCACCAGAATCCGACCCATCTTCTGTTTAAGCATATTAATGGTTTTAGAAGAGGAATATTATGGAAATTACAAGTCAAACATATTAAAAGATAAATTGGTGAAGGTATTAAGATATCCTAATATTTAGAGTCTATTCCACCAAATGACATGAGCATCCATTCAGAGAGGACCCAACAACATTATGTAATGTATATATTCTAATTTCAATGTATAGACAAACAGTTGATGAATGCTGGTCTGTACCACAAGAGCTGGCATTATTTGGCGGGTCACAAAGAAGATGTGTCAAAAGACATGCCATACTCTCGTCATATCATAAAAAATGGATATTTTAGGCAAAAAATAAATAGGGCTGTGAGCTAACCTCCTCCACAAAGCAGGGAGGCTAGCTTTCCCCTTTAAAATACAATCAACAACCACTATATCATGGCAATAAAATATTGGCTAAACCTGGTAAGCCTTGCAGCTGGCAAGCAAATGTAGAATTTCAGTGATTGAATATAGCTATTTGATTTGGCAGATGACAATTGAAAACTGATAGCATGAGAGGCATATTCATCGATAAGAAGTAATTGCACATGACACTCACCAATATTTAGTCAATAGCCATCTGTTGGATAAGATATATATTTATGACAAGCAGAAATCAAATGAAGCACTAAAAAGATGTTTCATAAACAGGTACTTTTTTTTAATTAAATTTCACAGGCGCGATCATTACTTTCTTCCTAATAATACATTTTCAAGCTTACTGTTAACATTATTACAATTTTGGCATCATAAGAAAGCAGTAGAGACAAGTAGGCAACAACTTGTAATTATGAACCCTAAAACCTGCCTGTATGATATGAAAAGAAGGAAACACGGATAGAGGTGGTGAACAAACCAGAATACGCTGGATGATCAGGTGCTGTAACCTGAATACTCTCTGGCAGAAGACAGTTGCAGAAAGAACCTGAAACCTCAAAAATCGGTGGATAAGTAATAAGTAGAGTAACTTATCATATGTGCAAGGTCCACATTCAGTTGACCAAGGAAAGGAAGCAACTTTGACGAAAACATTATTATATGACGTGGGATCTGTTTCAAACAGGCAAAAACAAAGGTTCTCTTATCTTACCAAATTTGGCCAGTCGATTCACCCATCCAGGAATAGGCTTTCCAGTGAGACGCAAACACACTTCATCAGTAAAATGGTTGCAATTTTTGGCAATCAAATGTTATGTATTCCCATGATATTTACCAGAGGTTCTCCATAAACAACCGAAAATCTGAACGCGACATATCAGTGCTGCCCAAAAGTACCGACCGCCTAAACATAAAACCAGGGAAATTTCTGGGTTCCACCTCAAACATCCCACTGGTTGGGTATTCACGGGCTCCATATCCATACTCAAAACCATGTACTGTTTACGAAACAAGTATGAGCATTCATGGTACTAAAAACAGTAAGCATTAATCGAATAGAATTGAACACTATCAAAATTGCATCGTAATCTTGTAATGATGGTAAAGTTGCATGCAAAACATTCACAGAAGAGGTCTTTATACTTGTGTAATACAAAGATAACGTAAGCACCATAATAAGGGAAAACTGGAAGTGTGAAATTAAATAAATCCATGTGTTATCTGTTTGAGGCTGCATGCCAATTCAAGTTCAGGTGCCATCCATATAGTACACTTTCACTAGTCATGATCAGCAGCCCCTTAAGTCTTAACAGAATGCAAATGATGATTTGATACATTAATGCAAAAGCAGTCAAGTTGGTAATAGTTAGAATCAACGGTGATCAAACCTCAAGCAGAGAATTTTAGATAAAATAAATGGATTCCAGGATCAACCCTAATCAAAATAAATAAACCAGCTGGTGAAAACTTCCCAGTTCCCCCTTTTCCTAAGGTATCCTTTTCATCTATCCTAAAGGACAATTAGGTTTGCCTTACAAGTATGTATAAACACTTTTCTAAAACAATAGTGGAACAGACAATTTCCTAAGCTTCTAAGCTTCTACTATGGGTTCAGTTCCGCCATACTAAAAAGTTAAAATAAGATTAATTTCATACTAAGCTGATCACCAACATATACATAATCAGATCAGATGTTTTAAATTCTCAATATTAATGAACGTAGCTTGGTGCCAAACACAAGGAGGTATAAAAATTGGGTAAAAAAAGAATATCCACTATTAGTTATCCCATAAAATTAGTAGTGGTATTGTTAATACCTCTTTTTCAATCTCTCAACCAAACATGCTTTATGTACATATGCACACCTGTGTGTGCACCCAGAGCTAGTAAAAGGCAACTACGAATCAAGGGTATCTGCACCATGACATTTTCAATTATCAATGCCAAGTTACAAGCTTTAAAGTAAATCTGAAAGAAATAGAAGTAATAACTACTTTTATACATGTTGCCTTTCTCAAGGTAAGCTATCCTAGATGGTTGATGTAACTTAAATGTTTTCTCGAGTAGGAAAACACTTAAACCAAGCACCGGAGATAAACAAGAATTCATTAGTAACATGTGCACTTTAAAGATCAAAATCACTCCTATCCAAAAACATCCTCTTGGGTTGTCAAGCCAAAAACTTAAACAACACAAACTAGCATCCTCAATTCCATAAATTCTCTAATAAACCTAGCTAAGTATTAGCAAATAGGATGATTAAATTGTGTACCTTCAATACCAGAACGGAAAATTCCGAGGCCAAACCAGTAAAGGTAGTTGTTAATAGGAGTGAGAATACAAATGGACATGATTGCTTCCTTCATTTGTGTTCTGCTCCTTGGACGAGCTCGAGCTCAACAGAAACAATCGCATCTTATCTTTCTCGTACTGCTGAAGTTCCAATGAATATATCCTTTATTCACTGAAGCTCAACATCTACTACAAATAACCAGAAATCCTAGACAACTGAAATTAGACAACAACAAAAAAAACAGCAATTGAGCAACATCTTATCACATCATAACAGCTCAATCTATAAGCATAATAAACATAGATATAACACACAGGAAACCCTAAAAACCAAAAATTAATGTGAATTTCATTAAGGTGAGAGAGATGCTAGTGGATCGGAGTTAAAAACACTAGAATAACAGAATGTCAAAAGGAATTGAAATGAACACTGAAAATTACAGGGTAATAATTGATAGACATATATATATATATACACACACACACACACACATATATATTCAACTTGGAAGAAATGCGCACACTATTATTAAGAACAAATTCAGCTTCAGCACGAAGAGAGAGGAGAGACAGAGAGAGAATTATTAAGGGGGAATTCAACACTGAGAAAAAGGGTCTTTTGGAGGAAAGGAATGTATACTACTAACTGCCATAGCTTTCTTTTGTTTAACCTAACCATCTTCTTTTTTAAAAAGATGTCTGATGGGTTTGTCGGCGCGAAACAAAAAAATAGTCTTTGGCATTAATTTATTATTATTATTATTAATAATTATTTAATTAATCAAATGTAATTTGTAGAGAGATTCATAAGCAAAATGTATGACAAAATGTTCTTAATTTCCATGCTTGATAATCACACAACTACCCTTTAGCTGAATCAAGTTTTCTGAGTGAAGAAGTTTTTTTTTTTTTAATTTTTATTTAGAGATTTTACGGTTCAGATTCATGCTGCTTGCTCGAGAAAGTGCCATATTTTGACTTCCAAGAATAATAAATATGATTAGCATCTAGTATTCTAGTGTAAAATAAATTTTTTATAAAATTTAAAAGAGTAAATAAAAATTAATATAAAAATAATAATTTAATAATATAATTAAAGTTATACGAGCAAAAGAAAAAGGCAAAAAAAAAACGTGACATAAATTTTTACTTACGTCAACTGTTCTTTAAAATGACTTTATAAAATATAACGAGGTTATTTTGTTTCACATTTTTACCATTCTTTTTACGAAGTTGCCTTGGAATCATTTGTCTCAATTCTCAAAAGTAAATTCATATCATTTTGTTGAATAGTGACATAAAAACATCAAAACATGCGAATCGTGATCGAGAGCTACTTGATATTTATTGTAAAATCCTGAATTTTAATAAATAAATTTAATTTTTTTTATAATTTTATAACTAACAGTAAAGTGTTAAATTAATAAAAATTAAAGTTAAAAATGTTATGTACAAATTTTTTATGTCAGACAATATTCGATTGGTCGAAGAATATTCGTTCTGTCGGAGAATATTCGTACGACGACACCGAAATATTTAGTTATGGGTGGATCCCACAACGAAATATTATCAGATGTAAAAAATGATAGCAGTAGCCTTTTTAAATAAAAATGGTTAACAGTATTATTACTTTTAACTGTTAAAATACCTAGTGATAAAAATATAGTAGCATATGGTATTTTACAGCAGCACACGATATTACATAATTATTGAATTAATAAAGTGAATATTGCACAGTATTTCATCAATAATTATCATTACACAACATTTTACATTATTGAATCAATAATTGTCATTATACAATATTTTTCATTATTAATTGCACAGTATTCTATACTATTGAATCAATAATTGTCATAATGCACAACATTTATTATTTGAAAAACGTTTAGACAGATTTATTATTTGAAAAACATTGTTATGTTCAATAATTGAGATATTATATTAATAAAATAATATGTAAGTGTGTAACACGCGTAAGTGTGTAACGCATGTAAATGTGTAACACGTATAGGCATGAAACGCGTGTTAATCAACGAATGGTGCAAATTAAAGTGTGAAACGTGTGTTAATTGAAGAATGATTTAGATTAAAAGATGAGATTAAAATGTGTAACATGTATGTGAAAAAATTAGTTAGGCTCTGGATATAAATAGGAGACTTAACAAAGAAGTTTCATACATTTCTCACTCAATCTTTTTTTCACTCTCTAAATATTTCTTAGTATAAGTGTCTCTCTTATTGTAAAGCGTTGAAGATCTGGAATGGTACGAGTATTGTTTAAGTAATTTTTTTTATAAAAGTTATATAAACACTCACACACACATCAGTTTACAACTCTTACTTTAGAAGACTCTTCTATTAGAAGATTTATTTTGAAAAATTTTACTTTGAAAAATTATTTTCTTTAAAAACTATTTTGAAATATATTTATACTATATAGTTACTATGATCATTTTATATACATAAAATTAGTATGTGTTACTTACAAATTAAATTATGAATATACATATAAGTTAATCAACCTCATAAAAGCTGTATTTAGTCACGAGATAAGGTAAGGGATATCATTTTTCTTTCAAACTCTTAAACTTATTACAGGTATCATTCTTTTCATCGTCATAAAGGGATATTGTTTTCTTTCTTACTTGTAAGTGATACCATCTTTTTCATCTTTTATCACTTAAACTTACTACGGTAAGAAAGTATCTCATTTGTACCTCTAATATTATTAAACAGTAAAAAATCTTGAATTAATAATTCATTAATATTCCATTAATAGTCTGCACTCCATCTATTACTCTTTAACAAGAACATTCTTATTAAATTTCCATCGTCATATTTGAACTGTGAATTTATGGACATTGAACTTTTGAACTGTGGACATTTATTTGAACTATGAACAATTTGGACTAATTCCTTGTACCGTTGAACTTCTTCTCTGTGGATTTTGGACATTACTCTTGGATTTGAAAACCTTTTTCTATACATTATTTTGACAATTTGGACATTATTTGAATCTGGACAAAGTAAAATTTGTTAACTCCTAATGTTATCGTTTATCCTGTTTTTTCTGTTCATTATTTATATCTCTGTTGTTATTTCAATCATAAAGTATCAGATTATTCTGAATATCTGTGATTTGGGACACAGATGATAAGTTAAAGGCGATATAGGTTAAAAGCGATATAGGATAAAGGCGATATAATTTTTGAATGTCTTTGGTCGGATGACAAGGACACGTGATGAATGTTCTCTTTGGCCGGGGGCAAAGAATAACTGTTGTTTGCATAATCATGGTCAATAGTATTTTAGATGATAAAAATTGATGACGTTTTTCTTAAAAAGAGAAGCTAGTAGACATCATGATATACTTAATTCTCTTAGTGGTGGTTATTTCACTGCAGTGGAACTTTGTTTAAGAATTTAACTGTTATTGATTTAAATCTTGCTGTTTATATTACTCTATTAACAACTCAATTGCAACTGTTGATTTAAAACTTGTTGTCTATTATATTCGATTAAGAACTCAACTGTTGAAAGCTAAGAATAATTTATTTTTCATTATCTTAGTCATGATATTTCTTACTGAGTTATTTGAGCTCACCATTTTCTTTTTGTTCAATTGTTCAGGAAATGAGAGTATAGCCGGGACTAACAGGGAGGAAAATGGAATGGAGTAACTGTCCGAGTTAGTTGCTATAATGGTCTTCACTGTATTGTAGAATAGTAATAATTATGAAGATTTAGTTGTATATTATTGGATATTGTACAGTGTATTGTAATAATTTTATTATAGTCTTTTGACGACTCAAATTGAGTGATATGAACCCATCACATTTATTGCCAAATTTCTTCTACTTTATTGGTACTCCTTAAAAAATGGGGTTTCACAGCAATAAAAGAAAAAGAAAAAGAAGAATGTAACTTCAATTAGCAAAGATTTTTCTTGATTAATTAAGCAACGGCAGTTCTGATATATATATTTTTATTTTTCTTGGCACATTTAAGTGTCCCAGACAACAATTTATGCCACATATGGCCGATAATCGACGATATTACTAGCTTGTAAGAAGATAAGTTATGAAGTGACAATGAAAGATAGAACTTAGCAGCACACATGCTCACTCTAGCATTTAGACACAAAACCATACAGCAAGTTGTCGCAAAACCACCAAATAATTCATCAGGGCCGTCATAAGCTAAGCCTAGCCTATGCCTTAATTATCGTCTTTGTTTACGTCTAACCAACAAATTTTAAGTAAAAATAAAATCAATTGTACCCAGTGCACAAGGGTCCATAAGTTTGATGCCAAAGAATTTCAGAGGTTTGACTAATTTCCTACTTAAACACATACTTCTTTCACAGTTTCCTGCAAAAGAAAATTGCAAAATGCTCATGGTTTTAACTGAAGAGATGAGAACATTTGGTGTAATATCCCAGATATTTGAAAGAATTAGAAATAAGATTTCTATTATTTAATAAAGGTTAGAGTTTGATAATCTAGTTGTGGAGTTTGGAATTGGTGGAGGAACTGGATTAAATTTAAATTTTATTATGTACTAGCAAGAACCAATATGGTTCAATATGTGTCATAGAGGCTTTTAGGAAGAAGATCCTAGGAAGTGTATGAAGAGATAAGATTTGATATTTATTGTAATGAGATTCTCGTAACAGAAAAGGAGTCAAGAATCTAAAGAGATTATGAGGAATAATGTTATATATTTTGTCAATGTATCTTGGAGGAACCACGCAGCTGAAGAGGTGATGTGGGAGCTTGAAGAAAAGAGGAGGGCGATTTATCTGTATATTTTATGTGACCTTAAGTGTAATTCCGGGGACGGAATTCTTATAAGGGGGAAAGAATGTAATAACCGCATATATTATTAGCCATTGTAAATTAAATCAGGAATTTATTTCCCATAGAATGAACCCTAGTGTATTTAATTGAATTATTAAATGACTGTGAATTATTTGTTTGAAATTTTTATTTAGTTAAAGGGAGTCCAATTATTTAAGATATTAAAATATTGGACTAAACCTAAGAGTTTGATATCAAGAAATTGATGAGCTGAGTTAGGTAAATATTCAAGTAAACCTTGAATATGACAAATCTAATTGAATTAAATATTTTAGTTAATTAATGGTCAATGCTTGTACCAAGTTGCTATAATTGTAAAGAAAAAAAAACATTGCTTAATTATGGAATGGACATGACCGCATTTCTAGGAGAAGACATAACTTATGTGCATTCCTTTTTGGTTGGCAAGATTTTATTGGTGGATGCCAAAAGGAATTCAAAGTAAATTAATTGGAAAGATAAACATGTAATGAGATATTTGTTGAAGTAATAATTAAATGATGATATGGATTAAGAAAGAGAGAGGGTCATGTGACTTAATTATGTGTAGAGATGTGATTGGATGAAGCTTAAATTGTTTAACTTAATGGCTAAGGAAAGGGGAGATATTTTGTAATGTATTAAGTGAAATATTAAATGGGAGACCACTTTATTATTTAAGCTAGCCACTATGGGCATTAATTTGCAAGTGTGCTAGTAAATTTAGGATGACCCAATGTTTATTTAAATTGAGCCTAAGTGGATATTAATTAGTGGCTAACACTTGGTAGAAATTAATTTAATTAAATAGTCAAAAGTGGTCAACTTTTTTACCAAATTAGTAATTAAAATAAATCAAAATTTTGGATATATATGCATGCAAGTGGGCGGTTTTGGGAGAGTAAAATGAGCATGTGACTTTTTATTTTCCTATCCCATGATTGGTGGTGTAATGACCGAGAAAATTACGAACCCAATTTTTTTTTTATTTATTTATTTAATTATATCCATAAGAAAATATGAGGTATGAAGTATGTGTGTATGTGATAAGTTGTATGATGAGAGGTATTAAATTAGTTAATTAAATTAATTAACTAAAGAAGGAAAAAGATTGCAAGAGAAACTTATGTGATGAAATCACAAAACTTGAATGTTGGCCTTGTATGACAATTAAGAAGTTTTATAATGAATAAGTTAATTACTTGTATAAATAATGAGAAAGAAGAAGCAAGTAAATTATTAAAGATAACCCCAATGTGGGAATAATTGTTTGGGTATGGTTAATTATATTATAAACCCAATTTAATGATAAGGGTTAGTGAATGAATTAATTTAATCAAGTTCAATGTACTTGTAATAATATGTGTTAGGGTTTTATTAAAACAAACCCAAGAATTTGTAAGTGATAGTGTTATGTAAGCTAATTTAATTAAGGAGTCCAATAGACTTATAAATAGCAAATCTAATTGGATTATATTTTAAATCCAAATGAGTTGTTAAACTAGGTCAATTAAGTTTACCTAGTAGCTTATGTAATTAATTTAATTACTAGTCCATGTAATTTATTAAACAAGCTCAATGCTTATTTTAATTAAAGGTAGCATAGTTATGTAAATGCTAGCCCAATGTATGATATAAATTGAGCCCAAGCAATTTAATTGAATGAGCCCAATAGAAGTTAATTCTAAGGTCCAAAGTGGAGCCCAATAAGCTTGTATAGGTAAATATGAATACATATATTGATGTATATATATATGAATACTTATATAATTATATAAGACTTAAAAATAAAGTCAAATTGGATAAATAATTGGTCAATCCCGAATTTTGGGGCCCACATGGATATAAAGCTAGCTTGTTGGTTGATTTTGGAGTGTAAAGTGGTGCAAGTAACCCCCAACCACCCTAGTCAATCAAAGGGTCAATCAAAAAGTCCATCAAGTGGTCATTCCATGCATAGTAAGCAAGATTAAGCTCCTAATTGACTAGCATTGGTTGATTAGTAGATGTTAAGCAAGTCTAGGGAGGTTCTATAAATAGAATGTTCCATTCATTTGCTAGGTTTGTTAGTCATTTTGTAAGAACTCAAAGAGAGAATAGAGAGAGCATTCTAGAGAAAATAGAGAAGGCTCTTGAGAGTTGGTTTTTCACCAAGGAGATTACTAGAGACTTATCAAGGAGGAGTCACCAACAAAGTCTCTAGCCAAGAGTAGAAGAACATAAGGTTCAAAAGTGTTCTATCTCATCTTTATTTCATTTTTGTAGGCTATATATGTTTTATATGGTCAAAATATGTTTTTAACCGATCAAAAGTGGTTTTGATGGTCTACAAGTCTTAAGCTATGATAAATTGGTAGATACATGGTTTGATATGCTTAAATCATGATTTGGTATGTGAGAAATGTATAAAAGTTGTAGAAATGTTCATAACACATTTTACCGGTAAAATCCTAACGATACATGTTGTGTTTGATGTGGTATTTTGAAATACACAAATCGGAAATTAGATTTTTATGGCTATAAAGCTAGATCTAGGAGTTTTAAAGAAAAACCCTTTTGGAACCTTTCAAAAATATTGAATAACGAAGAAGTTATAGCTTTTACCGGAAATGATGTCGTTTTTAAACCCTAGATGGTTCGATCCGTAATTTTCGTGTAAAACGTTTTCAAAAAGACGATCCAACCATGGAATATTGTAAAACAAGAGGTTAGGAACACATTAACACTGATTTGGTGTCATTTGAATGTGTAGATGTTATTTTATTCAAGGTTGAACCATTAAAACCAAGGATTTGTGATTTTAGTTTTCACTTTGTCCTTGTGAGCAGGTTTTAGTCCACTTCCGTTTGGAATTTGGATTTGTGATCTAAAGAGAAGTTGTAGAGGGGGAAATTCTGATGAGAATGGACTCAAGAATCACCCCAAAATATTTTAAAATAAAGAAGTTATGACTGTCGAAGCGTCGGAGGGTCGAACAGCCAATTTTTAGGATTTTGCTTCTGTTTTGGACGCCCCGACGCCCAGTTGAGCGCCCCGGCTTTCAAAACAGAATGTGCAAGTTTTCTGGGTCGGGTCGGTTCGGTCCGGGTCGAGTTTTTAATGAAAATTTAAGTTGAAATAAGTGTAAAATGAATGGGTTTGAATACTAAACCAATATATGAAGTTTATTAGTAACTAATTGGTAGCTAAATATGTAACATAAAGACTAATGTTAACACAATTAAAAGGTTAACTATTGGTATTATTTGAAGATTATTAAAATATTATTAAATGATCAATAATATTAGTATATGATTAAAAAGTTATTAAATGATGAATAACATTAACAATTGGTTAAAATATTATTAAATGGTTAATAATATTAGTAAGAGATTAAAATATTATTAAATGGTTAATAATATTGATAAGTAATTAAAATATTATTAAATGGTTAATAATATTAATAAGTGATTAAAATATTATTAAATGGTTAATAATATTAATAAGAGATTAAAATATTATCAAATGGTGAATAATATTTGTAAATGATTAAAATATTATTAAATGATGAATAATATTAATAAGTGATCATTAAATGGTTAATAATATTAATAAGGATTAAAATATTATTAAATGGTTAATAATATTAGTAAGTTAATAAAATATTATTAAATGATTAATAATATTAATAAAGGACTAAAATATTATTAAATGGTTAATAATATTAGTATATGAATAAAATATTATTAAATAGTTAATAATATTAGATTATAAGTAAAATATTATTAAATGGTTAATAATATTAATGAATGATTAAAATACTATTAAATGGTTAATAATATTAGTAAGTTAATAGAATATTATTAAATGATTAATAATATTAGTAAGTTAGTAGAATATTATTAAATGATTAATAATATTATTTAAGGATTTAAAATATTATTAAATGGTTAATAATATTAGTATGAGAATAGAATATTATTAAATGGTTAATAATATTAATGAGAGAAGAAAATAGTATTAAATGCTACTATTTTGAGTGTAAAATATTATTAAATGGATAATAATATTTATAAGTTATTGGAGTTATTATTTGATAAATAATATTATTTGAAGAGTAAGACATTATTAATAATGTTAACATATGATTGAAATATTATTAAATGATTAATGATATTAACTAAGGATAAGGATATTATTAAAGGATTAATAATATTATTGAGAGGATAAAATATTATTAAATGGTTAATAATATTTATAAACGAGTAAGATATTATTGGATAATTAATATCATTGGGGATAGTGTAAAGCATCATTTAATTATTAATAATGTTAATAAGTGGTTGAGATAATAAAGAGATTAAGAGGATTATTATATGGTTAATAATATTGAGGAGCTAAGTGATTTATTTTTGAAATAATAAATGGTTAAAATATTATTATACGATTAATAATATTATATGTAGTATTTATATATTATCAAAGGAGATAATATTATAAAGCAATGAAGTGATGGTTATGTGAGTTAAAATATTATCAAGGGATTGATAATATTATTAAGAGTTTTAAGGTTATGATTAAGTGATAGATGATTTAAGACATATATGTTAAGGTTATTAATGTTAAATAAACCTATATGTGTTATGCTAATTGGAGGATCAATGTTATTGAATATTAGGTCACCCAAAGGAAGTATTTTTAAGTTGAATAGCAGTAGTCAGCGGAACAGGCAAGTTCTTCTTAACCCTAACTTGTATTTATTGTTGCAAGTTTCCTTCAACTTTATATACATTGAGTTATTCAAATTATTGTTGAGCAAATTCTACACTCGTAGTTATTTGACAGAACTTAAAATGGATTAATTATCTAAAATTATTCCACCTCATTATTGGTTATTGTATTCGCACATAGTGCCTTTGCAAATGTTATAGTTCAGTAATTTACGAACTGTTTATGAATGTCTAAGCTAATTGTTTCGGCTAGACAAATGCATGTTTAATTTCATCTAATTGAATATTATGAAAGCTTATCCAAACCATTGGCTGGTGCGGATTCTTACAGTAAGACTGAGAAAGAACAACCCTAGTTAAAGGGGATTTTTATTTGTCGGGAAACCGAATGCGCGCAAGAAATCTAAATGTTATGCATATACATAGGACATGAGAGGACTGATCCCCTCGAGTGTCCCGTTATTTTTAACAAGGTGTCAGTCATTGTATGTCTGTTCTACCTTAGTAGCAGTTCATGGTCCTTTGAGACCACTCAGCAGTAAAGAGTCAATCTATTCTTTTATTGAACATTGATTCTTGTTATTTCACAATTGTTATTTATTGTTGAAACTTTCGAAGATAAATCTTTTTCATTCATGATATATCATTTCTTGTTTATTTAAACTTGCTGGGCAAAGTAGTTGCTCACCCTTGCTATATCATGAACTATTTTCAGTTAAGCCGAGTGATCTAAGGAGTACCACGACAAAGGAAAGATGAACGAGTAGACGTAATTAGTCGTACTATATGTGCAAACCTTTTTTTTATTATAAGGTAATGATGAAGTATTAAGGTTAGTGGAACTTGGGATTGAAGGTACGTTTGGTAATGAAATTATGTATGTTTTTCGCGAGTTATTGAAGTTTTAGTTTATGAATGTTTGTCAAGTGATGAATAGTGAGCACCGAACCCGAGGTTCAAGGGACCCGGATTTGGGGGCGTCACAGGTGGAAATGAATTAAGTATCCAATTTAGCTAAGGAAGGGAGTAAGTTCCCAAGAAAATTAACTAAATTGAATTTTCTCTTAAGTCCAAGACTTATCTTACCCACCAAGCTCATCTCCATCTTCATTACATCTTTTATATGGTAGTTTTGTAGAGAGAGGAGGAGAGGAACTAGAGAAAATCCTAACATAAAGAGAGAGAGAAAGTGAAGAAAAATTGTGAAAAATATTGTTTCATGTGAGTTAGTTTGTGATTTTGTGAGATAGAATATCAAAATCATCAAGGCTTGGTAGTGGAGAGGTTCGGTCACAAGAAGGAAGGAGAAGGAAAATTGCTCACAAATCCATAAGGTTTAAAAGTTCTCTTGAAACCATAGCTTTTATTTTTGTTGTATCATGTTTAGTTTATGTGATGACATGGTACCTTTGTGTGACTTGTATGCTTGGTTTCATGATCTAAGTTGATAAATGAATTCATAAGGAGAAGAACCTAGTTGAAATGACATAAAAATATTGTGAAATGAGAAAGTTATGGAATTTTTAGTAAAACACATCCATGTTGGAAAATCAGAAAAATTAGCTACTGATCAGCCCCTTTAACACTGTTTTTCGAGACCTAAACAACTCTAAATTTGATGTTTGATAAATGAAAACTATAGTTTAGGAAAATACGAGTCCAACGCCTCCGACTGGACCTCAATCGGAGTTGTAGATTTCGTTTTATAATCGTTTCCGTGAAGGACCCCAAAACTGTCCGAAAATCTGAAAAGGCCAAAAATAGTTACTGTTCAGTTTGGTCCAGGGGCAGTTTCGTCCACTTTTATTTCTCTAAAAATTCTGGAAAACTTTGGGATGATAATATGATGAGTTTTATAGATTGTGTCCAAAAATGGTGATTTTTGGATGTATAGAATGAGAGATATGGATTTTACGGGAAAAGACTATTTTAAAAGTAAACCTGTATAACGCTTTGTGGTTAACTCCAAAAATTGTGAAAATTTCACTGGGAGTACATATACATAGCAGGACTATACCCTGTAAGTTTCGGAAGTTTTGGACAAAAACACACTTTATGATAAATGTCGTAATATTCTGCAGTTTTGGCCATTTAAAAAAAATAGTAAATGAATTTTAAAAATTACGAGAAAAATATATGTTCAATTTGGAGCTATATTCTGTCAAATACCAGAAAAGAAGAATTTTTAGAACTAATTTGGTATCTTTCATGGAAATGGATTAGTTATGAGTAAATGAATTAAATATGTGATGTGACGTTGAAAATTTAGAAAATAGGATTTATGGCTTGGAAATCCTATATACGGTATACGCAAATTTTTTATGAGGGATTTAGTCATTGTTGATAAAATCTTATGAGTATGGCAATTTAGAATGATAAAAATGCATTAATCAGTAAAGTGTAAACAATTAAAATAAATTGTTTATAAGTTTAGGAAATGATTAAGATATTATTAAAAAATTAATAATATTAGATTATGATATTATTGAATTCTTGATAACATTTAGATTAAAGTGTTAATAAATTATTGATTTAAAATATTATTTAGTGATTAATAATATTAGTAAGTGAATTTAATGTTATTAAATAATTAATAATATTAAATGGAGTTTAAAAGAGGAATTAAGTTATTATTTTGGACATTCAGTAGGCCATATTTAATGTATAGTATGGTGATTATTTTGGAAAATCGTGATCTAGATGATAATATGAACACTTTACGATCTCTAAATTAGGGATCCACGTGTATGAAGAGAAATAATTATGTTAAATCATTAGATTAAATCCTGATATAGATAATCAATAATGGACTTACAAATGAAGGTTAAGAGAGAGAAAATAAAGTAGAGTCTTAATAAAAGTTTAAACGTTGAGTCAAGCTTTGACTAATATGTATTGTCGATCTCGCATACCGTGTAGGTTGTACAAGGAATGTGAAGCGATAACATAAGCTGGTTTGCAGTCCAGACAAGTTTTTCAAATATTGTTGCTATGTGTATAACTGTTGTGTGTACACTTGAAGTATGTGAGAATTTGAATTAAATATGCTTTTGTGAAATCATATGATGTGTGTTGATTCTATATGATAGAAAGCTTGAGTTAATTGAATAAGTTGAACTGTATGCCATGTACTCATTCTAATGCATGATCAGAATGTTGCATAAATAAATGCAAAGCATGAGAAGCATGATGCATTCATATAATGTAATGCATGAAGTATGAGAAGCATTTATAAACATGAACTATGTGTTATGTGCTATCTGTTAGACTTGTTGAGCCGTCGTGCTCACTCTTGCTTAAACAACATTTTTCAGTTGAAGCTCGAGAAATTTAGACAATGTCGACAAAGACAAAGATTGATACGGGAATGTCATATATGTGCGAATGGTATTAGGCATGGTAATAAAATCTCTACGTACAGAGAGTTAGATGCTTTTGCGATAAATCTGTTAAGGTAGTTTGTTTGTATAAATCAAAGTTAGAAAACTTGAATAGTTAGTATAACTTGCGATTTGGAATAGATGTGAGATATATTATCGTATCCTTGTGTGCAAAGGAATATTTGTATAAATAAACAAAATTTGAATATGGTATTTAGTGAGTTTATTGTACTCATATTTTTGTAACAGACCAGATCATATTATATTCGGTCTTAGATGTCATTAAGTAAAGATTTCGATTCTGAGACAGGATTATGATATAGTTTTGAATAAACTCTGTTTTAAACAACTACAGTATAGTTGTAGATTGTGAATGAGATTGTAATAATTTTTAAATAAACTAGTTTTATCAATTATATTATTGAGATATATTGTGAATTTAAGTACAAGGTTGTACGTCTAACGAGCGGGATCCTGCGTAGCCAGCACGCGAATTTTCGGGTCGTTACATTTGGTCTAATGACATGATTCCCATTAAAAGAGAGAGAGAGAGAGAGAGAGAGAGAGAGAGAGAGAGAACAAATCTGCAAGAACAAATCTGCAGTGATGTTATATGGTCCTGTTGATTTTAGTGTTCGATTGACGCTTTCCTCGCATCTTTTTTACGTTTAAAAGAATAAAGAAAAATGTAAGGAAGAGATAAATTAGGAAGATCTACAATATGTAGCAAGGAGAAGGCAATCATCATGTACAATAGCCATAGTCTATACATTACAAAGACCTAGGTCATTACAAGACTATATATCTCATTGTACTATATGCACTGCTTACATTACTCATATAGGGTCAAGTAAGGTCAAGCATCCAGGAGCAGTAGTAGTGATGTCTCCGCCATCAAAGACTACTAGATACATGGATGAAGATTGAAGCATTTAGAGTGATGTGCCCTGACAGTTGAAATCCTGAGCCTCGACTATGTTATAATACAAAGAGGACAGTTTGCCATCAAATTTGGAGACTATTGGATGAACCGATAATCCACAGGAACACTTCCCTAGACGTGCAATGCAAATGTCGATGATCTTTTTGAACATGTCGTCTCCTTGGATAAGTGGCTGATCAACGAACTCCACTAAAGGCATCCACTGCACGATGATACAGGGAGATTTACTTGTCTATATGTTTGTTGATGGTATGAATTTCTTATGCATCTTATCATGATCAATGAAAAGGAGCAAGCAAAAGAACTTGGTTTTACACAAATCACAACTACTAGATAATCGTAGTGGTTCAATCTCATTTCCTGCCTCCGCAAACTGTTTCCAAGACATTCTGAATTTTCTGTTCTTTTTGAATCCTCCATAAGAAAAAAATGTTATGCAATTTGCTAACTCGCACCAACCATCTTAGCTTAAACTAAGTGGATACTCCAAAAAAATTATGTAAACTAATCTCTCAGCTAGCAATAGTGCAATAGTGCTCAAGGTTATTGCAAGGAAAACATCTGTCCAACATCTAATGTACATACCATTTTCTTAATAGTTACTCGGTTACCAGTATTGTTCAGGTGATGTAAGAGTAGTTACAGAGATGGATTACATAAAGCCTTCATTTTATGTAAGAGGTGTTTACCTTGGCTGCTTGAATTTCAAGATCATCAATCACAATCTGATTTGAAAGGGGTCTCAGCATGCAGACGAAGAATAAATCTGATTTTTGGAAAACCACATTCTGCGCATGCCTGCAATTGAAAAGTTATATAAAATGTATAAGAAATCAAATTTTGATAACTGAAGCTAAAATCATTCCACTAGAGTAGCATCAAACTGCATATCATGGCAGGAAATTGTGATCCGGGGATTATGGCTTATATATAATTTCACACAGTGATAATTATTGCTATATTAGGCTAGACGTAGTAAACTTCAACCAGTTCATTTTTAAGCCTTCAATAATAAAGCAGGTAGATTTTGATTTAAGTGAACCCTCTATGAGGCAGAGGTGACTTTTAAGCCTATTTTGCAAGCAATTCAACAGATTGAAATGATAAGAGATCATTAAGATCATATATATGAGTACAAATTTTGAAGAACATATCTTTATTACCTGAAAGCTACAACTTCCACAAATTCAGTGTCAATCTGCAACATTAAAAACAAAAGGGTTGCAAAAGCTCATGAAAAGTTGAAACACACGCTCTAACAATGCAAGACTGAATGGAAACAAAGACGATAGAACTATGTATGATGTTCTTACATCAGTTTCCTCCTTAACTTCTCTTACAGCACCAGTAAAGATCTCCTCCGACTGATGAAATCAAAAGGAAAAAGAGTTGAAACTTCGTCTATATGAAGATTGTCATACTATCTTACATGTATTAATTTACATGCACCCAAAACACTGGATTGAAGTTCAAAAAATAGAGAAACCGAACCTCATGAATGAAACCAGTTGGTATTTTCCATAGGTCAGGTAGTGCTGGGGCAGTGTGTTTTTCTTGTACTACAAGCACCTGTAGAAGATGGGCTCAAAAATATTTTCTAAAAATAATAGAAACTTTGGGTGTATGTCCAAGTTTAACATAACAAATTGACCTAGACGATTTGATGCAAATCAAAGTATCGGGATGAGCCAACTGAACCAAAGTAATTTTAAATTTCTTAATAATTTTGTAACCAGAACCATTTTTAGATCGAGTTCAACTAATTCTATGAGCAGAAAAAAAATTACAAGAGACAAAAAGTTATTGGAACCAGAATGTAGTGTGTAATACACTATGCACTTGTTTGAGTAATGCCACTATTAAACGATTACGTATATGTCCTTACTTAGACCAAGTATTTGGTAAAAAAAAGTTTCTGATTCACAAACTATTAATTTGTAGTAGCCACACAGAAAGTATACCTCATTCATTTCGTTAATCACAAAGCCCCCAACTCCAACTTGATGGGAAGCATTTTCAGGAAGCATGCAAGGTCCTTCAGGAATCCAGTAGGTCATCATGACATATCTTCTTTCCGCATGATGGTACCGAAATCCTTGCTATAAACAAATCACAGTTCAAATAACTGCTCGAACAATGAAACCAAAAGGCAGAAGAATAGCACTCTTAAATCAGTTGTTTACCTTTACAGCTATAGGAACAAACTCAGATTTTTCTAGTGGAATCTTAAGCCAAACTCCCTTCTTCCCCTGCATTTGAATGGCTTAAGATTGTGAATACCCATAAAAAGGAATTCAGAAAGCTAAATCACATGATTTTGCTCTTTATGCAGAAAAACTAAGCAATTGTACAGAACTCATTAGCAATTGAAACACAATTAAGACAAAATTACCTTCAACTTCCAACGAGAAAGAGACGAACGTAAAATAGAGGCAAAGACACTTGGATTAGATGGTAATCTTTCTGGGTTAACTACAACACCACCATACTCATCGTCTATTGAATCGAATACTCTTGTACTGAAATATGTAGTTGGACTTGCGCCATTAGTTCCATTCATTTGAAATGAGTAAGTGTCCACCATTAATTTTTCTTTCCCAACTGAACGCAGTGCATTGTCCGAAGTACTTATGCGAGAAGCCTGCGGATAATTACCTAAACAAGAGCACAATGAAAGGAGAAAATCATTCATTCTGGAAGTATATAGTAGACCCTGATTCACAGTGAGATAAGGCCATGATTGTGCTATAATTGTACGAGAATGTATGACATTTTTCATAAACATAATACAAGAGAAATAGAGGAAATCAGTTATTTGTTCCTGCTTAACCTAAAAAACAGAAGAGAACTAAAATCAAATAAAAAGTGGATCTTGGCCTAACAGAAATGTCACAAGCCATTAACATAATCATATAGTTCTCTGATTGGTTGCTTGAAAAATTGGTGGAAAAGATAAGAACTATTATAGAATTTTCAAATGCTACGGTGTTGAACTATTTGTTATATAACTAACTACTACATTTTCCTTTCCTTTTCCCATAGTCTTGGACAGGAAAAAGGAGAACTAGAAATCCTCAGCTTTCAAGAGGAAAACCATTACCCTTGCAATAACAGAGCTGTGGAGAGACTTTGTGACCAAACATGTGAATGGAGTCCAAAAAAGGGCTCGAAAACATCCCTCTTGAACTAAAAATGGACTTTGAACAAACCAATTTTAACTCCATTGATAAACCCCTTCCAAAATCTCAACTACTTAACTCTCACCACAAATCTAGAATAAAATCAAAACCATATATATAAGAATGACCCAGATTATAATATTTAATGATTATCCAAATTACATATAAAAATCCAGATGCCCAGCTGAGAACAAGAAAATTCTCGGAAAGTAAATATATTTGGAAAAAACCCAGCTGGAGATGAGCAAAAAAGACCAAAATGAAGCTTATAAATAAATCCCAAAAATCAGGATTGGCCAAGTGGGATTGTTGATGAAGCTGTGGATGGGACTGGTTAGTGTGTGAAAGTGACGTACATTGCAGGAATAAAAAAATAATTTCTTCAAAATCAAGAAGAGCTAAATAAGAAAAACGAGGGAGTAAAAAAATTGAAGAGAGACAGATACGTGGATGGAAATGGGTGGTGTGTGAAACTGTGAAAGTGACAAACATCGCAGGAATAAAAAAAATAAAATTTCTTCAAAATCAAGAAGAGCTAAATAAGAAAAAGATAAGAAAGTTTACATTGAGGACTTTCAAACGTTACTCTAAAAATTACTATCATATATATTATTAAAAAAAATATTTTTTATATTAAAATTTATATCATATACACTTTTTAGTAATATGAATAATAATAATATTTAGAGTAATATAAGTGTAGACTTGCTCATAAAAAAAACAGAAAGTCTTGGAGGATAAAAAAATAGGACCGGTCTAACAATCGATTTTCGTTTTAAATGACTCTCAAAAAAATAAATTTAATTTTTTAGAATTAATTTTCTTACAGAATATAATAGTTTAAGTATAATTTAAATACATATAAATAAATAGTGTTGTACAATCTGTAAATACTGTTTATTTATATATATTCAAATTATTGTATTTTATAAAAAATTTAATTTCAAAAAATAAAACTTATTTTTGTCTTATTTTTTGAGAGTTATTTAAAAAAAAAAAATTCAACCCCGGCCCCATTCTCCGGTCCCCAAAAGAGTCTCCTATGAAAAACGATGGCGTAAAAAATTGCAGAGAGGCAGATAGAAGTTTAGTAACTGACTGGGACTCCGGTCTCCGGGAGTATGAAAAATGTGTCATTTTCTTTATGGGTTTGAGTGGACGGCACAACAGCACGTGATTTCTACATATCTGGTTCAAACCTAAGAGAAAAAAAAAATTATTAAATATTTTTTAGATACTTAATATGAACTGTTTTATATCATTCATATATTGTTATTTTAATATTAAAATAAAATAATTTATTTTAAATATTAAATTAATTGTACATAAATAACGTAAAACATCACATAACAGATATCCCACTAAATAATTACTCTAGGAGAACAGAGTCACTAATTTTTTTTTTGTGTGGCTAAATTCAGAGTCACTACCAAGGATGGATTGCATTATTTATCAAACTTATAACAAAATCACATTATTTGAGGAGAGCGTTATTTTATATATATTTTTCATATTTTTATATAAATTTTTTTCACATAAAATTAGCAATCATTTTATATTTATGTAAAAAAGAATTACGTAGAAATATCAATTTTCTTATTTTATAGGTTTATAAATTCTAGGCAAAGATGCTTAAGCTTGTATATTTTTTTGGAACGCTCCCACTTTGAAATGATATAAATATAAATATAACGGCTACATAATAATCTCAATATATTTTTTGAATTTACCGGTTAAATTGAACTTCTAAATTTACCAGTTAAATTGAACTTCTAATTTATTTTTTAAAAGATTTTTATTATTAATAGCATTTTTTCATTTATTATTTTATTGCTAATATTACGTTATTTTGGATTTGATGTAAAACCTGACTAAACTCTATAAGATATATCACGTATTCTATTTTTCCCTCGAAATATATACTATATAATAATTTTTTACTATATAGTTAAATTGTTACGTGCTTGGTAAATTAATACTATAGATTTTTTTTATTTATTTTTATTTCTGGTGAAATTATTGAACTCACCCTTCAAAGACATTATGATATCATTAATTATAAATCAATGATATCCTATAGTTTTTGTGGAGGAGATTTTTCATGACCACGTGTTGCTATGGAAAGTTATGCTGGAAAAAAGATAAAATCCTTTTATTTTATTATATAGTATTTTGGCAGAAAGGCCCATGCAAAAGAAGAACGAAAAAAATAATCGAAAGCAGCTAGCCTTATCATTTATATTATTATTACTTCAGCAAAATATAAACAACTCCACATTGCTATATTATTATGGCTTGATTTCTATTATGGAGTTGGACATGAGTGTCGGTGTTTTGGCTGCATGCAGATATAAGATAGTATTATATACATACACCATAGACATTATCACACGAAAAAGTTAATTGTCGTTTTTGTAATAGCAAACAAATATTACACATGGATAATTTCAAAAGGAAAAAAACAGGCAACCGTTACTTGGTTGAAAGCAATATATAAATAATTCATTTTTTTATATATACATTTCATGACTAAGTCATCTCAGCAGTGGACCACGTTATAGTAGAGAAATTGTAAAGAAAATCAAGATTTTAATTTATATTTTTGAGTTGATTACATAGCTTAATTGCACAATCAAAATTATACTCTTATCCCTTTCACATATAAGAGCATTTTCTTTTCTTGCTTCTTCATTTTCCACGTTTTCTCTTATATTTTGGAATGCACAGAATGGTATGCAAGCGAATAATGTAGGTAGGGGGAATCAAGATGGCTGCCAGAACTGCTTAGACAGTGTAATGTGGGTTAACATCAATATCTAGTCCCCTAAGCTTTGCAAGGGACTCTACACTGCCTTTCAAAGTGTGAAGCTCCCTTAATCTGGAATTAATTCAGCAAAAAATATAATGAATCAGTTGTATATCCATAAAGTGATTGCTTGGCTCCGAGGTATTTGGAAATCCAAACGGACTTAAATGCAGATTATTTAACTCACAAGTACAGCTAGCGCTGCAAACGCTAGTAATTGAATAAACCAAAAGAAGGGTTGTAGTGTGGATTGTAATGGTAAATAATGCTAACCGTGCAATTTCTGCACGCCTTTTTGCTTCTTCGGCCATGATATTAATGTCCCTGAAAGTGTAATTTTCAGCAAACATCTTTGTTTCTGTTGACTGAAGGCCATGAAGCGTCCTCTGTTCGGTTGCCCATTTTGCCTCGCGAGCTTCCTTACCAAAATCCTTTTGTGTAGTGAAAGCCGTCTGGTAAAAATAGGAATAAAAATCAAATGTTGCAAGTTATAACAAAAACCCAGGAAATCAACTAAAGTTTGGTTTATTAGATGTTGAAATTAAATAAGTGAAAATATAGCAAGACTCCACATATTGCGAGTTTCTTGAAATTTTTCCAACACCTATTTTTTGATCTACAATTAGGCCCCAAGCTCTCCCACTGAGTGCTTATCGAACTCCAAATTTGATAGGATCAAGCAGAATGTAGGTCAAAATGTTGTATAGCCAAATAACAGCAGTCCATTTCCATCCAATCTTGACAATCCCAGCGACTTCCCATGTGACTAGAGCAGATAGAACAGTGGCGAACTGCAATTGTAGTACAATGTAAATTTCAAAACAAGTGGAGAAATTTGAGTTAGAAAAATTACTTGAACAAAAAAAAAAAAGGAACAAAATTAGGACATTCTTTTTGTAAGAAAAAAGAAGAAGAAGATAAATGGCGTGCTGAAGGAGAGATATCATGATAACACTTGTAGCAGTTGGCCAACCGACTTACTAGTTGAGCAATGACGAAGGCACAAACTAGAAGAAAGCCAGGTCTTTCCATGAAGGACCACCCCCTTGAACGCGTTACAAATATTAAGGCCTGGCTGATGGTACTGACTTGAAGGTACACAGCAGAAGCTAAATGCCCGTTAATAATTTTAGCAGCTTCTTTTTCTGTGAGATTGTGAAGAATTGCACTGAAAATTTTCTTCTTGAAATCAGTTACATGGAAATGTTGCTGAGGATTGTGGAAAAAAGAAAAACAAGGATTAGTTCATCATCCTCGGTACAATTATAATTATGTTGCGTGGAGTTATTCTGAAATTAGTACTTCGAATGCTTATGTAGTACTGATTTTGACAAATTATGCAATTAAGGTTGCGTTTTTCTCACTCTATAAATATGGGGAGTGTAAACCAGCAATTGGTAAATAAGAGATTCATTTACCGCAAAGAAACTTGTCTCTGATATTGCATAGAAAAATATAACAGTCATCAAGGCAAGGTAAGTGCCTAGAACAACTCCAGTTGCAAAAATTTCACTGAGCTTCCAACAGTCAGGAAATGGCGACGGCTTGACCCTGTCATTAGATATTGTCATGATAGTACCTGAAAACAAGTTCTTCAGCCAGATATATAGATACGAAAACTCGAATCAAAGTCAAGACTTGTGTAATCAGAAATTCATTGTAATATGTGAACACTTTAAATTTGTCAACCTAAAAAGAGACCATCTGTCAAGCTAAAACGAGACTATCTTGTAAAATAAAAATGCTTACCATCATTAATAATGGCAATGACAAGGATCATGATAGGAGGGAAGTTGAACTTCCAAAAGGCACTCACCAACAAAAACCCCAACTGTTAATTATATGAAACCACCCCAACGGAATTTAGATGTAATTATTATAGAGGGTAGACTTGTAAACCTACTCATATAGTCTAAAAATCATGAAAAATAATCGTTGAGCAACACTTACCACAATACGTATTGTGATGGACACCGCATATATCTGAAGAAACGAAAACAAGTTAATACCATTCATAATCAAGAACTCCATATTTTGAGGACTGATGTCCATTAAAAACAAAAAAATGGAGACATGATTTACCGTGTAGTTCTTCATCCTCTGAAAGATGGCACGGCTTGTTAAAACAGCACTAATGATTACACTGGCCCCAGGCTCAGTTAGAACTATATCAGATGTACTTCTGGCAGCATCTGTTGCATCTGCCACAGCAATTCCTATGTCTGCTATCTTCAAAGCAGGTGCGTCGTTAACTCCATCATCTGTCATTCCACATATGTGCTTTCTACCTTGTAATATCTTTACAATCTCATACTTGTGCTCTGCAAATGGAAGTATGAATTTAGATGATGGAAACATTAGCAAGTACTACTCAAAAGATTATATGCTGTAGCCAACATAATTACCAGGAAAGACACCAGCAAAACCATCAGCTTTCTCTATAAGTTCATCGATTGCTACAGTTGCAACTGAAGCATCCTTATGATCACCAAGCAAAGACGATGAAGGGTACATGTTTGTTGCCATTCCAAGGCGTCTCCCTGACTCCTTCCCAATTGCTAGTTGATCACCTGAAGAATGGTGCATGGTTATTACAATTCTAAGTAGGGAAAGGCGCAAGGAATAGTGAAAGGGCATTTGGTCAAATGAGAGTGCTTGTATATGCATATATTTGACAATTCGAGCACGAAACATGAGGATATTCGGGGAACCTGAAAGGCCAATATCAAAAACAACTTGAGCTGGAACTTCTAAAATCTAAACATCAAGCAAACAAGCACCAATGTGCTAAAGTAAGAAATAATTGAACACCAATATTTTGAACCCTCATTAGATCCAAAAACTTTAATGTTTCTGCAGTGTTGCATCTAAAATTTTCTACTTTTAATAGTTTCCATTGCAGAGAATTACGAATTTCAAATCAAACTGATCGTTCCATAAAGGAAGCTGCAGGGGCAAAGATATAAAGTTATAAACTGATAAGTTGTGACACGCACCTGTAATCATCTTAACAGTCACTCCAAGGTCTAGAGCTCTTCTAATTGTTTCAGCACTGTCATGACGAGGGGGATCAAAGAGAGGCATAAGGCGGACAAATTCCCAGGGCCCACCAGCAGTCTTTAGTATTCTCAGGTACTTCCTGTACCAATGCATCCATCAAGTCAACTGATAAACAGACTAAAGGGGAATTTCTGAAGGAGAAAAAGGCTTAGGTAATTACCTGGCGAGCAACTGCAAGAGATCGAAGTTCACGCTCAGCAAATTTATCTATCACCTAGTGTAACCTATTCTCAATATCTGATTTGTTCCATGCCAGATTGAGAATCTAAAAGCATAAGAACAAGGTAAAAATCAACACCAATCCATGTGCCACATTGTTGGGATACTTGTGACTTCTAACAGAACCACATGCGAATATTGACATGAAATTGTTTGAATATCAACTAAAGGACTCATAATCAACAAGAGTGCCTGAAAAAGGAAGATAGGAACACATCACATCTTCCTAATCCGGCCATTATTCATATCAGTTATCGAATACCCATGTCTGTTAAGAACATTTGCATAAAATCTGCAATTCTCTGCGACAAATTATTGCTAATGAGTAAAATATGTACCTGCTCTGGTGCACCTTTGCTCACTCTGTGCATTTTGCCTGCACCATCTATGTATGTAAGTGCTGTCGTCTTGTCAGTTGGATTGAAAGGAAGGAAGTGAACTTCTGTTATTCCAGTTCGAGCCTTAAAAAAGTACAAACATCAGATAAGATCAGATCAGTATTGCTGGTTAATCAAACAATAAGGAAGCAGCTTAATATTAGTCAGCCACAAAACATTAATAGATGGATACACTATATCATATTTTTTCAACAACAATTCAATTGGAGCTCTTAAAAAAGATATTTATCCGGTTCCCAAATTTATGCAAAGGAGGAAAAAATTGGAGATAATACTTCGCCAAGCATGGAAACAATTGCAGTATCTATGGCATCTTGGTTCTCCAATCTATAGGCTCTTGCGGCCATCAAAACAACTGTCTTTGTCAACACCTTTGGTGAACACCTGTAGTATATAATAAAAATGAATTAAGAATTTATTAGGGGAGTCAGAATTTCATAGAAATATATATGATTTAAGTACTAAGCCTCTAGTGAAAAATTGTACTCTGATAGGATAGTGGCTATGTTTTATGAAAAAATCCAGCTTTGATTTAGAAAACTAAAATAGGTCGTAATCTTTATAAAAGAATGTGTGTAACCATAGTAACAAGGCAATCATAAAGAGATACTTTCAGAAGATTAGAGCCACACACGTAATAATAAAGCAATCACCTCAATTAAACTAGCTATTGTCTACTGTGAGCTTGTTGAGAGTTAAGGTGCCTGTTTTATCTGAGCATAAGACACCATCCCAGCCATTTCCTCTATTGCTGTCATTCTCTTTGTTATGGCACCCTGGATTAAAAATTAACATATGTCACTTCAAAAGGCGTATGCAATGCAATGATTAATACATACATTATTGGAGATATATCATCCCAGTATTGCTACTACGCAATAGGATAAGACTGTAGCTATACGAACCTGCTGAGCTAAGCGATGTGAACCAATGGCCATTGTAACTGAAAGAACCATTGGCATTGCAATGGGAATGCCATCAATGAGTAGAACAAGAAGGTTATCTACACCTTCACGGTATTTTCTGCGTTGAACAGCTATAACAATGATCTCAATAACCATTCCGGTGGCAATTGAGCAAATGCAGAAGTTTCCGATTGCAGTCAAGAGCTGAGACCAGCCACACACAAAAATTATCCTTGAAAAGGGCAACCAACTATAAATCCTTCCGCACAATATCTATCAAAAACTCCACAAATATAGCAAATGCAAGTGGGCCTATGTGAAAATTTTCATATCATTCTATTCTGAGGTTTCCTTAACACAAAAATCTGTCCGTGGTGCAGTAAGAAATCCACCAGCACGAGCATTAAATCAAAGTTTATGATCAAGAGGCAAATGACTTTTTGAAATGGACCTGCTGAAAATGCCCAACGTGTGTAGTATTTTCAACAAGGTGAGCTGCTCTTCCAAAGAAAGTATGTACTCCTGTGGCAATAACAACTGCGTCAATTTCACCCTGCTCACATGTTGAACCCGAGTATACACCATCACCAGGGTTCTTGGTTACTGGCAGTGACTCTCCTGTAAGAGAAGACTGAAAAAATAGACACCATGATCAAACCTTAAGTAATACACATTTTTTGGCAAACAATAAGCTTGAATCTTATTGTATTTAAATGGGAAAAACTAAGAATATATATGACCACATACCTGATCAATTTTTAAAGGATCTCCCTGAAGCAGACGGGCATCAGCAGGAATGATGTCCCCTAGTTTAATGCTAATAATGTCCCCAGGGACAAGTACAGATGCATCTTCCTTGCTCCATTTGCCATCACGTAAAACCTGGTAAATTAGGACGAGGACAGGGAAATGAATTATATGTACTGCAGAAGGTACAGTTGCAATTTCATTTTCTTGTTGAAATAAGACAAACCTTCGCTTTTGGGGCCAGCCGAGCCATCAGGACTGCAGCTGCATTGCCAGCATTATTTTCCTCTATAAAACTTATGGTTGAATTGACTACAAGTAGCACCAGGATGCCAAGAAAATCATGGAAATCCACTCCCTTTCCCTGCACATAAGGTTATACAAGCATGAATTTACACCATAGTTCAATGTAAAAAATAAAAAAATTAGATGTCCCTAATAAAGATGCCCCACTAAGTGATCCTATTAGAATTTCTTATGGACTTACGCCTCCATGAGCCATTGCGATTGCCATGATGGCTGCTGCTTCCATAACCCATGACAGAGGATTCCACATAAAGCCCAAAAACTTGAGTATTTTACTCTCCTGTGATAGAATTACACGTCAAGGGAATGGTGAATACATAATGAAACTCTAATTTTACCCCACATGAAAGAGTAAACAACAGAAGTTGAAGTAAAAACTGACCTTCTTCTCTTCAAGTTTGTTGTGTCCAAACACTCCGAGGCGCTTATGAACCTCATCAGAAGTGAGAGCAGCTGTGGTACATTTCAACTTTTCAACAACTTCTTCAACAGGAATGTTTTCCTGCCAGATTCAAGTGTTTGTTTATCAAAACAAACATACATTATCATAGCTATCTATGCTTCCTTCAAAATGAACTGTGCTGCATGAGTTACAGAACAAGTAAATGCTACTTATACTGTAGTAAAGATCATCTAAGACCTATGATACAACTAACATGGTTACACCAATTGATGAAGCTAATTCTAGTGAAATGTCAGTGGAAATCTTGGATCAAGCCTGGCAGCAACACAGTTTGCAGCAATCCCATCTTAATGAAGCAGAAACATACAAAGAGGCAAATGGAGAAATGCAGGATAACATAACAACTCTGGAGGAAATTAAAGAACATGAGATTGACAGAGTTGTGAATGATGAGGAAGCTGAATTAGAGGAGCTGATGACTCTAAATAAGCTCAGGAGATCTAGAAGGCAGCTAAGGGAATCCACGTGGTTGCAGGGATATTCCAGGGGCAGAAAAGGAAAATAAGCAGCAATCTGTTATTAGTTTCAGTAGGATAGCATAGAATGAGTGAGGTGTGGTAGTAACGGAATTATCTAGATTTCTCTGTCAATTCTAGAAGTCTCTACCACCAACCATATATATCCTAGCTGATGTAATACTGAAGGAAATTAAGAAAATGAATGAAAATACTTTTCCTCCTCTCGTTCTGTTCTCTCCTTCTCATTCTCAATTCACTGTTACATTAATAATCTAGCTGTAGATTCTAAACACAGCATCATTGGTGCTTTCATTGAGAGGGCAATATGGCTTCTGAATCATCTCGGATGGAAAAGTTGCTAGAACAACTTAATCAACAATTCGCACAGTTTTCCCAAACTATCACGCAAACAGTTGCTGAGGTAATACAGGAGCAGATGCAGAATTTGAAACCAGTCGATCGGGATGACGCACACACTGAACCAGTTCCAATTCCTCCAGGGCCAGTTCCACCTGACCCCTTTCCAGACAATCGAAGGCATGATGATCACTACCGGAAAGCTAGAGTGGATTTTCCCAGATTTGCAGATGGTGATCCCACTGAGTGGTTATACAAAGTAAACAAATATTTCGAATATCATAGAATTGTCGAGGGCAACAAACTACCCTTGGTGGCTTTACACCTTGATGGGCCGGCATCTAGCTGGTTTCAATGGATGGAGACAACCCATCAGGTAAGATCCTGGCCTGAGTTTACGTTGCAAATTCAGATTAGGTTCGGACCCTCACCATATGAGGATCCTAATACCCAACTTTCCAAACTAAGGCAAACTGGGTCTGTTGTTGATTATGAGGTGAAATTCCAACAAATTTCTAACAAAATTCCTGGATTACCTGAGTCCTTTCTTAAGGGGTGTTATATAGCTGGATTAAAATGGGATGTACAGTGTGAAGTCATAGGTGCTCAACCATATAACCTACAACATGCCATTGGACTGTCTAAACTGTATGAGGGAAAAATTGGGGCTGGTAGATCTCAAACGTTTCAACCTAGAAGTCTCAGCACCTTGTCTGCGTTGGGACCCAGACCACAATATACTCCTATTACTAAGAATGCTCTAATTCCTTACACTGGATCCAAGGAGATGGACAAGCTGGACACTCCAAAATTGTCTCCATATCACAAACTGCCTATTAAGAGGCTCACCTTCGCAGAAAGACAAACCAAGATTGATAAAGGTTTGTGCTATAACTGTGATGAACAGTGGCATAAAGGGCATAAATGCAAAGGGGAGATGTCACTGTTATTATTGGAGGGTGTGATCCCAGAAGGATGTGAGGAGTTAGAACAGATTGAGGAAAGTGGTGGAGAAAATAGAGAAGAAATAGTTGAGAATGCTACTATAGTAGGCAACTTATATGCACTGATTGGGGCTCCAAATACTAGATGTTTAAGAATGCAGGGCTGTATTGCAGGGACAACTCTACAGATGCTGGTGGATGGTGGTAGTAGCCACAATTTTATACAAACAAGGGTAGCCAGGTACTTGGGGTTAGATATCACTCCTTCCCCTAACTTTTCTGTAATTGTAGGAAACGGTGACAACTTAAAATGCGTGGGACAGTGTACTAAATTAACTTTTGAAATTCAAGGCAACAAGTTTGTTTCAGATTTCTTTGTAATTGATCTGCATGGGGCTGATGTTATCTTAGGCGTGGCTTGGCAAGAAAGCTTTGGAGAACTAAGGCTAAACTTCCAGCAGTCTTATATCAAGTTCGAACATGAGGGCAAGGAGATATGTCTTCAGGGAGATAATTCAAATTCAAATCCTATGTCAGCAAACCAATTTCAGCATCTGCTCAAAAGGAAAGAAGTTGCCCAGTGTTATCTTCTACAACTCTTACATACACCAGTGAACCATTCCTTAGAGGCACAACAGAAATATTCCTCTTCACTGCATTCCATACAAACTAAACCTTCAAAACCAGATCACCCCATACCTTCAATTGCTGAAGAATTAACCAAATATCAAGACGTGTTCCAGGATTTTACCCAGTTGCCTCCACCTAGAGCATTTGATCATCACATTCCATTGGAACCTACATCAAAACCAGTAAATGTTAGGCCATACAGGTTCCCACATTTCCAGAAAACTGAGATTGAGCTACAGGTGCAGGGCATGCTAGAGGCTGGTCTCATCCAACCTAGTACCAGTCCTTATAGTTCCCCAGTTCTCCTGGTTAAAAAGAAAGATGGCACTTGGAGATTATGTGTGGATTCCAGGGCATTAAACGCCATAACCCTGAAAGACAGATTTCCAATTCCCACAGTGGATGAATTGCTAGATGAGTTGCATGGCGCAAAGTATTTTTCCAAAATTGACTTAAGGTCAGGATATCACCAAGTGAGGATGGCATCAGAAGATGTGCATAAAACTGCATTCCGAACCCATGATGGTCATTATGAATTTTTGGTAATGCCTTTTGGCTTATCTAATGCCCCTTCCACTTTTCAAGCCATTATGAATACTGTGTTTCATAAATTCTTAAGGAAGTTTGTTATTATTTTTTTTGATGATATCCTGATTTACAGTCAAAATTTAGAGTCCCACATTCATCACCTATCAGCCACACTTGATTGTTTAAGAACTAACTCCTTATATGCCAAGTTATCTAAGTGTCAATTTGTTGTTACCTCTATTGAGTACCTGGGCCATATTATCTCATCAGATGGTGTACAACCTGATGCAAATAAAATTCAGGCTATGATCTCCTGGCCTAAACCTGCTAATCTGAAACAGTTAAGAGGTTTCTTGGGTCTCTCTGGGTATTATAGAAAGTTTGTGAAGGGATATGCTGCCATAGCCACCCCTCTCACAGATCTACTGAAACATGATGCTTTTGTATGGAATGCTCAAGCTGAGGCTGCATTTGTCCAGCTCAAACAGGCCCTCACTAATGCACCAGTTCTGGCCATTCCAGGTTTTTCAAAAGCATTCACAGTTGAAACTGATGCTTCAATTTCTGCCATTGGGGCTGTGTTGTCTCAAAACAATCACCCTATTGCTTACTTTAGTAAGAAACTATGCCCAAGAATGCAGAGCTCCTCAACCTACATAAGAGAGTTATTTGCAATCACCTCTGCCATAGCTAAATGGCGACACTACTTACTGGGAGCTAAGTTCTATATCTACACAGACCAGCAAAGTTTGAGGTACCTTATGCAACAGGTTATCCAAACCCCAGAACAGCAGTACTACCTCACTAAATTACTAGGATACCACTATGAGATCATCTATAAGCCTGGGAAAAGCAATGCTGCAGCTGATGCCCTCTCCAGGAATCCACTCTATCAAGCTACAACTACTTTCATGTCTATCACTATGCCAACATTCAGCATATTGGAAGATATAAAGACTGCTCAAGTGTCAGCACCGGAACTCCAATCAATTGAAATAAAACCCCCTTGGGTTGTTAAAGATGGGGTTTATTTTTATCAAGGGAAGCTTTATGTTCCTAACAGTTTAGAGTTAAAGAATTCCCTTATAAGAGAATTCCACAATTCTCCATTAGGAGGCCATGGGGGTGTTCAGAAAACCTTTCTGAGGTTAAGTGCCAGTTTTCACTGGCCCAATATGAAGAAGGAAATCCAAGCTTATGTTCAAAGCTGTGTTGTTTGCCAACAGGTAAAGGCTATCAATGTTAAGCCGTATGGGTTATTGCAACCCCTAGAGATTCCTAATCAAATCTGGGAAGAAATCAGCATGGACTTTATAACCCATCTTCCTGTTTCTCAAGGCTATACTTGTATTCTGGTGGTTGTTGATAGGTTATCTAAAGCTGCCCATTTTGGACCATTACCGTCTAACTACACAGCCTCAAAAGTAGCTGCCCTCTTCTGGGAAATGGCCGGTAAGCACCATGGCATTCCTAAATCCATAGTAAGTGATAGGGATGTGATATTCCTATCCAAGTTTTGGCAAGAGTTATTCAAATTGCATGGTACCACATTGAAGATGTCTTCATCTTACCATCCTCAGACTGATGGGCAGTCTGAAGTTGTTAATAGGTGTTTAGAACAGTATTTAAGGTGCTTTGTTTCAGAAGAACCTCATCAGTGGCACAAGTTTTTAGGTTTAGCGGAATGGTTCTACAACACTTCTTATCACACAACAATCCAACAAACTCCATATGAGGTGGTTTATGGAAGAAAGCCCCAGCTCTTGCTAACTATATGCCAGGTACAACACTAGTAGAGGTTGTGGATATTACTCTGCAGACCAGAAATGAAAAACTTAGAATTCTGCAGAGGACTTTGCAGGCAGCTCAGTCAAGAATGAAGCATCAAGCAGACAAGCACAGGACACCATATTTTTTTGATATAGGGGATTTGGTTTTAGTCAAGTTACAACCCTATAGACAGCAAAGCGTGCAGCATAGATCCTCTCACAAGCTTAGCAAGAGATACTATGGTCCCTATCCTGTTATTGAGAAGCTTGGACAGGTAGCTTATAAACTGCAACTACCTGCCAACTCTAAGGTTCACCCAGTTTTTCATATCTCCCTCTTAAAGAAATTTCATGGCTCCAACTCCATTCCATCTGCTAATCTACCTCCACATACTTACCAAAATCAACCCTTAATCACACCCCTGGCCATTCTAGCCACCAGAAGAAAATTCATTAACAATTTCTGGGAACCACAACTTCTTATCCATTGGGAAGGGCTACCTTTAGAAGAAGCTACCTGGATGTCAGAAAAACAATTCAGGTTTGCTTATCCAAACTTCAACCTTGAGGACAAGGTGTCTCTTGAAGGGGTGGGTATTGATACAACTAACATGGTTACACCAATTGATGAAGCTAATTCTAGTGAAATGTCAGTGGAAATCTTGGATCAAGCCTGGCAGCAACACAGTTTGCAGCAATCCCATCTTAATGAAGCAGAAACATACAAAGAGGCAAATGGAGAAATGCAGGATAACATAACAACTCTGGAGGAAATTAAAGAACATGAGATTGACAGAGTTGTGAATGATGAGGAAGCTGAATTAGAGGAGCTGATGACTCTAAATAAGCTCAGGAGATCTAGAAGGCAGCTAAGGGAACCCACGTGGTTGCAGGGATATTCCAGGGGCAGAAAAGGAAAATAAGCAGCAATCTGTTATTAGTTTCAGTAGGATAGCATAGAATGAGTGAGGTGTGGTAGTAACGGAATTATCTAGATTTCTCTGTCAATTCTAGAAGTCTCTACCACCAACCATATATATCCTAGCTGATGTAATACTGAAGGAAATTAAGAAAATGAATGAAAATACTTTTCCTCCTCTCGTTCTGTTCTCTCCTTCTCATTCTCAATTCACTGTTACATTAATAATCTAGCTGTAGATTCTAAACACAGCATCAACCTAATTTATAGCATAATATCAAACATTAGTGCACCAACAAACTTGATGACAATAGAAATTAATGTACCAAATCAACAGTTTCTTTGCTAATTGCTTTGAGGGCAATAGTTGTCGTGTTTGTGTCCATCTTGAATCTCCCGTATCATTTCCTACTCAACACCGAGTAGAATCTACATATTAGAACCTTGTTGTCAAGCCAATTTACTAATGCTGAATTTTGAGGACTCGTAAAGAATTGAAAATTTTGAACACAAACTTATACGATCCATGTCCTGAATCAAAATTGTTTTGTCCAAAAAACAAGTGAAAAATCTAACTCGATTATATAAGAAGTTTATTTTTCTTGTAAATATAACAATGAACTCGATCATTGAAGAGAATTATTTATGCCCTCTCAGGTCCCAGCAAACTATAAGCTCGGGAATTCCAGATTGCTAATTTGGTAGGCACCTACATTTTTCACATGCATGGATAAAGCTCACATAGGCTATGCCAGCAAGGAATTAATCGCAGCAATTTTCAAAAAAGCATCCCCAGAAATACCCTTTTAATTTTAGCTGTTTCACCATACAAATACTAGTATATTCATAATTAAAATGTAAATTAAAAGATTAAAATGCAATCACTAATAACAAACTATACTTAAGAAGAATAGATTAAAGTTATTTGAACAAAAACTGAAAACCAGAAGAAAAAAAAAAAACTGATGCGTATAAACATCATACCTAGGAGAAAACTCGAGAAAAACCTGGAATGCCAAGTTTGAACATATATATATATATATATATATATATATATATATATATATATATATATATATATATATATATAATAGCTGCAAGTGCAACAATACAAGTGAGGACTATACAACAGAGAGGGGATCGTACTTAATTAGGTGATGAAAATCCATAAAGGAGAAGACGAAATTTTAGCTCTTGAAGCTCCGTCCCCAGCATCAACACAACAAAATACTCAACAGCTTTCTTTGTGACAGATATGTTCCAACTGTTTAATTTCTTTGTTTCTTAAACTAATTTTTTGGCAGATTCTAATAAGTTAACAACATGCAATTCAATATTGTTGTGTACTTCGTAATTGTACGATCTTATACAAGAAACAATTACAATAACCCTTCTAGCGCACACACGAATTCTTAATACCATCATTATTGAAATAATATCCTACTACTTTTAATCCTTTTCCACTTACTTGCGGTTTAAATCAAGCTCTTGTTATATGAACACCAAAGTTAATAGTTGCTCTAGTGTTATACTTGCATTTTTTTTCATTTTCAAAGTAGAGCTATATTTTTAAACGGTGTCTTGTAAATATAATTTTTTATTTTTAATATTAGTTAAAAAAAATTAATAATAGTGGATGGCGCTAGAAAAAATAATAAAAAAAATAATGGCGGATTAAATATACCATTTTATTTTATACTATTAAAATAATAATGCATCTGGGGCATATTAAAAAAATGTATTTGTAATTGATTTTAGAAAATTAAAGGGAGTATAATATTATTGTAAAATACAAACCTCCAATACAAGTAAAATGTGTTGGGAACAATTTTAAAGTATTTATTTATCAATTACATTATTAAATTTTTACATCTTAGATGATCAAGAATAATTCTAGACAATCTCTTTGTAACCTTTCCTTGGAGACATCTCATCTCGATAAATCCAAAGTTTTCATATATGCGCAGTTGTCATTGGAGGATCAATATTCTCTATGCAATTTATTATTTCTTTGAACCATTTAGTTTGTTCTTACCATTAATGCTAAAATATAGTATATGTATACTCATACATCGTCTATATACCAGCAACAATATATATATATATATATATATATATATATATATATATATATATATAAGGGGCCGATCCATAGCAATTAGTTGTTATTGCTATGCATCTTTATATAACATACACCATCTATATCCTTCAAAACAAGAGTAAACGGTCAAGATTAAAAATTAAAAATGGACATCCGCTACTATTAGTAGCAGACTCCGCTATTAGTAGTACTGGACATTTAAAAAAAAATTAAATCATAGTAGCGGATGCGCTTTTATGATTTGGTTTAGGATATGGCTTTCAAATAGACATTCGCTATTATTACTGGCGGATTTTTTAAACATCCGTTACTAACAGTAGCGGACATCGATTTTCAGTTTATAATCTTGATCGTTTACTCTTGTTTTAAAATGTATAAATGGTGAATATCTTATAAGGATCCATAACAAATACATGTTATGGTTCACTCCCCATATATATATATATATATATATATATATATATATATATATATATATATATATGTGCGTGTGTGTGCGCGCGCGCGCACATACATGCATGCAAACAAAATTACACCATTCTTTGCAAGTAATAGTTGCTGATAAATGAAGATTTCTATACCAAATATCCGACAACAATTAGAGTTAAATTTTAAATTAACAATCAAATGGTCCTAAAATTCATATGTAGGTATGCAATGGCATAAACTCCGGCATAAATTAGACGTGTTTTCTATAAAATATGGGAACTTGCAAATTAATTTTTTCTTTATCTCGTCTTAAAAAGCTGCTTCTTTGTGTAACTTCCACATCGCAGAGATCTCATGTGGAGACAAGGAAGAATATTGTATTTAAGGGTACGTACCAAGATAGAAAATAGTGTGAAATGTAAATCCTTAAGAATTGCTATAAATACAAAAGATCGACTCTTATAAAAATAACTTATAAATAATGTGAAAAACTAATTATAATTAATTGATATAATTATGTACATCATTTTATATCCACTTTTAATTACATTCTTTAGTCATTAAATACTATTGAATTCTTAATTACTTAATTAGTAGGGGTTGAATGTTTTCTTATTTTGTTTAACTGAGATTGCTTGTACTAAAGTTTAGCTAGTCTTTTGGATTTCAATTTTTGTTTTTCAAAATAAAACTTGATATTTGCCTTTTACTAAAAAAGAGAGAGGAATCCATCCCAATTGAGTTAGAACTAATCGCCGATATATAGGAAATGGATTAATTACTGCATATGCAGCAGCTGACCCAGTGCCAAGAGCTTGGTCAGACTTTGGTTTGGGTTTCATATATAGCACTTTATTTACCTAAAACAAGTTATATATATATATATATATATATATATATATATATATATATATATATATATATATGATATATTATAACTTTTATGTCAACTTATAATTAATATTAGGGGAATGATCTATAACATATATTTGTTATGAATTCTTATAGGGCATATACCATATATACTATTGAAAACAAAAACGAACGACCATGCATGATTAGAATCTAAAAATCAACGACTGTTACTAATAATTTGGCTCTATTAATTAGGGTTTAAGGTTTATAAATTAAGATTTAAGATTTATCAACTAATTTTTTAACTGAGTTTAGGATTTATTAGCCTCAGATTAACAAACTCTAAACCTCAATTAATAAATATTTAACCTTAGTTAATAAACTCTAAACCCTAGTTGGTTTATAAACCCTAATTAATAAAGTAAAATATTAACCTCCGTTACTATTAGTAGTGGTTTTTTTTACCGTCCGCGCGCTAATAGTAGTAACAGACGTCAATTTCCATATCCCTTTGTTTTCAATGGTTTAAATAGTATATACTCTATAAAGATCCATAATAATATAAAGATCCATAATAAATATGTTATGGATCATTACCTAAATATAATATATATAATATTTTCAAACAATTTAAAGAGAAAATGCATCCCTAATTTTAAAGTGTATGACATAAGAATATTTTGTTGAAATTATTTTTTCATGAATGGATTCTATATAGTACACATGTATTGTGTATATAAATTATATAAGTAAAATAATTTTTGTATAAAATTTGAAGAGTTAAATAAAAAAATTAATATAAAAAATTAAAATAATAATATAACTATATTTATAAAAACAAAAAAAAAATAATGTGACACAACTATGTTACGATATTAACAGCTTTAGGTTGCCGTTTTATAATATAGATATAAATAAATGTCACTTGTTCGAAACATTACTCCGCCCACGTGGTTCAGTTAATATGGAACGTACCAAATTAAAATGGATGTTGGGACATAGACGGGGCCGACCGGAGGCAGAAGGGGCGATCGCACAAGACTTCAAATTTAGAGGGTCCACGAATTTATTATTTTACTAAATACGAATTTTTTTGTGTGTATATGTATACTTTAAAAAAAACAGGTTATTATTTTAATTAATGATGAATTTTGATATAAATTATGCTTTATATATTGGTACTGATAAAAAAAAAAATATATGCAATAAAGAGCTTTTATTTTTTTTTCACACGGGACCTCCAAACTCTCAGGAACGAACCTAGACATAAATATTTGGTCTCGATAGTATTTCTAGTACGGCCGAGTCAGTAGCCAAAGTATTACTACTACTTAGAAGTTAGATATGTTCTTCGGTACACACAACTCGAAATTTTGAAGTCAAAAATATTGGCCAAAGGAAATTCAACACTAGCATGCAGCACCTTGCAGCAAGAAGAAGAATTCCCTCAGCACCCTGACAAACACATTAAATAGTTAATTAATTATACACCGGTCAACTATGACCTACCCGTAACGTTAATTCAATTACCTTCATAAAAACGTCTATGTACTTATCCATCCATTTAAAAGTCGGACAAAACAGATTCCTCAAAATTATATATATTTATAAATTTATGTAGTATATTAAGATAGAAAAGTATAAATTAACAAAAATTAATAATAAAATAAAATAAAAATAAAATTTAATTATTAAAAAATAAGATTTAATATGAAAATTTATGTTAAATATTATTTTTTAATAGTTTAAATAAATATAATATTTAATTTTTGTATATGCAATAATGTGCTATTGAGATAGACATATAAGAAATAGTCAGGATATTAGAAACTATGCAAGTAAAGAACTGGGAATCTAATTTTATATGCAGGAAATACTATGACTTTGACCTTTCTGCAATGGAAAGTCAAGGATACTTATACGACAGTATATATTTAAAGCGTTGAAGAACACTCGGGCTTACTGAATCAAGCTGCTTATTCAAATTAATTAATCTTCAGGTTATTAATTTCTGAACGATTTATCAATGAAAATTCAAAATTTTATTTATTTTAAAATATATGGAAATTTAATATATTTTTATTTACTATTTAAGAAAATTTAGTAGTTTAATGTATATTTGGTTCGTTTGTGTTTTGAGCTTTAATTTTTTAATTTTTTTTAATTTTTTTTATTAATTGTTAATGTTGATCGTTGATAGATCGGTCGCTAATGTGTATTTAGCGACCAAATTAGCTACAATCAAAATTAACGATCAAATTCGATCGTTAATAATCGTCGACGACCGATATCTGTCACTGATAATCGATCATAAAAATAATTTTTTGTTTTAGCGAGAGAGACTTGATAGACACGCACTAATTTGGTCCAAAATATAGTAGTTGCTATGAAGTTGCAAAAGATATCAGTCTTCACATACGAATTTTGCAGGTTAAAATTCAAATAATTTAACAGTAAATTTTTTATTACATTAATTGAATGTATATATATTAAACTCATACAACTTATATATTGAGAACAACTTAGGTCACTGAATTTGAATTAATTAAACGTTACAACTCTTCATTGTTCTAATTGAGAACGTTCATCTTGAGTTTCTTATATATAAAATCACATTTGTTTATAATTCATTTGTTATATTATAATTTCTTTAAAAAATCTAACCTTGAAATTAAGAAAAAATCATCTTTGAACTATTTTAAATGGATATAATATGTACCGTGTTTAATTCGCAAGGGTATGCAAGCTAGTTATGCCGGTAAGAGTTCATGTCATGTAAAACATGTTAGTTAGGTCAAATTGTGTAAGAGAGTGCTGGAGCTCACAGTGTTCATTCATGATTAATTTGTTCCACAAATATGAGTCTTTTGGTTGAAGAAGATAAAACTAGCAAGGTTAGTGTATGCTTCAAAACCAACGTTAAATTGGTTATATTTTTAAATTTTCTATTTATTCTTACTGTTCTATAATCAATGTGTACGTTCGGTTACCAACGTATAGTGTTAACGGAGGTTCAAATGCATTGTATTACTTTTTGAATGTTGCGTTAAGATTCTAAAAATAATATAAAATAAATTACGTTTAAAAAAAATTATTTAAAAACTTATAAGATTTTCAATTTGATGAATCTGAAACCTTTAAATGCATTAAATTTTCCAAACACAGTAAACGAACAAACACAATATGAATTCAACCCTTCACGTGCGGGAGGATAACTATTGACTGATCTTCCACAGTTGTTGTGGAAATGGTTAAGGCTAATAATTATTATCCGCATAATAATTATGCAAAACGTTAATTTATAAATTGCTTTAGTTTCTTATATATATATATAAACTTTTATTTTCATATTTAATATAATCTAGCTAATTACTACATAAATAAGAGTAAATTAGATCAGAATTGGAAAAAAAATAAAACTACCGAAAGACTTCAAGAAGAATATGCAAGAAGAAAATGTTAAACAGGGAGGGTAAGTATTCAAACACAATAATTGATGATAATATTTGAATATTATACTTATTTTTATTATCAAATAGTATTATATAATATTAAAATTTATATCATATAATATTATTTAATATTAAAAATAAATATAATATTTAGTATTACATTTGATTCGATTATTGTGTTCGTAAATTTACTCTTTCTCATATAATAGCATATATCCATTTGAAAAATATTTTTCTGTATTCGTTGACTGACATATAGTATAAAAAAATAAAAGTAAAAGAAGTGAATAAGTCTTGTATCATTCAATGTACATCTACACGACTCATCACATGCATGAGTTGACAAAATGCTGCTACTATATATATGGAGCACATCTATTTGAACTAATAGACTGGGGCGGATCTACGGCAATTGTCCATACTGATTTTTTGGTTCTTTTTAATAATATATATATATACACACACGTGTATAATATACATATATTTATATAATGACTTAGATAAAAAAAATAAAAAATTATGAGATTTGATAAGAGAAAAGAATAAATTTATATTATGTTTGTGAATTTTGGATACAAAAATAAAATAAAATTAATATAGAGAATTTTTTTTATTTTAAATATAAATTATCACTTTATCCTTATATTAAATCATCTTATATTTGTATAAAGAATAATGTAGAGATTACAAAAGATTTACTAAAGTCTTTCTTTTTCTTCCAAATCTGTTCAATTTTTAATGAAAAAATTTAGTAAGAAAACTAGCCAATTTTTTGTCTTTTTTTTTTTCGTCCATTAAAAAATTCACAAACAAGAGTAATATATTAAATAAATAAATTAAAATCTTCTTTCATTTCTTTCTATTTTAAAATTTAAAATAGTATGAACAAAATATAATTTTGCTATCATTTCTAGCATATAACTTACAATACTAAATCCTTAGTTAATGTTATATTTGTGTATATATAATTATTTCTAAAAGTTCTTAGTTAAAATTGTGTTTTAAATTTTGGAACGGAAAAAGTATATTGTATTTTAATTTTATTATTTCACTCTAATTTTTTTATAATTAAAATATTAATCTATAAATATAAAAAATAATTTTATCTACAACAAAATCAAATCCTAAATTCCCAATGTATTTGACCGTTGCACGTATCATGCATTATTCAAGTCAATACACGATTATTAGAAGTTTTAATTTGTCAACACATATTAACATATATGACCAAATCCTCGGCTTATAACATATATATATCGCTAACAGAAAATAAAAATAATAAAAAGATATACCAAGTTGAAATTTTGAGATTATTCAATTAGATATCCCCGGAGGTGCTGAAATTAATTATACACAGATATAAAGTTAAAACTTTGAAAACAGTTACAATACGTTATAATACTCACTATCTTGAAAAATTAGATACATTTTCCAAACAACTACTTTTAAGAAGAAAAAAAATATTTTTCAAATATATCATTAAAATAATTTAAAAATATAATAATTGTGTTATGATAGTACTCAATCAATCATCAATCCAGAATATAAGTAACATTTTAAAAAGTTAATTTAATTATCAAAAGAACTAATAACGTCTTGTCAAAGTTAGCAAAATAATATATAAACTATTTTTTTTACATCAATATCATTAAACTTATAATTAATTGACAAAAGTATCCAAAATTTGACCAAAACTCCAATCTTGGTTAATGGCGTCAAACGTGGCATCTGATCGGTAAATAAGTAAGTGTTGCCATGGCATGTGATGTGGCATTTAATGTGTAAAAAATAATTTATTAAATTAAAAAAACCATTTTTTTATTTATTAAATGATGACTAAAAACTCTCTTTTTTTTCGGTAAAAGAAAGAATTTACCAAATTAACACTAAAAAAAACCCAAATTAAATTCTTTCTCCGCATCTTCCTCTTCCATCCCGGTGAATCAACCCTTCCTCGTGGACAGGGGCAGATCTAGAATTTTTTTTCCAGTAAAAACGGATTTTAACTAATTTTTTTGTTTAAATTAAATAAAGAAAACTCGAACTAATCATAATATTAACTAATCATAATAATGTTTACAAATTGCAATAAATATTCATAATCCAAACTAAAAAATCAATTTCAAATAAAAAAAAATATGATTTACCAAATGCTCAAAGTCTCAAACCAAATTTGCTTTCTATATTCAAACAAAATCATGAATTAATTTCAAAGCATAAATCAGTTTTAGTATCTTTTTATAAGTTTCAAATAAACTTTACTTGAAATAAGAGAAACAAACCATTCAAAATTTATACAGGGTCCATTAGTTAGATGCATGGAAGTAAGATTATAACAATTAGAAATGAGGTGTTATTAAAGGCTCATAGCCATTTTTCAATTTTCATTTTCATTATAAAATAAGGAAAAATCATTGTAAGCTATGACAATAAAAGACAAAAACTACTTGACCAAGATGATCCCATTTTTAATTGAAGATTAAACAACTCGAAAATAAATATCCAATCATACCAAATTAAACAAACAGTAACCACAGTCAACCAAATCAATAGCCAAAAAAATTCAAAGTTAAATCAAATAATCCTTCACTATTCACACGCTGATGAATATTCAAAACTATACAAAAAATACAGAGAGAGAATCAAAACCTAAAAATCTAAAAACTAGATCGGAATCAAAAGTACTTGCAATGGATGAGAGATTGAGAGAGAGATATGAAAAGTTTGAATGAATGCAGATAGACAACAAGGGGAAAAGAGATGACTAAATTGGGGGCTTCGTTTGGTTCTCCTCTCGCTCCATGTTGATGTCTGATTGGGTTATTTAGGCGAAAGATGCGTACTTCTAAAATGTTGTGTATATTTCTAAGATTTCACCAAACCTTAAGACTCGACTTTTGGCCCCGATCCTCGATCCCTATTTCTTCTCCTCTTTCTCCCTATTCCCCAATCCCCAATGTTGTATCTTTTTTTTTTCTTGTCTTTATAATCCAGTTTGGCAACCTCTTTATTCGTAATCTTTCCTACCCCACTTAATTTTTTTCAGTAACTCACTTTTTGATCTCTATTTTCGATGGTTTAGAAGCAACCCAGAGATGAAAATTATAAATCAACTACTTTCAATCGAATCAAAATTTGGTATTATGATATGTAACTTTATGTACATGGTCATAGAGTTCTATTATCAATTCTTTAGGATGAAACTCATGGGAAAGCAAAGACTAAAAAGGGCAGCAAAATTGCGAAATGAAATAAGAAAGTAAGAAAATTAGGACTTTTGTTGCTCCTAGATCTGTTTAAATGTGGTCTTGGTTGAGAATTTTTAATATATAATTATTGTTGTGTTTGTGTGCTATGAATGTCTATGTGAACTTATCATATGGGGAAAGATCTCACATCGATAGTATGAGATATCAATGTGGGATTGATATAGGCTTGAACCTCTCATTTTGGACAATTAACTTTTCAGGAAGAAATAAGGGACTAGAGCCTTATCGTAACATTTGGTATCTGAGTTGTCCACCATCTCCCCGTTGTAATCGTGCGGCGCAGGTGGTGATGCCGATATTGCAGTGTTCGTCCGGGGCTAGATTAATCTAGCGCAAAGCCTCTAGCTTAAAATCAGCCCGCGTGGGCACCAGAATTGCGAAACGTGATGAAATATTATGAATATGTACCTACATGAGCTTGTCATATGGGGGCACGGGTGGTGATGCTGATATTGTAGTGTTTGCCCGGGGCTAGATTAGTCTAGCACAAAGCCTCTAGCGTAAAGTCAGCCCGCGTGGGCGTCGGAACTGCGAAGCATGATGAAATGTTATGAATGCCTATGTGAGTTTGTCATATGGGAGACAAATCCCACATCGGTAATGCAGGATATCAATGTGGGATTGATATAGGCTTGAATATCTCATCTTGGATAGTAGATTTTTTAGGAGAAAATAAGGAGCTAGAGCCTATATCGTAATATTGTGAGATTGGAGATTTAAAGTTAGATTTTGGGGGAAAAAAGCTTTGCTGATGATGATAGAGGAGTTGAAGACATGGTATGTTCATGATGGTTTCGGACGTTGGTGATGTTGATGGTGTAGGGCTGTGGTATAAGTTTTTAATACTTTATTTTTAAAATTCAAATGTAACATTAGCACTAATTTACACATCAGATACCACGTCTACGATTACATCATCTTTCGTTAATTATGGTTACTTCTATCAATTATCTAAAAGTTTGATGATATTAATATTAAGAAAATTATATATATATTTAGAGTTTGACAATAATTTATTGGTTTTTCGATAAGTCTAAAAATTAATGCATGTAACTTTATTGATTAAAAATTTAAAATATATGTATCATTTTATAAAAGATAATGATGATGATGCCAATCGTGTCGTTAACTATAGCTACTTGCACTACACAATTGGGGTGAACATGGTGCGATTTGGTGCGATTTGTAGTATAAACCGTACATAAAATAACTTAAGTGTGATTTGATAAATTCAAAACTGCACATGAAATCACTTGTGATTAGTGCGATGCAATTTTGAACCGTACGGTGCAGTTTTATTTGGTGCGGTTTTGGTTTCAAAATCAATTGAAATAATTAAATTTTATGAAATATAAATTAACAATATTAAATACCACTTTGATAACACACATAACCTTACTTATAATGTTTTGTCCAAACAAAAATAAAATAGAAATTACATGAGAGATAATTCCAAATTAATTAATTGAATTTTTTTGCTCACATATGAAAATTCTAAACAGAGATAATTACATGAGGGATAATTTCAAATGGATTAATTGAATGGTAGTTTCCATAATAATACTTCTTGATATGCTTCATGTTGAAGGAAAAAAAGAACATAGTTTGATGCGGTTTTATCCAGAAACTAACCTCTAACCTCAAATTCGATTTTTTAATCCATCTAAAATCGTCACATGCGCCGGAACCGTTGATGCGATTTTAATTGGTGCAGTTTGTGCAATTTCAGGGACAAATCAATTTTTTGCTCAACCCTAATTTAAGTAGACACTTTTGGTTATTTTTCAGTTAAAATAAGAAAATAAATATTTCTTCTTCAACATTTAATTTAGTTTAATTTCATTTTTTCCAATTTAATTACCCTTAATTTTCTGAAAAACAAATGGCAACTAAGAATAACGTAACATATATACAAATTTAATTTAGCTTTTCCATTTTTTTTTGGAATAACAATATACTTCAAACTAAAGGTTTACATGCAAAATAACGTCCGACTATATACACACGGAATAGGAATTAAGCAAGCAATACATCGATCACGGTAACCTAATATACTACTCTTATAGTAAATTATAGTATATCAAAGCCGTCTCTTTTTTCCCCTTACATATTCATAAAACCATAAGCTGATGGTATGATCCCAGTGATGGAGATAACGGCGTCAATGGAGGGAAGTCAAACAAACCCTGATGATCCCAAACACTAGTATTTCCCCAACTAGACGGCGTTAACAACGGGGATAAACAAACTGTGTTACTGTCAGACCTAATTGGTTGAGCTGCTAATTTCTCCTTTTTCATCACTACTGCCTTTTGCTCCATTTCCCCTTCTCTCTGTCTCTTCCGGCCACCGTCCACGGCAGTGGCAGCGGCGTGTGCCCCACCGGATTTAGCTACTTCTAGAGGGAAGTTAAGAATGGCTTTGCTTCCACGCAAATTGAAAGCGGCTTTGTCATAAGCCCTAGCAGCCTCGATTGAAGTGACATAAGTTCCCAGCCAAAGTCTGGATCCTCGACGCTTCGGATCTCGGATCTCCGCCGCAAACTTACCCCACGGCCTTTGTCGGACCCCTCTGTAGTGCCTCGTTTCCTCACTATTACTATAATTCTTATTATTAACCGTACTACTCGAAATCGCCTTTTTTACTTTCTCAATCGACCTTGCTGCAGCTGGCTGCTGGGTTGACTTGGTTAAGTAGTCTAACCATTCCAATTTCTTCACCGGAGGCAATTCGATTTTTAAAGACGGCTTTCGTGAACAGGAATCCATTGGTTTTGGTGAAACAAGATCAATGACTTCTGGTCCAGTTTTATTATCATGATATTGTTGGAAATTACTGGGAGAAAATGATGATGAGAAGGTATCATCAACTACTAATTCGTTTTGCAAATAATCGGAGATTGTTATAGGGAAGTCGTCCGAGTAATTAATTAATGGTATTGAAGAAGATCGAGTGGAAGAAGAAATAGAAGTGTGGGAGGTACAAGTTTCATTAGTTAAGGAAGACGAGGAGGAAACATGGCCTATATATTCATTGAGAAAGCATGTTTCAACAGGAGAAAATTCGTCGAGAAGAAGATGTTGCCTTATAAAATCTAGGGCTGATGATACTTCGTTTGCAGTTGCCATGAATTTAAAAGTACTCGATCGAGCCAGATATATTTGGAGAGAATTAGCTAGGAAAAAAGATATATATGTGAATTATTAAGAGAGAGAATTAGCTGGCCTGGCCTGGTAGTGAATAAGAAGAGGTGAGTATAGTAGGTAGGTATTTATGGTGAATGGATGGATGGACGAATTAATTTTGTTTGTTTGTTTAATTCTCACTTTCTTTTAAACATTGACTTGAGACTTCTTCTTAGCAGATGAAGCACTGAAGGAAGCATCCGTCCGTGGATATATATATATATATATATATATATATATATATATATATATATATATATATATATATATATATATAATATTGTCGGTCACGTTGATTTATAGCTGAGATTGTGTAGTCGGACAGTGGATTATGGCTATATTTAGAAAGTGTGTGCTTCCAATTACTCTGTATTTTTACGATCTAGAAAGTTGAAAAAGGTTCTAAAGTTGGATTTCAATTCCTCCACCCCACCAACTCTTGTAATTTTAGCAAAACAAACGCATGCAAGTAGACAACTATAAGAATTTGTCAAGAAGCAGATACGAAATGCATACTAGCTCCATTCATATCAAATGATAAAATAAATTGAACAAAAAAAAATTAACAAAATATATACTCCCTCCGTTTCAAATTATAAGATCAATATTAAATTTTTAAAAGTCAATTTCAAACATTTTTAAATTATAATATCAATATAAATTCATTAAGTTTATGTCAATATATTATGAATATCATAAACTAGATAAAAAATACTAGTTATTAGATTTATTATTTTCAAAACTGAAATGAATCATGTTAATTTTAAATTTAAAAATATTTCTAATTGACTTTTAAAAAATTAAAATTAATCTTATAATTTGGAATAGAGGGAGTATCTCCCGTGTGTATATATATATATATCTTTAAATTTTGTAAATTTTAATTAAAATAATACTCTTTTTTTGGAACGAATGGAAGAGAGTAATATTTGCCGAAGGAAAGGTAGTTCTAGCTAGTCTAAAAAATTGGTGAGATAATTAATTAATTAATATAAGTAATTAATCTGCATTCATTCATGTTTGAGTTTGAAACTTTCTGTGTGAATTGGCCATCCATAATGTTGTTTGTAATCTTCAAACAGTAATTCTTGAAGCAGTCAGTAGAAGGAAGGGAAGAGAGTAATATTTGTCGAAGGAAAGGTAGTTCTAGCTAGTCTAAAAAATTTGCGAGATAATAAATTAATACAAGAATTAACCTGCATTAATTAATTCATGTTTGAGTTTGAAACTTTCTGTGTGAATTGGCCTTCCATCCATACTCTTTTTGTTTGTAATCTTCAAACATTAATTCTTGAAGCAGTCAGTAGTTGTACGTCGTACTAGTGTAAAATAATTATCGACTTAATTTAGTTAACTTAATTGGTCTCGTATGCTTGTGGCTAGCGGTATTAACCTAATCTATAATTATTTACTGTAAACAATTGTGTGCACTATATATATCGCCTTAATTAACAAAGAACAGTTCTGTATCCGGTATAGTAGTGAGATATTTTTTTAATTAAAGAGAGAAACTGATCAGGTGTCCAATATTTACTTGCAAGGACTTGTTTCAACTTAATTAATTAAAGGATGATCGGTTTGTGATGTTATTTGATGGCGACACAAGCAATTACGTAAATTTAAACAAATAATATCAGATTGGTTCATATATACAATCGTTGTATTATACTATTAAACAGTAGTACAATACGCCTCATTTGTTGAAATAAATATTTTACCAAGTCCCAGGTGTTTTTACTGTTGAACCTTCAATTCATAACCTATATATATATATATATATATATATATATATAATTGTTTGGAAACAAAGACTTGTTCAGACAGAAATATTCAGAAATATAATAAGTCTATCAATATCTTTATGTATTTTATATCAATATCAGTTCAAACTACTGCACTTATTGAGTTTTCTTCGTCTTCTTTTTTAGATGATCGATGAGATGTGAATGTAATAATTTATTTACTTTTTATCGTTAACTTAAAAAATATATGATGATTACCAGCTGACACTAATACTTAAAAATCAAACAGCAAATTCAAATTCGTGCAATCTCATCGAGTCACATGATAAATATTTTTTTTATTCGTTCAAAGATTATACATTTAACTATAAGATGATATAAATTTAATAAAATATAATTACTTTATATTTCTATCAATTTTAGGGATATGTTTACAAAAATAAAATAAAATCTTTATTTCAAAAATACATCTCTAATTATTAAACACATACATCCCGCCCCCTTCGGAGTTCGGCCCAACCCTTTTCTGCTTGAGAATACTTACCATCTCCGTATTAGTGTTTTGTAACATAATTTCTATTTTTTTATTTATAATTTCAATATAAATTGGATCGATTTAATAATCCTAAAGATGTGATGTTTTTAAATTACGTGGACCCATTAATAAAAAATTCCATCTGCATGTGGTTGGTTGTAAGGAAGACATAATAGTGGCGGGGTGCCAGTCTTTTTGGTGCATGAACGTGCACTATATGAGTTTCTATACTGGGCCTGTTTGTCGTAGTTTTTTTAAAAATAATTTATAATTATTTCTTAGCCTAATTTAAATAATTTATTCAAAAAGTTAAATATCTATTGAGTTTTTTCAAAATAATTTAATAATAGAGTAAATGGACATTTGGCAAATAAATTAAAAACACCTACGTCAAGTACGTAATAAGAAACAAGTTAAAAAATAGTAATATTTATATCAATTTTCAATTTTCTTTTATATATTAAAGGTGCTGTATGTAATATCTCAGATAATTTCAAGATTTTAAATAATATCTTAATTGATTTTATTAAAGGTTAAGGTTTAAACCTAGAAGGTGAGAAGGAAGATGTGTAGAAAATGGGTAAACATTTTTTTTTTTTTTTAACATAAATTATTTGTTAGAAATTAAATGTGAGAATATTTTAATGATGCAGGTAGATAATTTATTTAAGAAAGAAATTCAATTGAGAAGTGAAGGTGAATATATTAATATTTATATATATACACCTATAGTTGAGTTTGTTAGTCAAACAAGATGATGTGTGAAGTAAATTAAATACTTAATAAAACTAATAAATTAATTAGTTTTAGTATGGATTAAAAAGAAAAGTCATGTAATATAATTAATTGAATTAATTATATAAGTTATGAATTAAGGTTATGAGTAACAAGTAGGGAAGTGGAATATTGCCTAGAAGGATAATATTAAGAAGTTAATTAATTAAGTAATTTACTTAATTAATAAGTTGTTATAGATGTAAGCCCAATATGGAGATATTTGCATGAAATGGGTAATTAAATAAGAGAGCCAATAAAAAGTAAGTTATGTAGCCCAAACCATTAAAAGTCAAATGATGGTCAATGGTTGGGAGAAGCATTTCAAGTATTGATTGAGTGTAGAGAATTAACTAGTGTCTAGTTAATTGAATAACCCTAGTTGGTTGACAAGAGAGATAGCATTAACCAATCATTGGTTAATTTCTAGATAAATAAATGTGGGGTTAAGAATTAACCGTAGATGGGTTAATTAAGTAACCCAATGTGGTAGAATTAATTATAGCAAATCTAATTGGATTATATTATAAGTCCAATTGAGGTATTAAACTAGGTCAAATTAAATTAACCTAGTAGTCCATATAATTTAATTTGAACATGGATTTATGTAATAATTAACCAAGCCCAATGTTTGTTTAATTAAATGTAACATAGGGTATTTAATATTAGCCCAATGTAGTAATTAAATTGAGCCCAAACAAATTTAATTGACGAGCCCAATAGAAATATTAAATTGATCCAATGTGGAGCCCAAATGATAGTCAAAGTTATGGTCAATATATATACATTGGTATATATATTGATACTTATATAATGATATATGATATAAAAATAAAGTCAAATTGGTGTAATTTATTGGCAAATCCCGAATTTTGGAGGGGGCCCCACATGAAAATGTTGAGTGTGGCTTTATTTTGCTTGTTTTACACTCTAAAAGTTGCTTGGAAGCAACCTTGATAGGAGTCATTCATCCTTGTCAATCATCTTGTCCATTCAAGCTATAGTAAGCTTGATTAACCCTTAAATTCACCAACACTAGTTGATTAGTGAAGGTTGATGGTGATTAGGGAGGGTCTATATATAGCATCCATCACCCTCTTGTTATGTTTGTTAGTTATTTTTCAATAAACTCCTAGAGAGAAAAGAGAGAGTATTCTAGAGAAAAGCAAGCAAGCTTTGGGAGATTGATGATCCACTAAGGAAAATTGTTAGAGAATGAGCAAGGTGGAGTCACAAGCCTAGCTCATATCAAGAGGAAGAAGATCATCCATGTCTAAGAGGTTAAAAAGTACTCTAAACCTTTTTTAATTTCATTTTTGTTGTTTAAATAAGTTTTAAACGGTTAAAATATATTTTTAATCGATCAAAACTTGTTTTGATGGTCTAGAAGTCTTTAACTATGTAATATATGTATATTCATAGTTTGATAGGTTTAACATGGGTTTTTATATGTGTTTGTGATGAAAAATTTCATCAAACTCATTGAATAAATTTTTACCGACGAAAACAAGTTAATCTAATACGTAGCAGCCCCTTCACGGAATTACTGTTCACGATCCGTAAGTCGGATTTGTGATCCGTCAATTTTGGGTAATAGATCCATGAAATATGAAGATTCTCCAAGTTGAATGACTAAAATCCGATTTAAAATGAGCAAGTTATGGAATTTTTAGTAAAACACATCCATGTTGGAAAATCAGAAAAATTAGCTACTGATCAGCCCCTTTAACACTGTTTTTCGAGACCTAGACAACTCCAAATTTGGTGTTTGATAAATGAAAACTATAGTTTAGGAAAATACGAGTCCAACGCCTCCGACTGGACCTTAATCGGAGTTGTAGATTTCGTTTTATAATCGTTTCCGTGAATGACCCCAAAACTATCCGAAAATCTGAAAAGGCCAAAAATAGTTACTGTTCAGTTTGGTCCAGGGGCAGTTTCGTCCACTTTTATTTCTCTAAAAATTCTGAATATTTTTGGAATGATAGTTTGATGAGCTAACTGAGTCTAGTAAAAAGATGGTGATTTTTGATTGTGTAAAACTCAAGTTATGGATTTTACAATAAAGTGTGATTTTTAGAAATGTATCAAAATAACGTTTTGTGTACAACTCAGAAAAATATGAAATTTATACAGGAGCTTTTCTATGATAACAGGAACTAATCCTGAAAATTTCATAATATTCTGAAAAAGGAATAATTTATGATAAATGGTGCAAGATCTGATTATTTTGGGCTATTTAAAACTAGTAAATGAATTTTAAAAATTACGAGAAAAATATATGTTCAATATGGAGCTATATCCTGTCAAATACCAGAAAATAAGAATTTTTAGAACTAATTTGGTATTTTCATGGAAATGGACTAGTTATGAGTAAATGAATTAATTATGTGATGTGATGTTGAAAATTTAGAAAATAGGATTTATGGCTTGGAAATCCTATATACGGTATACGCAGATTTTTGATGAGGGATTTAGTCATTGTTGATAAAATTTTATGGGTTTGGCATTTTAGAATGATAAAAATGCATTAATTAGTAAAGTGTAAACAATTAAAATAAATTGTTTATAAGTTTAGGAAATGATTAAGATATTATTAAAAGATTAATAATATTAGAGTATGATAATAGTTAAGAATTAAATCATTATTCAATAATTAATAATGATATGTAATTAATTTAAAATATTATTAAAGGATTAATAATATTATTTAGCATTTAATTAACTATTAAATAATAATAGTTAAGAGCTAAATCATTATTAAATAAATAATAATGATAAATAAAGATTTAGAATATTATTAAAGAATTAATAATATTGTTTAACAAGTAATTAACTATTGGGTAATAATAGTTAAGGGTTGAATCGTTATTAAATAATTACTAATGATACGTGAGGATTTCAAATATTATTAAATGATTGATAATATTGATAAACAATTAAATTATTATTAAAATGATTGATAATAATGAGAAGTCAATTAAAATATTATTAAAGGGTTATAATATTAGCAAGCAATTAAATTATTATTAAAAGATTAATAATAATGATTAAGGTAAACTATTATTAAAAATAAATTAATAATAGTAATGATTATTTAAAGTGTTATTTAACAATTAAATAACATTATAAGTTATTACTAATTGATAGTAAAATTTAAAATATTATCCAAGGTGGGTAATATTATGAGAAGTATCGAGATAAATGATGTGATTAAGTTAAACCAAGGGTATGGTCCATTAGTGATTAATTGGTGGATCGACCTAAATAAATATAGGGTCCAAGTTTTAATGCAGTGACATTAATAAATGTCAGAATTGCATAGTTTCGAACAAAAGATTTATAGTGTTGAATATGAAACACTGAGTCAAGTCAAAGAGAGACTAAAATATGAAATTAACCTTATTAAATAAAGGGGATGATAAGAAGAAATAAATATCTTTAAAATAAGATTTAGTATTGAGTCAAACTTTGACTGATATTGTGCACCGTTGATCTCACATACCGTGTAGGTGGTGCAAGGAACGTGAAAGATTAACGTAAGCTGGTTATACAAGTCCAGGCAAGTTTTTCAGAACGTGTTGCATTATGTGCATAATTTATAAGTTTGTTATTAAACTGTGATGTGCTCATACGTGGTTATGTGCAAAGATGTGTTAATGTGCTTTTATGAAATAAGTTGATTTGAACTAATGATATGCGGTAGTTGATTTAAGACAATTGTTCTGCATTGAACTATATGTCATGATAGAGGCTGAGCATGAAGCATAGATTAAATGCGAGGCATGATATGCATGAGAAATGTATGTACTGCAAAGCATAAGATGCATGAAGCATGAAGCATGATTGAACTGTTTTTACGTGTTATGTGAAACTGTTAGACTTGCTGAGCCGTCGTGCTCACCCTTGCTTAAAACAAAACATTACAGAGTAGCTTGAGGAAGCCGATTACTCCGGTAGAGGCAAAGATGAAGATTGACTAACGAGTCATCAAGATTGAAGCATAGGTGTTTTTGTAGTAAAACCTTGCGGTAGACTAATTCATTCACTTGTGTAAGTAGATATGAAGAGTTTATGTTTTGTTGTGCTATAGATTAGCAAACTTAAATTGTTAAGAGAACATTTACAGATTATTTGAATATCATTTTTCAGACGTTGTCCTTTATGAATAAGGATAATAGGATGGTGTGATTGAGTCATTATACATATGATCTCAAATTAATTGTAATAGAATGTCGTATCATGTATGATATGAAGACATACTAGGAATGTATAAAGATTGCGATTCTGGAATAGAAAGAGATGTTATATAATTGTAAATAAATGATTATTTAGCAATTATAATATTGTTGTAATTCATGAACAATAAAGAAAAGTAGTACTAGTGTTGAACCGGATCCGAGGTTAAAGGAACCCGGATTTGGGGTCGTCACACTGTACTCAGAATATTTTTTTTTTTATAAATAAACTGAAACAAAGACTACTTTTATGATTATTATGGAGTATTATTTTATTGTAAAGTAGAAATTCAAGGATAATAGCAACATAATTGTAAAACGTATTCGTTTATTAGTTAATTGATAAGACATATATAATTTATCTATATATTTATGTTTACATATTGATAATCTAGTTAGCACATATATTATCTTATTATACTTGTCAATTAGAAACAGAAAGCAGCCACGTCCAAATAAATCTTATTATGTATTGCGATTTTATTTTTTATCAAATTATGATTACAACATATATAAGATTGAATTATAAGATTGATCTATTCATTAAATTATTATTATTAAGTATAGCTATCAACTTAATTTATAACAAAAAAAAAGTCAAGATATTGTGACGCTCCCAAATTCGGATTATTTGAACTTTGGATTTAGTACCCACAATCTAACACATTCATATATCTATATTACCCAATATATTATATAATATATATACAACTTGTTTCATTACAAAACTTATAATATAAACTTCCAAGTTATCTAACCTTAACTATTACATCATAATAAAAACAAATATACATTGTTATTTTTATATGATTTAACACAAAAGAGTAAAAACTACAGATAAACTACTCGTGTGTCTTCCCTTTGTCCTTGTCAAGCTCTATCCCTTCGGAACTTTTGTACTCAGCTGTAATGTTAAGTAAAGCAAGAATGACCAATCAAAATGCTGAGCAAGTATAACAGTTTTAAAATAAGCAGTTTAATTATGAATAAACTTTACTACAACTTTTCAACAGTTGAACAAAAATTGTGAATTGAAATGAATAATCAATTTTCAAACTTCTCGATTTATTTTAAATCAAAACACTACTGATCAGGGTCACCCCGAACCTTGAACTAATATTAGGTTAACAGTTATCTCAAGTGAAACATTTCACACAACTAAAACATCTCTTCATTGCACGTCAAGTAATCAACCATTTGTACCTATGTATTGTACAAACATGTAATTGATTTCGCGTAATGTCGGAACTCTAGTCTCCAATAACATGTTCTCTTTTATAGACTTGTTCATCTCATTTTTAATCAATTGAGTAATGTCAGAACTCTAGTCTCCGATAACATGTTCTCTTTTTTAAAGAAAATCAAGATTCAATAACATGTTTTAACAACTGTCTAACAGAAACAATTTAGTGTAGACCCACAATAATAGTTCGCATATAAAAGGAACTTTACAACACTAAATGAATTCAATTATAGAATAATAGTTTATAATCATACATCAATAATTATCTAACCGAAATAATTAGCTGAAACTTACAAGAATAGTTCTCATAGTTGAACAACAACTTTCAAACGATAGCTCAAGTTACAATTCGAACAATGTTTTTCACAGACTAATAGAATAAATGCATCATGGTACAACAAATCATGTATAGCAATAGATAGAACACTTGCGTAACTTTTTTTGAAAATGAATTATTAAGAACACAACATAGTTTAAGAATAGCAACCAGAAAATGGTTATAAAACTTGCATACCATTTTCAAAACATAAAAGTATGAATTACAATTTAATAACATCGTTTAGAAGCATATTTAGAATTCTTGCTCAATAATCAATAAGAACTTCATAATGCAAATGAAATTCAATAATTAAAAATTATTTTGTTGCACGAAGTGCAAGAGAAAAGGAAAATTGCAATAATGGTTCGCAGTTGAACAGGAATTTTACAGTATGAACTCAATGGTATAAGATAGTTGGAATACTTGTCATTGCTACGATTACGCTATCACTTAGATCTGCTCACGTAAATTTGTGATGTTAATGTTCCACGTAACCTATATAACACAAATCGGGTTATTACGTATTTTAACACACATTGTTTGTTTACAATTTTCGTTCACGTTCAATTAGAATGTTATCGCTCGTTGGATAACCTATGGAATTTAAATCACGTTATTACATAGTCTAAACATATAGTAAGTGTACAACTTTCTTTGAAACTTAATATGTTTCATAAATTAGTTTCCTAATCTTTAATCTTCATCCTAAATTGTATCCATTATACCACATATAGGTTAGTTTATATACCTCAATACATATAATATTTTAATGGATGAGATTTATATATAATGCATTAAGACCCTGCTTTTTAAAATAGCATAATAATATTTTTTAGAATTCTGGCATCAGCGCGCCCCGCGCTTGAAATGAACTGGAATCAATGCGCTACGTACTACTATGCCAGGGAAGTTTTTCAATTTATGTTCCAGCAGACAACTTCATACATGAATAATTTTTACCCTATTAACGCAAATGACTTGAAACTTGTTCATACACCTAGACCACATAACAAAGAACAAAATCCATTATAGTTTGATCTTTACAAACTTCGTTTAAATATAGTTTTAAAAGCTTACATGTATGCAGTTCACACACATTTGGTTTGAAAATAGTTTGCAAGAAATCTTTCAAAACCACTTTAGATAAGCTTTGAAACCTTCATAGAGCTTGAATAATTTTAAAACACATGCATGCATACAAAACTATAACCATGGATCGTCAATTCTTTAATTTTGACAAACAAGGTTCATTGAAGCATTTTTATAAACACTTAATATGCATGCACCAGAAATTCATATTTCATGAACCTAAATACATGACCCATAATCTCCATCTTAATTCCACCCGTATAACTTCTGAATCCATCTGATTCACAACCAAATAACCTCCCATAACAAATTTCTCAACAACTAATTCGTCACGCATAATTTCATTTGATAGCCAAATAACGGAGCCATCACTTCAATTCGTCAATTGTAACGACGGCTTTAACTATCTACTCTAGGGGTGGGCATTTTTATTTTTATTTTTAGGTAAACCGTATCGGTTCGAATTGGCCGATTCAAGACAGAAAGGAACCGGTTCAGCTCGGTATATATAACCAGAATATATAGCAGATGTTCGGAATCAGGACCGAGAAGTGATTTTGATGGTTCGATATTTACCGTACCACAATCGGTTTAATTGTAAATGACTTAAATTATTTACCATCTGTCCATTATACATTTTTACAATTAAGTGAACTAACTCTAAGGCTATGTTTGTTTACAAAAAATATACTTGGGATTAGACTATTTGTATTAATTTAATACTATTTCGAACTATTTTATCCCATGATGGGGGATTAAATAATCTTACGGACTATTTTTTTTATCATTCCTAAGGCTATTTATGTGGGATTATATAATTCCATGAAAAATTTGGGATTAATAGTCCCCCTCATTTTAAACTATTAAATGGCTTGATGGGACTAATAATCCTTCATCAAAGGATTAATAGTCCCTCATCAAAGGATTAAATAGTGTAAAGTAGTATTAAATTAACGTAAATAGTTCAATCCCAAGTATGTTTTTTGTAAACAAACATAGCCTAATTCTCTCCTCGGACCTTAATTATTATTCTTCGCTTCTACACTCTCTGGTTCTCTACCTCTTCGCTCAATTTCTCCATCTCCAGCTCTCGACTCACTCTCCATTTTCTTTCTCGAGTTCTCCCTCACGAGTCGCGGCCTCCGCCTTACTCCCTCTTCGCAAATCTACAGCTTCTTCTTTCTTAGGCAATAAGAATTAAGATTCACACTTTAATCTTGATTGTTTGATTATTTTCTTCACTTTTCTTTAAATATATTTTTATATTGAACTTGTTTTTATTTCTAGGGTTTGTTATAAAACAACTTTGTTCTCAAAATTGATTTTTTTTTTTTGGGTTAATTAATTGTTTGTTTATTTGTTAATTAATTGTATGTTTACTTCTTCTTCTTTTTCCTAAAATGTAATTTGGATTTCTTAACAGTTAACACCATTTGATTTTGATTTCTTAATCCTCCATGTTTCCTCTTAACCTTGTTTTGGTTAATCCCAGTTACATTCACTATCGACCTATCAAACCTAACCCAAAATGCGTGACGTGTTTTCCTTTGAAAAAAATAAAAGACATGTTTATAAAACTCTTTTGATTGTGTACCGGGAGTTGAGAATTTGATTATGTGTTGAGTTAATTGTTGCAATATTCAAATTGAGTTTATGCCTTAAACACATGGGGGTAAGAAGGTTTCTCTATTTAATATTTTGACTCCTTAGTTATAACTATCGTGCATGATGCATTAGTAATGAGCTTAAATGAAATATGCATATTACATTATTCATGCTGTTACACAAGTAGGCTTGATGCTCTAGTGTTTTTAAATGTATCGTACCTTGTACGTGTTGTACCTCTCTGCTTGTTTACTATACCAAATATTTTCTAATATCACATTTTTTAGTATATAGACAAAATCAACATCTTACTAAAATGAAGGCCAATTGCTACTTTCAGGTACTACTTGTCAAAAAAAAAACTATCAGCTGTTGCTGGATAATCTTCTCCTTCTAGATTATATATGTGTGTGTATATATATCGACTTGGTATAGTTTAGTTCTGTTGGTGTAATTGTCAAAGGAAAAAAATTGCAGGTTATTAAGCTAGCTGTATAACGACAACTTGACAAATTGTGGTGCAGTAGATTGATCAATGTCCAATTTTATAGCTTACCGATTATTTGCTCACAATTATTTGTTGTCTAATGTATTATTAATTTGCTACATCTTCTTTTTACCATTTGATTTCGTTTAGTTTTTAAAATATTTTGTTTGTATTCTTCAATATCATCTGATGCAAATCCAACGCAAGTCCCAAATAATGGAGGATACAATGGAGGATACGAGACGCAAAATCAAAATGAGGTTGAAGAAATTGAGAAAATAATCAGTAAAACTCGTGCTACTATATAGGAACATTATATAAGATTTAAACAAAATGATGAAATAAAGGCAAAGTGGAAATATTGTGGACAAGTTTTAAAAGCCGACTCGGGAAAAAATGGGACAAGTGGTTTAAAAAATCATAATGCGAGATGCAAATTGTACCCTCCTAATATTCAATTAAAGGGAAAAAAAACAATCACTATTAAAATTTTCACCTTCATCAAGTATTAATGAAGGGGGTCAAGACTTGGAAGGAGAATCAATCAATAATGTTTGTTTATGAAAATTTGATCATGAGTTAATTAGGAAGGCATTTTCTTTTATAATAATTGTAGATGAACTTTCTTTTAGCCATGTGGAGAATTTAAGATTTAAAAACTTAATGTATGTTGCATCTTCAAAATTTAGCGTGTCTTCACACATCACAATAACTAGAGATTGTTTGAAGGGCTTTATAGAGGAGAAATTGAAATTGAAATCTTATTTCAAATATACATCACAAAGGTTTTCTCTTACTACCAATATATGGACTTCAATACAAAGAATTAATTAGATGGTGTTGACAACTCATTATGTTGATGGTAAATAAAATTTGCAAAAGAAGATTATTAACTTTGTCCCAATTATTAGTCACAAAGGGGAAGACATAGGGATGTCGGTTGAAATTTGTTCGAGTGAATGGGGCATTGATAAAATTTTCACAATTACTGTTGATAATGCTAGTTCCAATGATGTTGCAATTTCTATTTGAAAACTTAATTGAAAATTTGGGGTCATAGCATTTGTGATAATAAATTTCTCCATGTGAGGTGTATTGCCTATATTGTTAATTTAGTTGTATGTGATGAGTTGAAAGATGCAAGTCCTTCTATATCTCGTGTTCGATCATTGGTTAGGTGGATGCAACAATCTCTCTCTACAGATTAAGAAATTCGAAGAATGTGCTGAAATTGAAAAAATTGAAAAGAATACCTCTTTGATCCTAGATGTCTCCACTAGGTGGAACTCCACTTATTCTATGTTGAATATGGTCATAGACTTTAAACATACTTTTAATAAGCTTGCAAGCAAGGACCTTTTATTCAAATTGGAAATGGAATCAGGTAATGAGTGACCTACCATAGAATATTGGGAGTTGTGAGAAATTTGGTGGTATTCTTAAAGTATTTTTTTGACATTACGGTAAGGGATTAGGGTACATCTTATGTGACATCAAATTTTTTCTTTCACGGTTTTTTTTATCTTGACAATACTTTGAATGAATTGTTAGATAAGAATGATGATGGCATGAGAATGATAATGACATAAGAGATGAGAGAAAAATTAGATAAATATTCGGAGAGTGTTGAGAAGATAAATAAATTGTTGTGCATTGTGGTTGTTCTTGATCCTAGACATAAATTTGCATTTGTGGATTTTTTTTTTAATTCAATGTATGGGAGCTGGAGTGATATGGAAAATAAAATGATAAAATCAGTGTGTGATGCCATTGAAGAATTGTTTAAATGTTATAGCATCAAATATGCATCATAAAGTACACAGTCGTCCCAAAGTGCGCCATCTAATGTGTCTAATGAATGTAGTTTTGGCGTGCATCATCAAGAAAGAAAGGAGGAGGATGAAAAAAATTGTGGAACACATTGTGGATGTCCAAGGAAGGATAATACCAAATTAGAAAAGTATTTGAGTATGTTGATCAAACGACTTCAAATTATAATGTTTTATGTTGGTGGAAAAATAATTCTCCTAAATTTTCTATTCTCTCTCAAATGACTAGGGATATCTTGATGGTTCTTATGTTAACCGTTGCTTCCGATCTCAGCATTTAGGATCGATGGATGTGTGCTTGCTCCATTTAGGAGTTATTTAACTCCTAGAATGGTACGAGTTTTTATTTGTACTCAGATTGGCTTCGTTCAAGCAACCAACCAACTAATGTTCGTAAAGGAGAACTTAGATACACTTGAAACAATCGAGAAATAAACTCTTTAGTTTTTATTTATATAATTTTTCATCTATAATATTTATTTGTTTATGATTCTCTTTGACTAGTTTTATTTTTTTTTATCTTCTTAAAATTTGCGTAAGTATTGGACATGAGTGATGAAATTTGGTTTGGAGAGTTGGAAAATTGGAGTTATGACCTATGAAGTTGTTATAAGACTTATGTTGTCGCCTGATTTTGTTCGTTCGTTAAAATCACCAAAATTATGAACTACTTGCACTGGGAACAAATTACCAAAAATACGAACTACCTGCACAGGGAACAATCACACGAAGCTTGATGGCTTAGGCCGTCGGGAGACAGCTCTGGTATGAGAATCTGTACAAGCCAAAAGTGATGACAATGGAAGGATGTAATTTGTTGAAAAATAATAAAATTCTACAATAATAATTATGTATATGTACCGTAATATTTGTTTATGGTTGTATTTATAGATACTATACTCGCCCGAGACCAATTAATAATGGAAGTCCTTTTCAGAATCTTCTTATAATTTCAATTAATCTAGATTGATTCGTAATCAAGTTAAATCTCCTTATTCCTCCCAAGTAAAGAAACATAATCTTATTTTGATATAGACTTTATTTAACACTTCCTTAATAAGTCACCAAAAATATAATACAATGGACCGACTTAGGGCCTGGCCCAAAGTACAATTAAATATAGACTTGCATTGGATCCGGGTCTTTTAATAAAAATAACCGGGTTGTACCTTAATCGGACCCAAATAATTATATCCCAACAACTTATTATCTATATTTGTTAATTTATTATTTGAAATTGAACTTACGGAATTTTTTTTATTTTTTATTTTGGATTGTAATTGTGTAACGAAGTCATGATACTCGTTTGGATATTAATTTCCTTGTTATTTATTTTGTTGGTAGACGCTGTTTCTTTTCTCTCTCAGTTTCTTCTTAGAGTGTAGTTACTTGGTTCTCATTGCAGGTTTGAGGGACAAAGATCGAAGTTTCTGCACCGGAGGCATATTAAACAAATTGTCATCTGTGACATTTTGTTTTTCCAGTGGTCACCGCAGCCGGAATGCGAAAATACAAGATCACAACCTAGAAAATTGTATGCTATACATTCGTTAAGCCTCCAATGTAAAGGGTGACAAGTTGAGAAAGTTGATATATTCCATAGAGGTTTCAGCAAATAATATGTTACGTTGATAAAAAAAAAAAGGTGTAAATATTTCATGTTAATTCTCTGTCCAGTATGTAATATTTTTTTCCTTTCTCTACCCGATGTTCAATTTTTTATAAAGTCCGTGGATCATCATTTACGATTCCATTACAAGTGCATTTCCTGGCCTGTAGAGACTTGTTGTTGACTGGACTTTCTCTGTGCTTATTTATTCCTTGTATAGTTGACTTAAAGGTTAACATATAATATACTCAGCAGGCAGCAGTTGGCAGTTACGTTGTCTGAGAATTTAAAAGTTCATACTTGTATAGAAGTTGGGATGAAATTACTTGGAAATTTTCATAAACGTCAATTGTTCTTTTTCTTCAGAATAAAGAGAAGACAGAAAATTTCAAGCGATGCCAGATATAAATGTTGATAATTTCTATGACAAGAAAAAGCCCAAACAGAGAACATCTTGCCGCAAGCACTTGTAATCGATGTTTAGAAAACTGGACCGGTCATTAAATTGAAAAAGTTACCTAGTGGATGGGTCACTGGTCCAACTAGTGGTCGAATGGTTATTAAACCAGTGACGTCATAAATACATAAAAAAAATATTATTAATAATTAATAAAATTTTAAAATATCTAATTTTTTATAAACTAAAATATAGTAAAATAATATTATTAAAAATATTTTTGTAAAAAAAAAAATACTTGAAAACCGAGTCAACCGGTTCAACTACCGATTGAACCGGTGGTCAACCGGTTTTTGACCGGGTCGTTGACTTTCCGATTTTTTGGTCGGACCGAATTGAAAAGTCAATCGATTCCGGTTGAACCGCGATCCGACCGCCGATCCGGTCCGATTTTCTAAACATTGCTTGTAATGCTCAAGAATTTTTTATGCAACATTTTATCTTCTACTTAAAATACAAAATATTTAAATTGCTTAGAAGTGTTTCTGCATTCTAAGAACTTGTAAACTCAATAATTGTTTTAGAGAAGGGAGGTAATAGAGCAGGTGCTAAACTAGAAATTTAAAATCGGGTGTTGAAGATTAATTTTGGTACACAATTTTGAGTAATTTCGGTATACAGTACAGCTTCAAACCAGTCCGATAAATTGCCGATGAACAGTCCTAATATAGTCTAATTTTGGAGAGATTCTTCCATTTTTTTGGGATAAATAAACAATATAATTTTCCTTCTCACATACATATAAGGACCACAGATACGTGAGAGAAAAAGAATATTATTCACTTGCTTCAAATTACTCTTTTATTTTTTTGGATAAAAAGGGCCAGAGGTACGTGAGAGAGAAAGAATATTATTCACTTCTCCTCATTTTGGTACCTTGTTTGGATCCGAGGCAAGAGGCTCGGGTGAGTCGATAAATTTCAGGTTCGTGTCCGTGTCATTTCAACAGTAGAGATCGAATATGTGACTTGTCACTCATCTTAGCTTCACCTTAATCTGTTACATATGTAACAGAATTATACTTCATTTCTGGAGAGAGAATCCTACTTGTAAATCTAAAATCCATTAGTTTTTAGTAAAGTTTAGGGTTTTTGATTTGTGGATCAGAGAGGTATAAGAGATGTCAGATGATCACGAGGAATCGAAGGTTGAGTCGATAATGGGGAAGATTAGTGAGAAGCTACACGAGCACGATTCATCTTCTTCATCGGATTCCGATGACGACGAGAAGACGTCGTTGAAGTCCAAGGTTTATCGGATCTTCGGACGGGAAAAGCCTGTTCACAAAGTCTTCGGAGGTGGCAAACGTAGGTGTACTTCAATTATTCATATAGCCATTTGGTTTTAGTTCGTTCTGAATTTGTTACAAACTTGATTTTAATCTCCTGAGAAATTACTAGTAGTTTAATCATTTGTGAGACCCTAGTTAATTAATGTCCTTGTTGCTTCTGCTGTTTAAGTTGAAAACTTGATGTTAATTTATTGGATTTCGTAATTTGTGTTAAAGCTAGTTGCTCGATTTGTTACTATTAAACTCCTTATACTGAAAATTGAGTTTATAAGTGAATTTATTATTTTTGCGTGCTGTCTTTGAATCTAGATCTAACCAGTTATTAGATCAAGCTTGTGAATTTGATTGCTTTTTCTCATTTTAGTAGATTTTTAATAGTGTCTGTCATTTATTACTGTTTTGATCTGATTGTTCAGTAACAACTGAATTGAGTAACCCTACCATGAACTCAAATAGCTGTTGGAGTGGATTGGACACCTTTGGCCGATGCAATAGCAATGAGGTCTAAGGCGGAGTGTTCATTTAGCTTATTCTCGTTATAGCATTTTCTTAAGGTTGCTTTGAATACTTTGACACCTATTTTGTCAGAGGTGCGACTGAAAATTATACTTCCTGTGTCTCAGCAATGTTTGTCAATGTGTCTCAATAGCTTGTCAAGTATAAAATTTCTAGAATTACTTTACACCTAAAATTCCAACTTTTTACCTTATTTTTTAAAAAGATAAATCACAAAGTTGTGCTTTTTAAATAATTAGAGCGGTAATATTAGTATCACAACATCTCACAAATGAGTTGGATAAGCATTATATTAAACTCCTTGTTTCATTATATTAAACTCCTTTTTAAACTTGAGAATTGATATGGAGGGAGTAACAAATAGGCGCAAATATATTGCCTATTGCGGTTTAGAAGTCCATAATAGTGCATAGAGAAATCTTAGAATTACATAAAAAAAGAACTTAATTTTCCCCCGTAGTGGTGTAATCCTACTTTCTCTACACACACACACACACAAATATTACTGTTAATTACAGTTCAATGTGCTGGTTACAGTGGCTGACGTGTTCCTGTGGAGGAACAAGAAGATGTCAGCAGGAGTCCTAGGTGGGGCAACAGCTATTTGGTTTCTGTTTGAAGTGTTGGGATACCACTTGCTCACTCTGGTGTGCCATGGGTTGATACTCTCATTGGCTATACTGTTTTTGTGGTCCAATGCCACCACCTTGATCAAAAAGTAAGCCAAATCATATTGTTGTCAAACAATCTCGTTTGATGTTAATATTAGCCATCTACGGCCGATGAATTCTTGCTAAGGTCACTCGGTGTTTCCTTGTAGGTCTCCACCGCGAATTCCTGAAGTTTCAATTCCAGAGGAGCCGGTTATTCAATTTGCTGCGGTTCTGAGGGTTGAGATCAATAGGGCATCTGCAATCCTAAGGGAAATTGCAACTGGGAGAGATCTGAAGAAGTTTCTATCTGTATGTTAACTATTTCCTATTATTATAACAATCCACAGTGTTCTGTTATATTATCATGTCTTTACAATTCTATCAGGAGAGAAATATATATTTATGCAAATTTTGGTCCTCCTGCTGTTGGAGGGATATGAATGAGATCTCATCTCGTTGGCAGTTTTTCTCATTTTATGTTGCTGTTTCATTAACTAGGTGATTGCGGGGTTGTGGATCTTATCATTTTTGGGTAATTGCTTCAACTTCTTGACATTGTTCTACATAGGTAAATATTATGTTGATAATTTTTTTGTCTTACAACTCATGTTTAAAAAATAGTGACACTACGTCTCAATGATCTTTATGCAGTATTTGTGTTGCTCTTCACGGTGCCTGTGCTTTATGAGAAATACGAGGACAAAGTAGACCCATTCACGGAGAAGGCCATGATTGAGATCAAGAAACAATATGCAGTGTTTGATGCAAAGGTTCTAAGAAAGATCCCAAGGGGCCCTCTAAAAGACAAGAAGAAGGTTTAGAGGCAGCTTTTTAGTTGTCTGGTTTTGACTAGTTTATAGTCGTGTATCTTAGTTTCATTTTAGGGTGTCTGGGTTCACACAAGATGGATACGCCATCCTATGCCACTGTTCCTATGTAAACTACACATTTGTTGGGGTGGCATATCATCTGGTTTCTGTGTTTGGTGTTCTGGTTATGATATATAGTGTTATATTTCATAGTAATTACTTGTAGTGGGTAAACCACAATGGATTTTGGACGTGATGTTTATCTCATGGCTTTTAGATTGATCATCACACAGTTCATAGTCTGGGTCTGGCCCAATTCCTTAACCTAATTCTTTCACTTTAGGCTAGCAAGAAAGCTATGTTATTGTTTATTGTGCACAGGATTTGGTGAAATCTTGTCTTCTTGTAGTTTGTTCTTTCAATTTTCTACCGTATTTTTTCATTTCCTGATCAAGGTTTGGCTACCATACCAGAAAAGAACAATTGATATAAGCGCCACTCGTATACGGAAACAGGACTACTAAAGCTCTATTTAGTAGAGCCCCTGATGAACGCACATCCAAGAAAGTATATAGGTCTCAAGTCACAACTGGGAAAACCAAACATTATGACTAGTGTATTGCAAAGATTGCAGGAACATTCAAGGACTTAAAATTTCATACAAATACACTAATCAAGGCCTCAGACTAATGTAAAGAAGTTGACTACTTTGCCTGCTCCTATCTGTTCATGGAGACTGCTGGTGTCATTTCATGATTTTACATCACTTTACTTCTAGATCATGCTGAAAAAAGATCGGTCATTTATCCAACCTATAGGTAAAGCCATCTTCAGTTAGTGTTTACCACTTGGTGGTGAGCATCGGAGCTAACATGACAAGGAGAGAAACTAAGAATAATGAATGTCATTTCATCAAATCTAAGAAAACAACGCAATTCCAGAGACTGTGCAAGAGAATAGAAGGAAATAGGTTCCTAGACCGTGTATAAATAACACCCATTACAACTCCAAGAAAGATAAGTGGTAGCATCCTGTATACATTCAAATGTACTAGAGCGAAGGCAACTGAACTCACAAGGATTGAGCACCATATGGGCATGTATTTCGTCAAGGACGGGAGAAGGAAACCGCGAAAGACCAACTCCTCCCATACAGGAGAACACAAAGTAAGTAGAACTGCATACAATGCCATTGCAACAGGATCTCTTGCCATGATTGAGTGTTCTATACTCGAGACAGAAGTTGAAGGGAGAAGAGGCAATAGATCAAGGTTAAACTGTGACAGCCGGTTAACCAATGGAAACATGAGGCATCCAATAGCAACATCAAACAGCCAATTCCCTCTCAGGCTGAATCTGAAACAATCAGACGGAAGGGGCCGAAACTGAGATAGACAGCGATAGAGGATTGCAGCTCCAGCAAGACCTTCAATTACGTCAGTTAAAAGGCTCAATAACGCCTGACCTTGGTAAGTTAAAGATCCCTTGTTGAATCCCATCATGCCTGCTCCAAATGGAATCAACCAAGAACCAACGAACCAGAATGCAGTAATCCAGAGAAATGTAACCTGCATCAGCATAATCATTATCTGCTATTTTAATTACAAGAATCGTGTGTCAATTGAACAGCAAGGAAAACTCAAACCTTAGTTTGAGGAGTTCAAAATCAGAGAACCTATAGGACAATTAATTTAATATCCTATCCTGAAATAAATATTTTTCATAGGCAGATTTCAAATGTTGAAGACAACCGTTGCTGATATAGGACTATTAGGCAAGGATTATCATATGAAAAAGTATCTCAAATACATGCACTAGAATTTAGAAACCAAGGATATCAGTGTGCCTCCCCTCAGACCTAAAGGAAACAACAAAAGAAGAGAAGAGAGAGAAAAGGGGGAGGGGAGGGGAGGGGGGGTATTGAAGGCATTGAAAAAAGATTTGATGCCCTTTAACTTCACGGAATAGTGACCTTTGGTAAAGGTAAAAGTGGAGTAAGTACTTCATGATCCCCTAATTGTTCGATGGTGAGGGTTTTGCTATTACCTAAGGTTTAAAAGAAGCTAGGTGGGAAAATTCAGTTGTCAACAGACATAAGCATGACAACCCTTTTTGTTATAGTAAACTATCAAACCTGATTATAAGAAAGATTGTTCACAATTTATATTCTATTTACTAATTTGACTCCTGACATGTATATTAACTAATCTCAGGTAAGAAGCGTACTTACCTGCAGGATGGTCTCTCCTGTCCATGGTACAGCCCAAGGTTCATTAATAGCTCCAATTACTGCAGCTGCAGCCTGAAACAATAATGAAGCATATCCTAAATTTCAAGATCATACCAGCTTCGTAATCTGTCAAAAGTCTATTTCATTAAAAAAATAAGAAGATTTTTTTTTGAAATAATAGTATAGGATGTTATCTAGTGACATTTACAAATATTTACTGTTAAGAGGTTAAACAGAAGTATAACATTTCCACGTTCAGATATAGAAAAAAGGTAATTATTGTTAAAATGAATGTTCAAGGATTTGAAATTCCTAGTCTTTCTTACTTTTGTTTGGAACAATTTTCACATTCTATTCTTCAATTATCAGTGTTAATTGCTTGAATTTGGTTGTACATATTTCATTTTTTAAACTAATTTTGCAAAATAAAAACTTGGTCTCTGCATTAGCTAATTAACTAAATCAAACTTCTGCCAAGCACACAGATGGATCCAAATGTAGTGACATAGACTACGCAAAAGCTTATAATCAAAAGAGAATTTCACTTAACCTTACATAGACATAGCATGAACATATAGACTAAAGTTGAAAAGACTGACAAACTTCCAATTACACAAAATAACATACGATTATTTCACATTTACAGTACAAGTAAGCTTATATTCCCTGAATACTCCTGAAATTAACCAATGTAGCAAAGATGAACTTTCATAACATTGCAAGTCCACTGCTATTGCACTATAAAAAAATTGATCACCAGAGACATAAACTGGAACTGAACAAAGGTATTAGCTTTACCTCTTGAAGAGTTGAAAGCCAACCTCCTTTTGATCTACTTGGTTTATTGATCTCAGTTTCCTGCAAATCTTCTTGTAGAACATCATCAACAGCTTCAGGCTTTGGGGTCTCTGAAGAAAATTCTTCGTGCCTAAAGCACGAAATTTTCAGCGTCTGCAATACAAACACATTGAAAATAAACACTCTTTGATAAAAAAAAAAAAAATGCACGAATGCACATGCAAAAATATCACAGAGACACGCAGAGAAACAAAGACACACTCTCTTTGTCCAAGAACGACAGTCCTATTTGACATTTTCTTAAGCATTTTATAGTTTTGCCTATGACAAACTCAATTATTTCTTAATTTTTAATATTTTGGTGCAAATGCACATTCTGATTACATAAACATAGTAATCATAAAAAAAATGGAATTCAACTTAATTAACAATATAAACAGCTGGGAACAGAGATGAATATATATATATGCTCGGAAATATATGTATAAATTTTAAGTTTTTATGGGGCTTACCTTTATTGAAGACCTGTGATGAGATTCAGAGATACGAAAACTTCGAGTGAGTGGAAAGAAGGATTGGGAAGGGTGAGAAACCCTAATTGGAGAGACAGAAGGTAGAAGAAGGGGGCGTTGGGAGAGGGAGGGGGTGCAATTGAATCTCAGCATGAGTTCGGTCTGAGCCAACGATAAATCGCCCGGTTTATATCAAGCGTGTATAATTAGGGTTTTGTTGTGCGTTTTAGGACAGAACCCTTATGCCATTTGACAGTTGATACTACTGTGAGGTAGAAGCCGAAGAGAAAATTGTTACGGTTATTTGAACGACTTGGAAATTTTGGGCGGAAAATTTTGTAGACTCGGAATTTGTTTCCCCGTAAGTTACGGTCACCAACAAATTTGTGACACAGTTAATGAAAGAAAGGATATTAATTTATTTATTAACAATTCCATATAATCAAGGTAATATAGTATTACTTTTATTAGGGGTACGAATTAATAAATAAAAAACTATTATATTTTAGATAAAAATAAATTTATGTTTTTAAAATAAAATTTATATACATATCTCTTTTTGCATATGCGTCAATGTGTACATTTGTAATTATAGTCCGCGTGCAATCCTCCTATTGAAAGCAAAAAATGACTTTCTATAAATAATAAACAACATTAAACATTAGTTAGGATAATTATCGATAAATTTGATGAATACCACACAATTGACCATGCCATTCAAAATAATTGCATAGATTAAATTAACGCCATATATATAATAATTTATTTGTAAAATTTAAGAGTTAAGGATGTATTTTAGTTTCATATTTATTCCTAATGTTGGAGTTTTTAGTTTAAATAAAAACTGAATTATTTTGTGTAATTATCAAAATGCTATTTTTGTAAGACATGGGCAATATTTATCATTATATTTATTATTCCATTTACACATTCTTTTTATCATCATCATCATATTTTATTACATTTTAGATTTAATTTGTTTAATTTTATACAAAAGTTAGCAAACATTTGGATGCATTTGGTCTCTTAACAATTTAAAAAATAAAATTAATATGTAGGTTGTGTTTGGTTAAGTCTTAAATCTTTTTAATGAATTCATGTCTCAATCGATAAGAGATCAAAGTTATTTGTTAAAATTTTACTTACCACTTAATTGGTAAGACATAAAATGAAGTCCAAATCATTAAAAATTATCTCTTAATAAAAATTGTTTAGTATTTTTTTTATATAAATACATTCAATAATATTATTCATTTATTTTTATTAAATTGAATTTTTAAAATTATTAGATAAAATTTTACCTTTTAAAATAGTAAAATAGTGTCATTAATAAGCAACTCACTTTTTTATTAATCAAATAATTTTTTTAATTCAGATGTTATTTCACTTAGATGATCTAATTTAATTTATTTAGATATACTAACTATTCAAATTTTAATTATTTAATTTTATCAAACACAAACCTAGTGTTATTACATACGGCGTGATATATATTTGGAGTGGAAAAGACGGGAATAACCTTGAAAACGAGGTGGTTTACTTCTTCTTTTTTGTGACTGAAACAACCATGTTTGACTACCTAAGTCAACGATGTAAGTTGAAATGAAAATCCAACGTTGACGTGCAATGTAATACTCCCTCACCCTCACCCTCACCCACAAAATTAGAAATATGTAGTAATTCTTTTTATGTTAAGTCGTGAAATTCTAAATTTGGTGGTAGTTTTGATTCATATATATCAAAGATTAAGATTTAGCAAAAAAAGTAAAAAAATAAAATAAAGATTAAGGTAAAAACTGAAAAATTATTTAAGGTACGTACATGTACATATAGGTGGGGTGAACCAACATCATGGGTGATTTGATTTAATTTTCTAACAAGAGTCTGTCTATGTGGTAGCCAATGTTCATTTCTGCGCATGTCAAGTTGGTCTGAATTGACTGGCTATGGCTAGTACATATGGCGTATCACTAGGAGTGAGCAATTCGGTTATAACCGAACCGAATAGACTATTCGGTTATAATCGAAAATCGAAATATACACATTTTTTATATCCGAAAAAGTAACCGAATTTTGAGATAACCGAATAACCGAATAGCAAATTCGGTAATTCGGTAAATAACCGAACTTAAGCTTCCATAATTAACATTTTGGTATTTAGCACTTAGCAGCATTACCATTTATCATAGCAGCATTACCATTTATAATAGTCAGTAAACTTCAGCACTAAACAACAGAAACAGCTAATGCCCATTGCCCAATACATGATTTAAATTAACAATACATAATAATTTAAAACTTTAACATGATTAAAATTAACAATACATAACATAATCCATAATTTCACAAAATCTAATTAATCTATAATAAATTAATAACCAATAAGAGTCTAAGACCATAAGGTCCATAACAGGCTAACAAAGTAACAAGCAAAAAGAAACAGCATAACCCAGTAGCTCAAGCAGCTTGCAGGCAACTTATAGGCAACAATTCAGCAAACACTAAGCAACACATCAGTTAGCAGAACCCCCAACAAATGCAGTAGTGTTACTAGTTAGTATCCCATGCCCATGGTATGAATTTTGTAATGTTACTAGTTAGTTAGGATTGGAATGGTTTGTACCAAATATTTTTATGACTTTATGTTTTAAGCTAGAACTTTACTACATGATAGACATATCAAGATTAAGATTTATGCTTGGAATTTTTTAGTGCATGCAAATTTTAACCATCCTGTGGTATGAATTTTTTACTGTTATTTGTTAACAATGAGTTATTTTCTTTTTAAAATGGTTATTTATGGAATCAAAATTTGGATTATATAAATTGACTATCGGTGTCTCTTAATCATATTGTTGACTGCTATGCTGCCTAATGCATTTGAACTTGTCGATTTCCATAGTGATAATTTTGATGAAATCTACACTTTTAATCGTAGGCTACTGCATTTGTTGGGAGTTCTGCTAACTGATGTGCTGCCTAGTGTTTGCTGAATTGCTGCCTATAAGTTGCCTGCAAGCTGCTTGAGCTACTGGGTTCTGCTGTTCCTTTTTGCTAGTTACTTTGTTAGCCTGTTATGGACCTTATGGTCTTAGACTCTTATTGGTTATTAATTTATTATAGATTAATTAGACTTTGTGAAATTATGGATTATGTTATGTATTGTTAATTTTAATCATGTTAAGGTTTTAAATTATTATGTATTGTTAATTTAAATCATGTATTGGGCAATGGGCATTAGCTGTTTCTGCTGTTTAGTGCTGAAGTTTACTGACTATTATAAATGGTAATGCTGCTAAGTGCTAAATACCAAAATGTTAATTATGGAAGCTTCAGTTCGGTTATTTACCGAATTACCGAATTTGCTATTCGGTTATTCGGTAATTCGGTTATCTCAAAATTCGGTTACTTTTTCGGATATCAAAAATGTGTACATTTCGGTTTTCGGTTATAACCGAATAGCCTATTCGGTTCGGTTATAACCGAATTGCTCACTCCTACCTACAGTCATAGGAAACCACAAAATTTTACCACATTTTATCATTACTTTGAGCATCCGATTCTGGAAGGTGGTGGCCGTACAAGTGCTGCTTCCATTGCCATATGAATCGATACACCTAAAATTATTTGGTAACAAATTAACTATCCGAAAATGAAGTACCAATCCGTTTTTCTTTATATTTTTGTTGAGTTAAATGCATTTTGTATTTTTATGTTTATTTTTATTTTGAACTTCGCATTCCACACTTTATAAATAGACATTTTACATTATGCGCTTTTAACACGCTGACACTTGGCATACTCCAACCAAAAAAGCATTAATTGGGCTGACGGAGTTAAACTAATTTGACCCACGTGATATCTTTTCATGGACAAAATGTTCTAAATGCGTGGATTGTAAAAAAACATGACATGGGTGATCTTTGTCCTTAATATATTTATCATTCCACCACGATTGATTTGCTGAGAGTTGCAGACGCGATATATTTATAAAATTTATTTCAAGTTTATGGTGAATTATCCGTGATAGCAATTCACATAATAACTCTAATAAAATACTGTTTAGTAATAGTTATTTATTTTCTAGGAAGAATAACTAAAAGAAGAAGACAGGCTTTCATGGTGCAATAATTATTATATAAAAAATGTATGTGAGACTTCTCTCAAGCTTCTTACTCATAATATATCTATATCTACACATAGTTCTAAAATGTATGTCACCCTAGCCTAATTTTCTAGTAGTGAGATACATACCTATATCTATAATAGTTTCAACATTAAACTATTATTTATTTTTATTTTAATTTTACTTATTATTACTAATGATATAAGCTACATATTAGTAATAAATTTAGAGAATTGATATTTTCACAAAGGAAATTGATATTTTCACAAGTTCTCACTGTAAGACCCCGAATTTTATGAAATATAAAATTTAATTTTTCTTCATATATATTTTTTCCTGAAATAGTAAGTAGGTAAATTGATAAAGTTAAAAGTTAAGGATGTTATGTGCAAATTTTATTACGTCGGACAATATTCGCTTTGTCGGAGAATATTCGTTTGGTCCGACGGCGCCGAAATAACAAATTATTGGTGGACCTCACAACGGAATATTTGTCGGATATAGAAAACGACAGAAATAACCTTTTTAAATAAAAATAGTCAACGAAACTGTTAAAATACCGGTGATAAAAGAATAGTAGCATACGGTAGTTATTGGTATTTTCTGTAGCACTCGGTACTCTACAGTAACACACGGTATTGCATAGTGTCTCATATTATTGGTCTGATAATTGACACCGTAACTGTTACGCATCATTTCATCGATAATTGTCACTGCATAATATTTTATATTATCAATTCAATAATTGTTGTTACACAGTATTTTGCATTATTGATTTAATAATTGTCATTACACTGTATTTTATATCATTGAGTCAATAATTGTTGTTGCACTGTTTTTAAAATTATTGAACCTAATAATTGTCACAGTAACATATGCACAGTAATTCACATTATTGAATCAATAATTGTCATTACACAGTAACGTATGCTTTATTTTACATTATTGTTATCTCTATTATGATGTTATTTAAACAGTTGTATTTCATTAATTTATTGACTTGATATCTAAGAGCTAACTATACTGTATTTATAACAATTAGTCATAATAATTGAATTGATAAAGTTATTTGTTTATAATATAAAGTTAGGTGATTATTAGGTAATATGAAATGAATGGTGTAGATTAAAGTGTGAATTATTGTTGAATAATTGAATTGATTTGTTTATAATATAAAGTTAGGTGATTATTAGGTGATATGAAATGAATGGTGTAGATTAAAGTGTGAATTATTGTTGAATAATTGAATTGATTTGTTTATAATATAAAGTTAGGTGATTATTAGGTGATATGAAATGAATGGTGTAGATTAAAGATAATATAATATTTGAAATGGATGGTGTAGATTAAAAGATGATCTTTAAATGAATGGTTTAGATTAAATGAATGATAAGATTTTTGGCTATAAATAGAAGCCTTAACTTAAGGATTTTTCATAAACTTCCTTACTTGTTCTTTCTTTCTCTCTCTAAATACTTTTTGTGTAAGTTCTCTCTAAGTGTTCTTAAGTCATTCCTAGTTTTGAAATCTTTTGCATTCTTCTTTGAATTCCCGAGCAGAATTTTCTTATGTACAGCAACTCTTTCGAAAAATCGTAGTAAATTCATTATTTGTCAGAATTTAATGAATTAAAAGCCTGTCTCTTCAGTTTTTCGTCCTCTACAACTTTGAAGAAGGAAGAAAAGTCATCTGAAATTATCTTCATGTCTTAAAATACTAAAAACCGTAACCTATTCTAATTTTCGTCACTATTTTCAGTCTTAGTTTTGAAAATTCATAAGTCATTCATATTAACTCCGAATTGAGTGATTCTTGAGTCTATGTCGTCTATCTTTCTGAGAGTAACATTATTTTAAAAACATAAAGAGATTTTAAAAAAACTCTAGAAGACTCAAAAGTCAGATTCTTTACTGCTACAAACAAGGAAGGATTTGTTCGGCTATAAACTTGTTTCACAATATCAAGGTAAGGAATATCATTCTTTTCACACTCTTAAATTTATTACGGTAAGGAATATCATTCTTTTCACACTCTTAAATTTATTACGGTAAGGAATGTCATCTTCTTTCATCTTCTATTATTAAAACTTACTACGGTAAGGGATACCATCTTTTTCATCTTCCATTATTCAAACATACTATGGTAAGGGATTATCATTATTTGATTCTCGATAATAATATTGTTTCTTCCATACTCATAAGACGTGCCTTTTATTTCCATGTATTAAATTGTGGGAATAACCTTACGGAGCGGATTGCCGCCTGTTGGTGAATAACCTTTCGTATTCATTTATTATTAATCTCTGAGAATAACCTTACGGAGCGGATTGCCGCCTGTTTGGTGAATAACTCTTTGTATTCAAATTCTATTAAATTGTGGGAATAACCTTACGGAGCGGATTGCCGCCTGTTGGTGAATAACCCTTTGTATTAATTTCCTTCACCTTTTGTTAATCAAACCTGCTACGGTAAGGGATATTATTTTCTTTCATACTCCTAAATCGAAATTTATTATGGAACTATTGCTTCTATAATTCCTGAAAATATTATATGTTCCATAATAGTTGAACTTCATTATTTCAACTGAACCTTCCTATTTACGTGAACCTTTCTATTGAATTGTAACCGTTATTCTGAACTGTGGATCTTGAATATCATGTTTAAATTTCACTCCACATCATGTTGACAATTTGGACATTATTTGAATCTGTACAAAGTAAACTTCCGATACTTATTGTTATCCTATTTCTTCTGTTCATCATTTATATCATTCTAATCATCCAAAAATCAAGCTGTTGTGAATATCTGTGGCCGGGGGCACAGATGTGATATATTTGTTGAACAGATGATAGGTTAAAGGCGATACATCTGTTCGGTGTCTTTTATGGCACGTGGTGAATGTTCTCTTTGGCCCGTAGTGCAAAGATGAACTGTTGTTTGGTATGATTATGACCAAAGGCTGAATCTGGTATAATCATGACCGTTGGTGCTATATTGAATATCTTTGGCCCGTAGTACAAAGATGAACTGTTGATGTGCATGATTATGATCAGGAACTGTGAATTTGTATTATCTTGACTAATGATATTTCAGATGATAAAAGTTGATGATGTTTTTCCTAAAAAGAGAACCGAGTGGACATTATAGTCTGCATTATTCTTCTAATAGATTACTCATTCCGCTGCTATTATTGATCTGAACGTTGTTTAAGAATTTAACTGCAGTTTTTGATATAAACCTTGTAGTCTATTGTATTCTATCAAGAACTCAACTGTTGAAGACTAATGATAATTTATTCGTCATTATCTTAGTCATGATATTCTTTACTGGGCTATTTGAGCTCACCCTTTCTTTTGTTCCATTGTTTTTCAACAGGAGATGAAAACATAACAGGGTCTAGCCGGGGAATGGAGTGAGGGTTCGAGGAATAGTTATCATAGTCTTCACGTTTTGTAAAATAGTGTGGCAATAATAGTGAAGACTTAGTTGTGTATTATTATACACTGTATTGGTGTACGTTGTGCTTTGTTGTAATAATTTTGTTGTAGTATTTTGACGACTCAAGTTTGGGCTGTGTGGGCCCAGATTTGGGGGCGTCACACTCACTCACATAAAAAGTGAGGTACACCTTTATGTGAGTGAGATCTTGTGAAATATCAATTTTTCTTGTGAAAATATCAATTTTTTAAATTTATAATTAAATAGAATTTCTTCAAAAGTCTCACAAGTATCTCTCTTATTCTAAAATAAAATGAGACTACATCTTATGCCCATAAAGCAACTAGCATATTTTAGTCAAATGAACAAATAAAATTTATTTTTCTCAAATAATTTGTGTCTTATCAAATGCCTCACTCTGATAATCATATATAGAATGATTCCTAATTGAACCAAATGAATAATTACTATCTTATTTTCACATAATCAAAGAATAAATTACACTTTTATACCAACTTAAAGTATGTCCACTAATGAGTTTTTATCAAGTCCATAGATGACAAAAAATAAGTTCACAATGTATAAAATAAGGTGCAATTTCTAACATGGGTCAAATCAGCCCAACTCCGTTAGTCCGCTTAACATTTTTTTAGTGGAGTGTGCAAAGTGTGCAAAGTGTGCAAAGTGTGCATGTGCTAAAAATGTAGGATACAAAGTGTCTATTCATAAAATGTGAGATACAAAATGCAAAATGAGGGTAAACTGAAATATGCAAAGTGCATTTAACTCTATCACCTTTTTCATCCTCGTTCGTATGTCGAAATGGAAGCACTGATTATTTACCTTTAATTGGTAGGGTTCGTCCGACCAGAACACTAGTAGTAGCGCTAAAATCAGTAAAAAATTCCAAAGTTTGCCTCGCTATAAGATCAAATTCAGACTGCGGGGCTGTTTTTTCACATGCGCGTTGTAAATTCTAGAAGATGGTAACTTGAGGAGAATAATTAGAAAGAAGAGTATTCAAACATCAAAAATATGAAGTTAGATATGTGATGGTAAAAGAATATATATTACAGAAACAATGAATGAAGGAATAGATAGATGATGCCTGATTTATATATATTCGCGAGTGAAGAACTAATTAACAAAATCATATTGTTTATATATGCTTAGATCACTGCGAGGTGACGACTGGGGGAAGAGAATGTGCAACTAAAAACTATTAAATATTTTTAGTTTATCGACCAATCACCGTCAGTTATATAATTTTCGACTAAAATTACCATGACAACGATACCACCGCGTTTGACCTGGGGATGAAAATATTTTACCAGAGCAAACTTGGCTAAATTTTCATGCGTTGTTAGATTCTAATTCTCCATGCATGCAGCATTATTGAGGTTAAGCATCTTCTTATCCAAGTTTTTCAGTTGCTCTTCTGTATTATTGTTGTATTATTCTTTTCACTAATTCTCATACGCTGACTTCACACGCTTTCTCCTCCTAGTTGATCAAAAGCTGATTCATATCCTTTTCGATATTTAAATTACTATCGTATTTCCTCATTCATTCCATCTCAAAACTCATAAATTAGTTCTTAAGCCCGTCTTAAACTCTCGGCCTCTTCCTTTAGTAGGTACCTTTCACTTGTATTCTAGGCTTTAAGTGCTTTTATCTACCTAGTAAAGAAATCTCATTCGTTTGTGTTTTAAGCGGAGCTCAAGAATTACTAAGGAGTTGAGAGTTAATATTAGTTGATTGAAAAATGCATGGGAAAAAGGGCAGTAGCAATTTTGAGATCAATATTGCTTCCATTACCAAAACTAAACTTCCAGAAACTATGAAGAAATCAGGGGATGTGCAATTCACGTGCAAAGGTTGGATTTCGAATGTCTGGAAATTTTGCAAAGAAGACAGCAATAGAGTAATATTTTCTCTGAAAGTAGGGCTTGCTGTTCTACTTGTTTCTTTACTCATACTATTTCGAGCACCTTATGATGTATTTGGCACCAACATCATCTGGTCCATCCTCACTGTTGCCATAATGTTCGAGTACACTGTAGGTATGCGTATATATAAAAGGCTATATGCATTCCTTTAAGCTTACAATATATAATGTGTGTGTAAACTATGGATTTTTTTCCCTCTTAGTTAAACGATATAATGCATATTAATTTGGACCATAGATTGATGCATACACATCAGTATATAAAGAAAACTAACTGGAATACCATACTTGTGCATCATTCCTGGGGATGAATTTCATAAAGGCGCCACATTCAACCGAGGGTTCAATCGAGCACTTGGAAGCTTGCTGGCTGGAGTCTTAGCCATTGTCATTGCTCAATTAGCCTTAAGCTCTGGCAGAGTTGCTGAACCTTATATAATTGGCACCAGCATCTTTCTAATTGGTACATTACCTAAACTTTATCAAAATGAAGCAAAGATCATAAAAGTAAGAGAGAACTAAAATATTTCAAAAATGTTACAGGGTCAGTTGCATCATTCATGAAGTTATGGCCATTACTCGTGCCATATGAGTATGGTTTCCGAGTCATCCTCTTCACATACTGTTTGATTATAGTTTCTGGATATCGTATGGGGAATCCAATTTTAACCTCCTTGGACAGACTCTACTCAATTGCTATAGGAGCTATTGTAGCAGTTCTAGTGAATGTCCTAATTTTTCCCATATGGGCTGGTGAGCAGCTACACAAGGAACTAGTCAGCTGCTTTAATTCAGTGGCTGACTCACTTGAAGGTAAACTAATTTAAGGGGTACTCTTTCTTTCACATTCAAACACTAAATAATTAGACAAAAAGGCCTTACTAAATCTAATATATTTTTAAAAAGATTCATTAAAAGTTCTCATCTGGGAAATTTTCAGAATGTGTTAGGAAGTACTTAGAAGATGATGGATCTGATCATCCAGACTTTTTCAAGACTGTCATAGATGAGTTTCCTGATGAGCCCGGATACAGGAAATGTAGATCCACACTGAACTCCTCTGCTAAACTCGAGTCCTTGGTAATTATTATGTCTATGTTTTATAAAACACATTATTTTCTTCAACCATAAGTTGGGTAAGCAAGCTTATTAATGATCTTGGTTATATGTGCTTCCATTTTTAAGGCGGTTTCAGCTAAATGGGAGCCCCCACATGGCCGGTTCAGGCACTTCTTTTATCCATGGTCAGAATATGTCAAAGTTGGTGCAGTATTGAGATATTGTGCATACGAGGTTATGGCACTTCACGGTGTTCTTCACTCGGAAATCCAGGTCCCTTCTCATCAAGACCTTAGTGTTTTATATTCTTATATGGTGTTTTGTACACAGAAATAACACACACACACACACATACATATATAGATCGTGATATGATGGAATATCCAATGTTAAGTAAATGGAATCAATACCCTTTCAGATTTCTAATTGCCAATAAAATATATGCTGCCAACTCAAGATATATGCTGAAAGCAGTGTTACAAGGTCCCAAATAGCTCATGGCAGTTGAGTGACAAAAATTCTAATGGCATAAAAGCATGTTGACATGGGAAAGGTATAAGAATCATACAATCAGGATCCACACCGAGTGTTTGTTCCTGATGTTCTGGTGTAGTTTAAGGTGGGCTGCTACATGGATGCTTGACAAAATAAAAGGGAAATTCATCTCAAAAGACATTACCATTTATGTTATTCAGTGAACCAAGCATCTCGATGTTGCAATCCTTAATAGTTACTCAAGGATTTCAATGATCTGGTTCATATACTATAGGCATTCAAGGATTTCCATGACCTGGTTTTATATTCCATATGCTCGTATCCTCATGTCATGATCCTGATTTTTAATTAGCACAGGCCTGGATGAAAAATTCTACAAGAGTAATGTAGTGGAGTAGTATCTTATACAAGCTTCATGCATCTCTCAAATTTCAAGCAATAACAATCTATAAAGTAGGAATCTGCATATATACCAACCTGAGCCCTTCAAAATATTGAAGCAGACAGGAGAGCACTATGCATCTGTTCACCTTTAGGCTTTTGCCAATGCAGGCTGTATCTGCCATACAAGAAAACTACTTTGAAATTAATGTGAGGTCAGATTAGTCGAGTATATTTGGAATCTCAAAAAAATTAAAACCAAACTTTCACTCCCAAAGCATTTATACAAATCAAAAAAATAAAAACGAACTCAATAAAAGAATAATTGGTAGTAGAATAGTAGTATATGTAAGGGAACTGTTATATTTGTTCAAGTATACTAAAAACTGTCGTTGGCATATATTTACTCGAATGCTCTACACTCTACAGGCCCCCTACAATCTAAGATTAACATTCCAGGCAGAGATCCAAGAGGCAACAAGTCAGGCTGCAGAGCTAGTTCGATGTTTGGGAAAAGACATAAGTGACATGAAAAGAAGCCTCAACACTTGCCTAATAAAAGGCGTTCACAGCTCAACGGAAAGACTCCAACGCGCAATTGACATGCATTCCTATCTCCTCGCATCTAATTACGATGCACCAGATAATTCTTCCAAGCCACTTCCCAAGCTCTCTCATGCCTTCTCATCCACACTCTCTGACCTGTCAGAGCAATTGGCTGAGCTTGACACCGAAACTGCAGAGCAGAAATCCCCACCGGTAGCCCAAAACACGCCATCCAATGGTCTCCTGCCAACATACATTGAATCTTACCATGAGACAATGAGGAAACAATCAAGAAGGCTCCATTCTTGGCCATCCAAAGAAGTGGATGTGTTCGAGGAAGAGGGAGGATTTGAAGCAAACTTTATTCCGAGAATGAAAGCACTAGAGAGCACTGCAACATTATCACTCGCTACCTTTACTTCATTGATTATTGAATTTGTGGCTCGGCTTGATCACTTGGTTGAAGCAGTTGACGAGCTCTCCAAAATGGCAAAATTCAAGGATGAGGTTCTGTGAAAAGAAGAAACCAAGTGTACGAAATTTTACAGTATTATTACTATAAACAAATATTTTGATTATGATATTTGTGTTTGAAAAAAGTATATAGTTGGTAAGGAAAGTTGCTGTCATCAACAAGAAATAAATATCTACAAAAAAGAAAGTTTTCTTGTATATCTGAGACTTTAAGTTGGCATACAGGATCAGATGATGCACATAGCTAACTGGTGAAGAAACTTTTATTGATAGTTCAGCGACAAATTCAGTGCTATTAGACTGCAATATCATTGAAATTTCCAAAAGCCCAAAAGATTTAATATTTAATTAATTTGGCCATCCGCAATTTGGGTTAAATATTACTGCTAGCTTCTGGTTAAGGACTTCTGATTACAAAATTCAGCATGCAGTAAGAAAAACAGAAAGGAGATGGAACCGGACAAGAAAATTTAATACTATAGGAAAGACTCTTATGTCAATCCATTGCTTTACCCTCACCAAATAGAGACACAATTTTAGGAAGTCAAATATATGGCAGTGCATATCTTGATTTTTTTATTGACTTTTGAAAGAGGTAAGATCCGGTAAATCGGATGGTTGAACCAGAACCGAATTCAAATGTAGAAGACTGTCCGTGCAGTTTATTAGTATATGGCCTTTAGGCATTTGATTGTCCCGTGTAGGTGATTTATACAATCAATCACTTCCGTTATTTTTCAAGAAAAAATCAGTTAAATGACTTGAATCCTGTACCAATACATCTACTTAAATATTTCTACTTAAATATTTGACCCAAACTTTTAGATTTTCTTTTACATGTAAGAACATTAACACAAAGGAAACTGATATTTCCATCAAAGATTTATGATCACCATAAGAAATCAATTTCCAGTGCAGCGCTCCATAGAAGAACAAAACCAGTGCCATACATCATAGCAACACCACTAGTATTCAGAACCCAGAAGTCTTATTAACACTAAAACCGTCACTGAAGACATTTATACAAAAACGAAGCTGAGAAACATGAATATATACATAGAGACATCAACAGCCAACACTAGCAAACCTCTAACTTAATCCTAATTTTCCCTTATTGTTGTTATACTTGCTTTTCAACAGTAGCACTTCCAAAGCTCTGACCATTAATTGAAAGACACCAGTTCTCCAGCATCAAACAACTAAATAACCTTGAAACGCCAAACGAACATAGTGCAGAGGAACCCTGCAAAATTGGAAATGATAAAAACAAAGGTACAGAAAATGCCTTACATCCAGTTCGGTGGTATCATGTAAAGTTTCCCGGGCTCAGATGGATCACCAACAATGTTTTTGCTACTGCCGTTAAATATGTGTCCAGAACTGCCTGCCAACAACGCAATCAGGCTGCCTCCATGCACTCTCCCTTCAGGAGCTGCAACCGGAACTGATGCTTGGCCTCGCCTACCTGACAGATTACCTTCATGGAGTCCCAAACTTTTCCAAGCAGATTCAATACATCCAGCAGTAGTCACAACACTGTTGTCCATCACCATGAAATCGACACTCGTATCCTCAGCAGTGACAACCTCTTTCATTTTCTCGGATGACTTTGAATCCTGGACCATAACACCCACAGTAGCACCCCCATGAACCCGTTTGTCCTGCACCAGGCCACCATGGGATGTACACAGACCAGTCTTTCCCCTAGCAAATGAGTTGCAAGGAAAATCGTCTTGGCCAAATTCTGAACCACCCTGACCCCAAGAGCATCTTTTCCCTCCCCCATGAGCCTTGCAAAAGTCAGTGCTGCCTTGTGCACTTTTGCTGCATCCTTCAAACTTGCATCTCTTGCCCCCGCCATGACGGACACAATAATCAGTCCTCCCCCTGGCACTCTTTGTGCATTCAGGCACAGCACACCTCTTACCACCCCCATGTGCTACACAAAAGAGAGTACCTCCATGCACACTCTTTGGGCAAACCCCACCACCTTCAAAGGCACACCTTTTCCCTCCACCATGTCCCTTGCAGAAAGGTGTGCTCCCTTCTGCACCTTTGGTGCAGCCTTCATGTGTGCACCGCTTACCACCACCATGTGCCTTGCAGAAAAGGGTGCTTCCTTGAGCCCCTTTTGTGCATTCGGGATACTGACATCTGCGCCCACCTCCATGTGAGATGCAGAGACCAGAGAGGCCTTCCGCACTCTTCGTACAGTTCTCCATTGTGCATCTCTTGCCGCCACCATGTCGAATGCACAACCCAGATTTCCCTCGGGCAGCACGAGTGCAACCCTCCTGACTGCATCTTCGACCACCACCATGAGCGATGCAATAATCTGTGCGTCCCTCTGCACTTTTTGTACATCCTAGGAACTCACACCGTCTACCTCCGCCATGGGCCTTGCAGTATGCAGTTCGACCCTCAGCTCCTTTATGGCATCCAGGTTTCTGACACCTCCGGCCACCACCATGGGCAATGCAAAGGCCAGAGGCACCTCTTGCTCCCTTTCCACATCCCATAAACTGACATGTCTTTGTGCTACTGCTACGCTGCTGTTGTTGCTGCTGTGTAATCCCGGAAGTGCAAGTTACTGAGCTTTTTGGTGTAGTTATTACGCTCGATGAGAGGTCTGGAGTTTTTGGAGCTGGTTTGAGTTCTCTGAGAGGCTGGTTGAGAAAGAAATTAGTCTCTGGTGAGTGTTGCAAAGGAGGGAAAGATTTTCCTCTTTTCCAATGTGAAGATGTTGACCCTTCATCTTGATGATTTGCTCCACCAATGATCAGCGGATTTTTAACAACATTTGGAGGTGGATTGAAGATTGGATGAACAGTAGTAATATCAGATTCAGCGGACCCGAAGGACAGACTCAACTCCAAATCAACCTTGGGCACATCCACTGCTGTTACATTAGAGCCGGCAGAGTTCTTTGGGCTGGGTGTCTTCTCATTACCAAGATGGAGAGAGAAGTCCAATTCCAGATCCATTGATGACTCCTCATCAGTTTCTTTGGCAGAAGACATTGTGGTACATGCGGTAGCTGAACTCCCCTTACTATCTGAGGAACTTGAAGAACGACCCAACCCAAGACATAATGGCAACCCAATTTTCTGCTCCAGAGATCCACCAAACAAGCTCCGTTTCCTCTTGATTCCCTTTGAGGCCAACAAGACATCAGAGAATAAAGAACCAGGGGAAACAAGTCTTAACGTGGTATCTGCGCCGCAACCAGCTGCAGATCCAGCTCCTCCAACATGGATGGAGTTGCCCAGATTCTTGAACACGTCTAATACAGGGTTAACAGCAAAACCCTGATTACGGAACCTGGCATCCATGAATAAACTATGCAACACTTATTTTCAAGCAAATTTGATTGCAAAAGAACAGCTCGCCTGACTTCCGGGATTAAAAGAATTATTTACAGAGAAAAAAAATTAAAAAAATTAGATTCTAGGGTTAGATGTCTCTAAAAGCAGCAGAGTACATCCCTCCCCCGCTAACAAATCCTGATGTATCACGACGATCCATTTCAATAATTTAGTCTGAACTTCAGTTAATTAACTGACAGAAGATCTCATAAACATGAATCTTTCGTCACAAACTCATGACTGGCCGGCATCCTGCATTCCTGCAACACAATAAAAAACATGGTTAGGAACCAGAATGAGAACCATAAAAATTGAAAAATAGCAGGATAAAGAGCCCAAAAAATAAGGCTTTCATTTATGCACATAACTAAAACATTTTCCATAGGTAATAAAACTCAGGAAACAAGTTAAATGAAAAGATGAAGCATAAGATAAAAAGAATTAAGCAAGGCAAATCAAAGATCCTTTCAAGATATTGATTTGATTTCACACATTCATTCCAACATGACAACACCAGGTTCGTATGTATTCTGATGTGACATTAATTTGTTACAATTTATACACAGATTACTTCACAATGCAAACCAAGTTAGGGGCTTCTAGATTGTACCGTCCACGGCAAAATCTTATAGTTTAAACTGAACTCTTAGTAAATTAGAGAAAGCTGCAAGGATCCAGGACAAGTGCAAGTATTCCGGATCTAGCAGAAGATGTTTTCACTATATGAAGAAAATCAACTTTATATCAATTAGTAATGGACCTACTAGCAGCCTAGATATTGTCCAAATTCTTCAATCACCACATACTTCATTCAGAAAATATATAAAGCACCTTGTGATTATATAGACTTGCCAAAACACCCATAATTATTATATATAAAAAAATGCTAAATTGAATCAGATCTCCTACCTCAATTTCAATCAAAAGACACAAGAAGGAAATAGATCTTCATGTGAAGCAATAAAACTATCGAAAGACACAAGAAGGAAATAGATCTTCATGTGAAGCAATAAAACTAAGGCATTGGAGATCTAGATTGAAGAGAGAGCATGCACAATAATTCTCAAAAATAAATTAATAGAGAGTTAAGAGCAATATGAATATCAATCAATGATCTGAAAAAGAACATATTAAACTAAATACGAAAGCATCTGTTTAGGAATATGAAGAATTGTGGTTGAATATAGCTGAAGCTGATGTTTATCTATTTGTCTTGAGGTCGAAAATAACAAATTTTGATATCAAAACACAGGAAAATTGGACAATTCTTACGACCAAGTATACCTTGGTAGGTGGTAAAGAAGTGATTGAGCTGAAAGTTGTGATTTTTTTCCCGAAATCACGCCATATATATAAAGGTCGATCTTGCTTCTACTTTCAATTCTGTTATCAACAACCTGAAAAAGGAAAAAGAAAGCATTTACCAACAATTAGCAAAAGGCTAAAAAAAATCTTTCGGCCGAAAAATTATGCGATTGATTAATAAACTCACAACTCAATCACCATTGTCACAGAAAATTGAAGAGAAATGAAATCAATAAAACTATATTAAAGTATGCGACTTTGAATCTCGAACAACAGAAGATACTCAAAAAGTTGCTGATTTCGGAAATTCGAATTAGAGACCGGAGGAGAAGAAGTATTACTTGTTCATGCGAGAGAGCGAGACAGAGCTAGGGCTTCTCTTGAGCATCAGCAGCAAATAATAATATAAGGCCGACAGGGAGAGAAAATGTTCCAATACATATGATGAGAGACGTATTGTGTTTGTGCGCGCGTGTGGATGATTAGGGGCGGAAATTATAACCATTAGTCGCGCATCTAAGGGAGGGGCGTACATTAAGCCCGACTTTTTTATTTTTATTTTTTTTGTTATTATTTTCAAAGGTTTAAATTAGAATATGTGTTTCTAATTATTTGGCAACAATCCACCTCTCAAAGAGAGCAATTCATCAAGTATATTTGGTAGTCTCTTTTTTATTTTACAATTAGGAGTAGGATTTATTAGACAAAGTTATAAAATTTTAATTAACTTTTAATTCTATATAATTACAAAAGTTTTTTTATCTTTATTTCTAAAATTGAGTTACCAAATATACCTCGAGGTAAATCATAACAATATTGAATTTCCTCTATTCTAAAAATAATATTCCCTAACTTCTTGTTTTTTGCAAATAAAACACATCAAACTATCATATCATAATTAAATTTAAGTTACAGTAACTCTTCCTGCATTCTTTTTATCGAAAGTTTAAGTAATAAAAAGAAGAAAAACAAAAAAACAACATAAATTATCACTTTGATAATAAGTATAAGTATATTTGCAATACGATTGACTAATCTATATATTCTTATCTTTTTTTTAAACAACCTAAATGATGAAGAAGAAGAAAATTATGTTTCTTTTTATTCAGAAAAAAAGTGTTCATATTTTCTTTGGTAAAATATAAAAATTAAATTATATAAAATTATATTTTTTCTTAAAAAAATGTATTGTTTCAGTTAAAGCATTCAATTATGACAGAAATAGGTAGGATGTTTCTTCTTCTTCTTCTTAATTTTTTCCTGATTTTCTTTGCAATCAATGTAGATATTCCTGGTTATGGTGGTTCAAGGCGCACCTGATCTTTAAGCAGGACCCCACGTTACGTCAAAAAGCGGTCAATCGATGCGATTTAGACTTTGGTGCGTGGTTGCTTCTAGGAATGAGCAAAAAATAAATAAAATCAAAAAAATAAATTAAATTAAATTTTTTAACTGAATTGTTTCGATTTTTCGGATCTTTTTAAAATTTTGGTTATATCCGTTTTAAATTTCAATTTTCGGGTTCGGAATTAGATATTGATTATGAATATTTATGTTACCCGAATAACCGATTTAAGAATTTATTTTTGTTTTTGTGTAATTTTGTAGGCTAGTAGGCTCCTTTTGTTTTTTGTGTAATTTTGTTGTTAATTATGAAAATCTTAATTTCGGGTATTAACCGAATAATCGAATTATAAATTTGATTATTCGGTAATTTGGTTATTTCAAATTTTGAATAATTATTCGGATAATAAAAAATTACAAATTTCAGTATTCAATTTTTGATATTTAGATTTGAGGTTTACCCGAATAATCACCCCTAGTTGCTTCCCATTAGAAGGTTAGTCAGCTATCCAAGTAATTATTTAATAATTTTGGGATATTAGTGTCTCATATTATTTATATATAATTATTTTAAATATTAAAATAAATTATTTTATTTTAAATATTAAAATAAATTATTTTATTTTAAATATTAAAATAATATCATATGAATAACAGAAAAAATGACGTAACAAGTACTCATGAGCATTTAATATTTTTTCCAGCTACCCGCCATTAACGTGGCGATACGAGTTTGAGTTTTTCAGTTTTCTGAGAGGCCAAGATTACGCGCCTGCTTGAACCTGGACGGGTTTTCTTCCTAGAATTCATAGTCAGCCACCCCTTAGCAGCGGCTCGTCACCGTTCGTGGTGCCTTTCCTCATCTTCAGTGGAGCCCACGCGGTAGATGCGAGAGTGAGTATTAGGTTTTTCTATTCTTTCCATTTTTTTATATTTTATGGTGGGCTCTTATGATTTTTATTGTTTCATTTGATTAATTAATTTATTCAATAATGGTATCGGAGTTTGTGATAACTGTTTGAGAAAAAGTTAAAACTTTTTGTCTAAAGTTAGATGTGCTTCGGTAATCTCTCCGGTCCTAATAATATGCATGGTGAAAGTTTTTTGTAAATTTTTTATTGGGATAGATATTAATATATGAGTTTCAATATACAGTATAATTATAAGGGTGACGACATGTTATATATATATATATATATATATATATATATATATATATATATATATATATTAAAGTTTATTATTTATATTTATTCATAAAATTGACAAAATAAATCGATACATTAAATCATTAATACAATAAAAGTTGGGTAAAGGCTAGATTTTTCAATAAGAAGGGAAAGCTTGTCCCTCATCTGTCGAATTAGCGACTTATAGGCGAGTTATTCTCCTGCTAAAGCTAGCGATTGTGTATGGCAGATTCAATGCAGATAGATTTAGAAAATGTTTGATTAGAATTTAATATATTTAAATAGTTGAATAGCTGAATCGATCAGTTATTCAGTATATTTATTTATGATTGAATAGTTGAATCGGTCAGATTTTTAGACTAAATCTAATTTTTTTTGACTAAATGGTTAAGTCTCGACTGAATGAAGTAAAAATAAATAAATAATATTAAATAAATTTACAACAACTTTAAATTTTTTCAGAAGGATAAAATAGTAAAAATATATTATTCAGATATTTTAGACATGTCACTTACCAAATAACTTTTTTCATTCAGAAATCTACTTCATTCAACTCATTCAAATTACTTAAATATTCAAAATTATTTCATTCAATTTTTATCAAACACCCTCTCATATAAATCGGGGTTTCTATTTTGTTTTTGAACAATAAAACTTATGCCAGCTCATAATCATATTTTAAAATTTCTGTTTAAGAAAGTAAACGTATTTATTTTCCTCCAAACAAAAAGAATTGGGATATATACTGTATTGAGTCAAACAGCAGGAGGCAGGCAGGCAGACAAATAAAAGGTGAAACCCCGTAAAAGAGTGGTGCTTGCTTAATCAATCGAAGGCTCAAAATCCAGAGCATCAGATCATAAGTCAAAGTTGTTGAGAAAAGAAAAAGAAAGAATAGAATTTGATTCCTTTCATAATTTATACTCTCCATATCTCTCAACCATCCAAGGTGTTTACGCAACTATGTGAAATCACATCATGACTTGAATGGCGATCTCATTATAAGAAAAGATTATTTCATCTTCTTAAGTTAGTAATATATTTTTTTTTACATATATATAGATTTTATCATAGACGGATCCAATATATATATGAGAGAGAAAAATAAATTATTTATTTATCTTAAGAATATGAAATAATCTCTCCATTATAAGAGTTAGGGCCTACTTTGATTTTCTCTCCATTTCTCTCATCTTTATTTTATTTATTTATATTAATATCCAGTGAAACGCATTGCGTGTGTAAATTACGCAGAATAAAATAATAATTTAATTAATATAAAAAAACAAAATAAAAATAAATAAATTTGACTGACATTTTTAGAAATTAAAAAAAAAATTCAATAAATTATTTACACTAAATTCTCCCTTCGACTCTATATATTAGACTAGATGAACAAATGAAAGGTTCTCGACATATAAATATAAGGAAAGGATGCCAAGTGTTCAAACAAATTAAATAGAACTTGTAAAACAAGATTATTGATTATTTTCAGCGAGCTCCCGCTAATTGCTATCTATGCTCATATTAATATTAAATAAAGTGTGAAGAAAATGATTTATATCATATTCTTATCATTTTACGAAGGAAACTGATATTTTTACATTCTTTTTTTTACATTTTTACATGATGAATCTTATAAAAATACTGCTATAAATATATAACGACGATTAACCGTTGTTATAAACTATACATATGAGATCTATTATGTAAAAATATAAAAAAATAGTGTGAAAATATTAATTTTCTTTTATAAATTATGGTAGTTAAAAATTGACAAGAAAGTCGAATTCAAATTTTTGCTATGTTATTTTGGTTTATTATTTTTGTCGTGCAAGCTTTAAATGTCACACATATTTTTTGGCAAAATAGCGCTTATATAACTCAAATCCATGATATTGATAAATTAAAATTTAATTTTAAATTTTCGCATTGGATTAAAACTTTAAACAAGTTTATCTGTCTGAACTTTTTAATAATAAATGTTAATCTTTAAAGATTAAAGAAATATACTGTGGAATACAGCAAAGTATATTAAATATTATATTATGCCTTTCTTTAATTTTCTAACATACATGCATCAACCTTCCATTTTTTTTTCTCCTAAATTTTTAAGTGTCCTTTTTCCTTGTCTTTTTCCATTTTATAATCTTTTACTTGTCAGTGGACAGCCAGGGTGATGACATGTGCTCTCCTAGTCTCCTTAGACTTTCAAGAATATCCGTTTTTAGATTCGGTTCTTATGAGGCACCCGTGTTAGGAAAAATATTAATACACATAAATTAAATATAATATTATTTTTATTATTAAAAATATTATATAACATAAATTTTAATATAAAAATAATATTATATTTAATTTATATATATATATACTTATTCCCGTATTATTGTCTCGTTGCCTTTTTTTTATTGAAAAAAACACTCGTGTGCAACTTTTTGTTTACTCTATTTTAAAAATTAAAGATATTTTTTAATTTTTAAAATCAATTTATAAAATTTATACAAAATTTAGTATATATAATTATAATTATTATCATAAATTAGCTAAAAAATACTGTTAATTACTGTTTAAAATTACTAAATGTAGTTAACAAGTTATTGTAATGGAGATTTGGCTACTCTCCAATATTATTTTTTAGTTTTTATAAAAAATATTTAGAAGATTTTGTACAGAATCGACAACTTGTAAGTTGTCGCTGATTATTTATGAAGAAGCATCGGGCAGATGAGCACTGTACGGTCTCAAAAGTGGGGAAATGAAGGGGGCATTGGGCTATACGTTCGTTGGCAAAAGCGAAAGAACAAAAATCTCATTTTAAAATATGTTTAATTGAGTGATTAATAATAATGATAAGATAAAAAATTAGAAATTATATTTTAAAATAAATAAAAAGAAATGAAAAAAGAGATATTATTTATACATCGCATTAAATTTTATTATAATTTAATTCGAACTAAAGATTTGGCCTAAAGAACATTAACGTTGGGAAATAGGAAAAAGAAGAAAGAAAGGGGATGGTGGCACTTTCATTTGGCAGTAGGGGGCGAAGACAAACACCAGATCAGAGAGAACAGATTATATTGGTTGTGTGGTGTTAGCTCACAAGCCATTTCTGGCATCCACCTTTGATTTTATTCTTAAAAAAAGATTGTTGACGGATGGGCTGAGGTATGCCACGTCTACTTATTTTTGCCACCTCTCCCTTCTCTTCCACTAGGCCTCTTCATCAGATTCGGTTTTTCCGGATTTTTCGGTTTTTCAGGTCGAATCGAACCAATTTTTTAATACAAAATATAACGGTTTAGTACTAATATAAAAAAAATAGGTATATATTAATTTTTTGATATCGATTCTAGTACTTCATTTTAATAGTTTGGTGTTTACTGAATTGGACCGATTCTACTGATTTCTATTTTTTTTAATTATTATTATTAAAAAAATTTAATAATAATAATACTAATAATAATAATAATAAATAATTAAAAAAATAATAATAAGAAGAATAATAAGAATAATAATAAAATATTAATTATATTAATTTTTGGTTTTTAACCGATAAAAATCGGTACTGAACCGATTTACCGGTTTGGTATACCAGTCCAACTAGTACCGATACCAAAATTTGGCCACTTCCGGTACCAGTCCGATATTTATCGGTTGAACACCCCCATCTTCCACGGATAAGTCCGTGTACATAACATTTAATCACAAAATCAATTACTATATCTATTTTAATTATTAAAAAAGAATACATCATATAAAATTTTAATTTTTAATAGTTAAAATTAATTTTATGATTGATTTTTATGATTAGTGTTTGTATACTTATATTTGTTCCTCTTTCACACACCTCATCAAATAGAGGTCTCATTTATAAATTATAAAAATATTTTTTTATCATATATTTATTCTTAAATTTATTGAGTAATAGTTTAATAGTGATGTCATAATAATAAATATATAATGATAAATTTGAGAATATTATTTTATTTTATATTATCATTAAAAAAATGAGACTCTTTTTTAAAAATTAAAATTAAAATTCTTTTTATATAACAGATGGAGTAAATTTTTTTTTAATAACTATATATATGTGGTGTATGTTTTAAAATTTAATTATTTGAACCCTTGCATGCCTTGCATGTTAAGGGATGAGATGAAGTATTCATAACATTGATTTTTTTTGGGTAGCGTTGTTCATTTTTTAGAAGAAAGATAAAGTAGCATTATTAAGAGTCAAAAAGGTTGGGAAATAGAGAGACAAGTGAGGCTATTTTTTTTTTAAGAAAAGAGAAATAAGTTAGGTTGGTCAACTGTATTTTGAATTTTTAATTAGCAGATTAGGAATGACAAGGGATAAAATCGAATAATCGAATCGAATTTTTTAATTAAAATATGTTGGTTATTTGGACACTTTCGGTTATTACCGTTTTATAATTCAATTTTTGAGTTTAGTTTCGAATATGAAAATTATATTATTCTGTTAATCGATTAACTGAATTAAATTTTAAAAAATAATAATTTAATTTCTAATTGGTAATTGTTAGGACATTAATTAAACTTTGTAAAACTATAGATTACGTATTATTAATTTTAAACATTAAATTTTGTTAAGATTATGAATTATTATTATTGTTGATTGTTATTTATTATTGATCAGAAACTCTAGTATTGAAAGATTAAAATAAATTTTTTTGTTTGACAAAAATAAAACTTAAATTCGGTTATTAATCGAATAGAAAAATCGATTATTCAGTTACATCATAATTCGGATATTTGTTCGGATATTAAAATTATATAAAATTTGATTTTTTGTTATAATCGGATAGGTTATTCGATTCGGTTAAAATCGAATAATCAAACCTATAAGATCATGGTTTTCAGATTCAGACCGGTCATTGAACCGAAAAAAGTACCGGGTGGATGAATCACTGACTTAACTAGTGGTCAAAACTGTTATTGAACCGGTAACGTTATTAATATGTAATAAATAATACATAATACAATATATTAATTATTATTATTATATATTATATATAATATTTAGTAAATATGTAAAATTAATCAATTTATCTACACAAAAAAATTAAATCTATTTGTACAATGTTTACTTTATACAATTCAAATAAATACTAAATTTATATAAAAATAATGATATTAAATCATGATCATAACTCAAAAAATTCAAGAGTGATAAAATCAAACACAAATGAACATAAATATCTCTAGAATACATTCAATCAAATTCGGTATAAAAAAAAAACTAAATCTATTTGTATAATATTTACTTTATACAATTCAAATAAATACTAAATTTATATAAAAAGAAGGATATTAAATCATGATCATAAAGCAAAACTCAATCAAAGATACATTCAATCAATTCAAAGGCTTAATTTTTTTTTTAAAAAAAAAAGGGTAAGGTGACCTGGTTATTGGGTTGACTGATCCAACCGCCGGGTTACCAAGTTTGACTTGATTTTAACCAAAACTGATTTATTTGCTTAAACTAGATCGGAGAGCTGATCGAATATGATTTTTTTCGATCAGACCGACGGTTCGGTTCGGATTTAATAACCATATATAAGAGATAATAGGACCGTAAAAAAAAATGTATGAATCCGAATTTAGTGGTATTCATATCTGTATCCAAAAAATAAATACTTTATCCGTATTTGTATCCGATATTCAATAAATTTTAAAAATACTATACGAATTTGATATTCGAAATAATATTCGAATAATATATATTTTCGTTTATTTTATTCAAACGAACAGATTATTCGAATAATCGAGTATCCGAATTCGTTTATTAACTACCTAATAAATAATTTATTCAAATCATTTACAAAAATTAAAAGAAAAAAATTGTATAATTACTCATCATTATTTAAAGTTTGTCAAGAACATCATCAACCATCATTGATTATAAAAATCAATCAAAATTTAAATATCTTAGAGAAAGTATGAAATTAACCGCATTTTCAATAAAAGTTTATCATCTACTCTTATTCTCGCACGCAAATTTTAAAAATAAAATATTTGTAACAAACTAATAACTGAAATTTTGTTGTAGTATATAATTTTCTCGTTAAATGATATATTTTAACTATTTTACACTTTATGATACAAAAAATACATTAATTAAAAATAAATAAATTTATTTCAGCTTTTAATATTATATTTAAAAATGTTATTTTCTAAAAGTTAAATGATATTTTTTAAAAATAATTTTCGTATAATAATAAAAACTAATTATTATATATATAAGGAATGTAATTTGAAAAAATTATGTTTACTTAATATATGATGATTGATATATATATATATATATATATATATATATATATATATATATATATATATATATATATAGAAAGAGAGAGAGAGAGAGAGAGAGAGAGAGAGAGAGAGAGACATACAATTTATTCGGATACGAATCAATCCAATCAGAATCCAACTATCCATTATTTGTCTGATATATTTACGATCGGATGTTAAATAAATACGAATACGCCTATTCGTATCCGTTTATTTACGGATATCTTAAAACTGAATACGAATATGTTCATTTTAATTCGAACACGAATAATATTCATTTTATTTCCGAATATAGATGCGGACAGATACGAAATTCCTGTTACCATTTACAGCTTGATGTTACAATATGTCTAGGACTACATTTCCGGTTAAAAAACGAATCCTGTGATGCATCACTCCATTCAACCCCAGTTAACAGTCGTGTAAGCAAACTAATTAATAATGAAATCACTAAAAGGTTACACAACTGTTCTCTGAGGGAGAAGAGAAAAAGGTAGCAGAACAGAATAAAGAAGAAATTATGAATGCACAATTTCAATCAATGTTAATGCCGCAAAGACGAGAAATAGATAACCTCCAACATAGGCAATGGCCTGTGTGTACAGAAAACAAAAGAAAACTGTATAAGAATCCTAATTTTTGTTTTACCAATATTGTGATTCTTATAATACACAATTAGATATAAATTTTCTAAAAAGTTTTATCATTAAAATTTAACTTTAGTTTATACTAAATCACATGGGTGATGGGTTCTAATGTATTGTGAATTAGGTTAAAATGGAAGTCATAATTGCAGGATTTTGTAACTGTGTAGCTACATGTATAAGAATGGAGTTGACTTTAAACAACTATATAGAAGTGTTTAGGATTAATATTTATCATTTGATGTATCCGTATGGGTCTTACTGGCAAAGTAACGAGCATAGAGATAAACTCACCTTTTCAGATAAGACGTTCCCCAGTAAAGAACCTCCTAGAACAGCAAGCTGCATGAGACAATTAGTAGAATCAGCTCTGTGATGTAGAATCAGCAAGTGAAAGAAACAAAGTAACAGCAAATTTTATAAATTCTTAAGGAATTCAAATTGATGGTCTCTCTACTACATTGTCAAACAAAATATAAATGCCCAGATAATTCTGTTAAATACTGCACTCACAACCTTGTGTTACCAAAAAGTTGTAGACCTAAGAGAAAAACACGGATCAAGGGAAAAAAGAAGGTAGCAAGTTCCAATCTATACATTTTGTCAAAATTCACTAGCTTTGTATGATGTTTCAACATTTGAGGTAATTAGCAATTTCTGTTTTATTTGAAATTTCACAACTAGCAACAAGACTTGCAAGTTCTCTAACTAAGAGCTCATAAATAGTTGGTTCTTCATATGCAGGCAAAATTTCTTTTAAACTTTAGACTTTACCAACGTTGCAAATCCATGACCAGCAAGTGCTCCCCCAATGACTCCAAGAGGTGAAGAGGCAGCAGCAAGTGCTGCATAACAAGAATACAAGTACTTGTCACTAGCACATTATGAAATGCAAGATTTGCATCAGAAAAAGGAAGCTAAAACTTATGTATCATGCATTGAAGGTCAGCAATAGAACTTCACCAGCTTCATTTGCTAGCTAAGAAAATGAATGAAAAACAAAAAGCTACAATAAACTGTAATCACAATAGCTTACTATATTGCATGAGAAACCACCAACATCAAGCCACATAGAGAAAATCATTTGGTTAGGACTTATATAACTATTAGGTTTGATAGAAGAGACGCATGATTTATTCTATCTTTTTTCAGAAATTAAAACCCTGGATAACATAAGAATCAATATATAACTTTCTACCTATTTTCCATACATGTCCTACCCAAAAGTACGGGGTATAATATTTTAAGCCAGATACAGCATCTTGAACATATGAATCATGTTCATGTAGTTTCAGAGTTCAAGCAGCTAGGAAACAGTGGTGCATCAAAGAGAAAATCTACCAGGTGTTATGTCACATAGGAAAAAAAAAACGTTCATTTGTTCCATAACCCATATAATGTTATTGGCCGCAACATTTGGTGAAGACTACATTTTTTGTTCAGCACAAGCAAATCTAAAGTACAGACTTCTGCCTCAGTAGTCAGTATGCATCATTGAGTGGGTAAAATTTACATCAACTCTCAAACAAGAGCACAAAATGCCACCTCTAGTATTACCATTTAAATAGGTTGATCTTTTATCTGCAAACTGAAGTATGTACATCAAGTAGGAAAACATTTGCCTTGGACTATCAGCAAAACCCATGAAATGAAATAAAATAAAATACAGGTATTCAGATTAATCACTCACCTATTGTAGAGAAGAACGATTTATCACCCCATTCAGCCACAAACACTAGAAGGAATGTGCTTACAATGGTGCTAGCAGCCGCCAGAATCCCAGCACCATTCCCTGAAAACTCTGAAACTGCTAGTTCTGCCTGGAAACAAAATTCAGACAAGGGTTTTATTACTTCAAATGTTTCCAACTAGCCGGAATTTGTTCCAGTGCAATGAAAAAGGGAATCAAAGTTGAATCTAGAAGTTAAAAACAAAGCCATCTCATATGTTAAGGTGTTATAGCAAAGAGGAGAATTTTCAAACTTCAAATGGTAGAAAGTTTGATCAGGGAGAAGACTATTGGAAGGGAGAGCTTGAGTTGTTGTCTCTCTTTGAACTTTTGGGTTTGATTACTTGGTGGATCATTTTTTTGAAAAATAGATATGGACAGTGGATCCTTATTGTCTTTGCTCAGAAGGCATCGGGTTAGTGTCAGCAATATTATGCCAGGGTATGTCTAATTATCAGTCATATAGCACAAGAAGTACACCTCCTTTTGTTCTTCATCTGCTTTCATTCCATCACCTGAGGATGCATCCAGCAAGGTTGAAATTCCAAAATACACCTGCAATCAATAAAACACCGACATAAGAGAATTTAATTTACATCAAAAGATTCTGTGAGGTTTGAGTCACTAAACAAAAGTAAACACTGCAATTTAAATTGTATTAGGAGGTTAAACTGGCAGTAGATAAACTTTGCTAAAACTCCACTAGCTTTTTTATATCTGGACTCTCATTTTGGGAGAGCTAATCATTTATCTCATTGTCTAGCTAATGCTGGAAGCCATAAGTTACCAAAAGGAGTACAGCAGCAATATCATCAATTGGCAAATCAGTGTCCCCGAATCTGTCATTCAAATAAATCTATCAGAACAACAACTGATGCGATTATATTATGTAGAAATAGAATTGTTGTAAAACCATCTACTGGATAGGAATCCAGGAATCCTGGTATAACACAAGGATAGTCTATCAATGTAACTAATTGACTATACATATGGTATTAGGTTAACGGGACACATTGTTGGATCAGATTTAGGCAAGTGCCAGTCCAGAAATTAATTAATTCAAGCATGAAAATGTAATGAGTTATGGATATTGTAATCTCCGTTCACTAACAATCATACAATTAATGCTTGAGTGTTATATGAGAAACTCATCTCACAAGAATGATCAATATATGCATTTGAAAACAAATGCCACAACCAGTCCCTATAAAGCCAAAAAGTTTGCCAACTCTTTGTCCTACCAAGATTAGTTTACTGTGGGGTAAGGAACTTGTCTATTAAAAAGCCCCTAATTATACAAAATAGATTGAATGGGAAGTAAAACCTGACTGGTAGGATATCATCAACATAGTGAAAAGTTCGTCCAAGAACAACAGAAATGATCGTCATTACCCTGATCATGATACACAGAAGTCAGAACATTAGTGAATTCAAGGAAATAGACAATTCATCTATATTCTAAGAATAAGCTACTAAACATGTCCTCTTTTTGTTTTACAGCAGAGAATCATTAGTCCATGTTGATATAAAGCATGTTTCTGTTTCTCATTTGATAATGTGAATAGAATGATTCAACAGTGAAATAATGGAAGCGGAAATATACACTTAATCAACTAAGTTAATAGAACCCATAAGACAAAACAATAGCACATGCTTTACACATCTGACTTGAAATACTGAGAACATTATGAATTACAAATTGTTTGAAGGGCGTCATTAGAAAGCTATAGCAGGGAACTGTGTTAGACTCGCATTACAAGTTCTAAGTTATTTGCTTGCTACTTCCTACGTTACATATGATGATTTCTTATTATTCTTTTTAAATTGGTGGTACAGTTTTTAAAGTAGCTTCTAGTAAACAATGGATATAAGAAATGAACTGTCTGAAAAACTCATTATAAAGACAAAAACTAAATGCAAAGGCCATTTTAAAATCGCCATTATTGACTAAAATGCACGTACCCAAGTGCACCAAAAGTCCCAAGGAAAACAACGGCAGATGAGTTTCTAGCTGCTAAAAGTGCCTGTCAAGACATTAAGCATTCGAAGTTGAGTCAACCTAACAAACAGCTGATAAAGCATGATAATTATGTTGATTGTTTAATTGAATAATCATAGTATTCAATACAGGCTTTTGTTGAAAAGTCAATTCTTATATCTTATAGATAGTATGCGCACGATTCTGCAGTGAGAAACAAATGATGTTTAATACATATGCACATGACATTCACCCAATATTTTCAGCAAGGATGATGGGAAGAAAATATGAACAGACAGTTTCTGATTGTATCTCTCTTACCGCTATAAAAAATGTTTTGTCCCCCAGTTCAGAAAAAAATATCAGCAAGAATGCCTGCAAAACGAAAATTGCATTTGGGACATAAGCTAACAAAATGTTATATGACTACATGAACAAAACCATGCCAATGGAAAAGTGCTCTGGATTCTAAACACAATCATTAAAATGACACATAATATTTTACTGATTGCTATGGTTGATGTATAAATAAAAGAACAATGCCAAGATTTACAATGTCAAATGCTAAGTAATACTCCAACAAAATGAAAACCCCAAATGTTATTTTGACAAAGGCAAGAAACCATGCTGTATGAGTTCATACCCTTTACCCTTTTTTGGCGGTGAATTCAAACTTGGTCATGAACTAGACACATTTTTAAATGGATGGGAGGAACTCAGCAGCAACAATTTATAGACAGCACTTGAAGCCCTTAAGATTTACTATAGGTACATACTAGTTTTCTAACACGGGGGGCATATATTTATGTGACTAGCTTGTAATATAAATAAGATATCATAAATTTTGTACATGTATTTATGCTAGGGAGCACAACTTCTTTCAATTTCACTAACATTTCAAAGATGGCAAAAGTTTAATATATATATATATATATATATATATATATGAGAAATGATGTATAGCAAATGATTGCTATGGGCACTATTCCAACAAATGTACCTTACACCGTCCATAGGTAGATCTAATGAACTAAAATTGAGACTTTTTAACACCTGCCGCTAGGAGTAACAATAGGCTTGAGGCGCCACTACTCTCCTTTTAGCGGCAATCTTGAGGCGTCGCTACTCCTTCTAAAGACATGCCTAGCAAGCCGAGCCACTACTTTTTCTGGTGGCAATTGGCGGCAAGTATTGGCAGCTAGATGCTGCTGCCTGTTGATGGCTATTGATAGTTGCCACCAGTTGCGGCTAGAAGGAATAACGGCTCGGCTTGCTGGCCTACCGTCAGAAGGAGTAGCGGCGCCTCAAGCCTGCCGCTACCCCTTCTAGTGCCGCTACCCCTTCTAGTGACAGGCGTAAAAAAGTCCCTATTTTGGTTTGTTAGATCTACCTATGGAGGGTGTAAAATGTATTTGCTGGAATAGTGTCTATATCAACCATTATATATATATATATATATATATATATATATATATATATATATATATATACGCACAACAATAAAAGAATATCATGCACCTGTGTAGTTCAGAGGGGCAGTATATAAATGAGTCAACTTTGGGTTTTAAAATATCAGTATGAGAAAGAGAATTCAGGTTCTACTTAAGATACCAAGAATGCTAACTATAAAAGAGGGAGCTTATCCTAACTGAAGTAAAACCTGTGCTAATGTCGTTGAGGTCACCGAAAAATGAATTTGATTGAAATCCAGTGTCAAAATCTGAACTAGCAGCTGCCTGTCCAGTGCCTTGAAGTATGAAAAACCCACAAAGTAGCGCAAACTTTAGATAACTATCGAATGGCATATCTAGAGCTGGGGCATCTTCATAAATGTGACTTTCCCTTATTGACTTGATCATTGAAGTTGAGTTGTCTGAAGAGCTGCGCTTGTTGTCCATATTTTGCACCAATTTTTTAGCACTGACACTGCTGGAATTAGGGAACCTGTACTCCTGAGCAAAATTATAAAATTTCAGAGAGTGCAAGTTCCAATTTTTCATCCATAAAAAATGTAAGACTAAATGAAGATAAATTACGAGACTATAAAAACCTAACAGTCATCCTAAAACAGAGGAAAACTCATACAACCTCTAGAAAAATATACTTTTTTTAGCCGTTTAATTGTTAGCTTTAAATTACTATGTAGTGCTTAGTTAGCAAAGTTTAAGTTCTACATCTGGTTGGTTCTTTTAGAAAACACTCTACTGAGCTAACTAAAGCTGCAGGAAAAAAGAAAACATTATACTATTTTTTATTCTCCTAATCCAAGTTTCCCACTTTCCTATAAGGATATATGTTGCTCCCACACATGCTCGAGTGGACGCGTTGTTTAAACAATCAGTAACATATACGCGCCAATACTGACATAATGGCAGAGAAGCAAAAAAATGGTTGATTAGTTCTGCAGAAGTATATATAGAGCGAAGCAATGATTAGCTGCTTTAAACTACAGAGAAGTGAGTAACTATACATAGTCAGATGTAGGAATTCTTTTGCGCAAAGAAGGAAGTCGCAAGTTGGTGTAATTAGTTTTAACACAACATATATGGTTGCAGAAACAGAAAAGGTAAGTATGGGTACCGAGAAGCTTACAATGGTATGAGAATTATCTGAATCTTTATGCAAAAAGGGGGTGAACCTCCCATCACACATGTTAATGCAACATTTTCTCGAGTGCCTGAAGTAAAAACCACTTTACAACTACTGTTACTTAACCGAGAGAATGATTTTAAGTCAAAATTTTATTAATATTAATATGTACCAGTGCTAAAGTGAAGTTTGAATAAACAAAATTCGGTAATAGAAAAGCATAATTATAATAATGGAAACCAAAAAAGTGTTCCAGAGGGGAGGGGGGAATTTGAGTTATAGGTACCTGGAGGAGATGAGATTATTAGGAGAAGAAATTGATGATGCCAAATTCAGATTGAGGGCCAAAACCCTCCGCCTTAATACCATGCCCTCCGAGGAGAAGAGGGTTACGCTCCGCATTCTCTCTTTCTTGTTCTCTGGTTCGGCACTCCCTCTCTCCCCCTCCCAGTGATGAATGATGATGATATTATTATAAAATGAGTGCTTGTAGATAGGCTATCAGAAAAGAGCGCCAGTTTGGGTCCGTTACTTTCTGACCCTTTTATCTATCTACTTCCATTTCCCTTGCTAGTATTTGCTTTGTCTAACAAATAACTAACATTTGAATTTCATCTAAGATTTCTAATTTAAATTTAAATTTTATGAAATAATTACTTAGTAATGTTTTTTAAAATTGAATAATAAATGAAACTGCAACTATAGGGTATAGACATTATTATTCCATACCTGGCAGTTAGGGGTGTTAGCATTAGTAGACATTATTAGTAGGGAATTGATATTTTTTCAAGTTAGTTTGATATTTCTACAAGATTAAATGAGATTCACTTGAAAAAAATATGAAATTAACTTATGAAAATATCATTTTTATATAGATTTGATATTTTCACAATATCAAAATATCAAATGGTACTCACTTGTGAAAATATCAATTATCTATTATTATTCTATACTTGGCAGTTAGTATTAGAAAATTTATTTTATGGTACTGGGTCATGACCACGTGGTGCTCCAGGATGAGTCACATGTTGTCATTTCAGTATGTATAGTGAGTACATACTAAAATGACAATATGTTAATGACCTGAGATATCACGTAACAGTACTATAAGACTACTAAATAACTTCATTAGGAGTACAAAAGTGTTACAAAGGTGGGATAAAATTGTGGGGGAGAGAGAGAAATTAAAAGGTTGAAACAACACTTGTCATATCATAAAAGAAGCAGAATATATATAGGGAAGAGATATTTCGACAGGATTTTTTGATATTTTTACAGGTAAATTGTTACTATAGATTTATAAAGATGGTCAAAACATTCGTTATAAACCTAAAACGATATTTTTCATATGAAAAAATATATAAAAAAATGTGAAAATATTAGTTTCCTATATTTAATCAGTTCTTCCCCAAACAAAAAATTAAAATTGGAATTACAAATGAAGCATCAAAACTCAAAACCAAACCCATATCTAAACTAATTAGCAACATTCATACAACTTAATATCTAACACCAAGCCTAAAATAAACTTCACCCTCAAATGCATCCGTCATCAAAGTAGCTATTCCCCTCTAACCATAAAAAAGTCACTAGTTCCACCAATTACCAAAATCTCCCTAGTCTTATTCATAAGCGGATCCGCCCCTGCAAAATTAATACTACCCTTAGGCTGTGTGGAATTTAAAACCGTTGAAAACCCGAGCCAAGCGGTGAAGATCGCTTTCTTATCATACCCTTGGGCGCCACCAAGGCACCAACCTTATCCTTTGGTAGTGTATTATGATAAATGGTATATATTTAACATGAGCGAGGAGGAAAAGAGAAGGCAAGTTCCATAAAAAATTTCTCAATTTGGGGCCACATCATAATTAGGATATCTCAGTAAGAAAAAAGGAATAAAAAAAAATTAAGATTTGATCCGATTAAATGACGATCAGGTTATCTATATTCAGTGGCGGAACTAGGACCAATTTATAGGGGGGTCAAAATCTCTCAGTAAAAAAAATTATTTATTGACGTTTGAACTATTTTTTTTGATTGTACGACTGAGAAGAAGTAACTGTATTTAACAAAAAAAGATAAATTCTTGGATAGGAATAATGAATTTTTTTTTATAGAAATTATACTTATACTTGACAAAAAATCTTAACACGATAATGATGAAAATTAGTAATAATTTGTCCATTGCGCCTGTTACGACTGCGAGATCTCATGTTGTCTTCCATATTACTTATTATGGGGGTAATACTGTATTTATACTTTTATTTATGTAAAAATGGATCTTTCAGTTTTATTGTTTGTGAATTTTTTTAACAAAATAAAATAATAAAATTTGGTCACTTATAATTTTAGTACAGGAATAAATAGATTCGGACGAAAAAATTGAAATGGGAGCCTGTTGATAGAGCACCTTACGGGGCATATTTGACATTTGATTTCCACTACGTTTTCCATTCTTATTGGCTTCACCTACTTTCACTGTTGTTTTGATGTATGTCTATGATATTTAGCTTGATGAAATGGCAATTCCTCTATTTGTGTGCCTATTCCTTTCCTTTGAATTACTTACTACTCAAAAACAAGTCTTCAACTTCATCCCCCCCCCCCCTCTCTCTCTCCTCATTTTTCCGTCTAAAAGTTTCCCTCCGTCCAACTCTTCTGTGCAAATTCTTTCATTAGATCTTCTCCGATTTCACCTAGACGCCATGGTAACTCTCTCTCTAACTTTTACATCCCTTGGAGTCTGGCAGCAATGAAGGATTAAGAGATAAAAGTTGGGGGGTCAAAAAATAAAATTCCGTCTAAAGTTTAGCTTGAGGATCGAAGTTACCGGGGTCAAATGACCCCCTCCGACCCCCCCGCTTCCGCCTCTGTCTATATTCCCAAAAATAATGTCATTTTATAAGGATGTATTCCATTTTAGCATTAGCTCTACATCTGCTTATGGAATTCAACCGTTTTAAATGACACTTTCTTAATTTAATCTCTCTGATCTATATCTTTCGGATTTTCATGATTTTCTTTTTGTCTTTTATAGTGCATAAGGTAAGATGGTTGAACATTTGATTCGAATCCAATGAACAAATTGCTAATAAAATAATTAAGATATGATTAAAGTTAATGGATAGGGGCATTTATTATTCATTAAAATGAATAGTGCAAAATATAAAGAATTTAAAGTTCTATTGCATTCCAAAAGCACACTTTTATGACTTTTAAACAAAATATACAATATTGGAGCTAGCGATAGGTGTAGACTGTAGCCTTAGTTTGTTGGGAAACTTGAATAAGCTAGGAAAAATGCCCGGTTAACAAATTAAAAGCATGTTAATTAAAGGGTTAAGCAATTAATTAAAACTCCTTAATTAGCATCATATCATAGTTTCTATATGATATATTGTCGTGTTCTTCAGGACCATATAATTTTGGATCCAAATCTTTTGGATTCAGTTTTATATTTTCAGAAATAAATTATTGACCTTTTGTCCAAAAAAAAAATAAAAAAAATAAAACTCAAACTACAACACTAAAAGAAAAAAAATCATACGTGAATCCTCTGTAATCAAATTTTCTATTTTTTATAGAGCTACGGCGAAGGGACATACCGTTGTCATATATTCTAAAAACCGTCGTCATAGATCATACGCTTTGAAGACAAATGTATTAATATCGGTAATTAAAACAAACAAAATTAGGACATGCATTCACTCGATCGGAGTAATCAAGTAGCACTACATGCGCATAAGTAAGTACATCTCACTATATATTCGTGCTTTATGGGTGGCTGCAAGTATTCAAGGTTTGCAATGCAGTCTTATATCACCGAATATAGAGTGTTGTTGGACTGGTTTCTTGTATAAAATAAAATAAAAATAAACACAAGACATACAGTACTAGTACTCGAAGCTCATCTTATGAGTAATATTTCACTATATCACTGATCTATCTATACATTAACATTCATATAACTTGATATCCATCAGAAGGCGAAAATAATCAGCACCCTGAAAAGTATCAGTCCTCAACGTTACGATTCCTCGTGTCATGAAGAAATCTCCGGTTCCTCCAACAACCGAAAGATCCCTAGTTTCCGCATCCATTATGTCCGCGCCCATAATGTTTATGGTACCAACGTGCTCAGTAGAGTTGAATAACAAAGTGTAAGAAAACCAAGCATTATACGTGTTCTTCATGTTGTAAAAATAAAAGCCTTGAGCACGCGCCACTGGAGAGGAAAGAAGATGGGGATCTTTGGTCATCGGATCGTCGAAAACTATGAGCTGCCCGAATTTGAAATTGCCAAGATTTGTTGCATTTGCAACTTTGGCAGATGTGGCATTTGCGACATTTGTGCCATTGAAGAGGACATCATGGTAATAGAGCACGATTCGCTTGCATGGTTGCCTTGGCTTTATTATTTTCTTTGCATGAGCAGGGAAAAAACAAGATAATAAGAGGAAAAAGAAGAGAAGGCAACAAGATTTCTCAATAAGCCCTCTCATGGCTAGCTTGCTAGCTAGGTTATATGTGTCTAATATTTTTCTACTTGAGTTGTGATTTGAAAAGCTAAGTTTCTTTGGCTTTTATAAAGCAATTTTTCACTCGTTGCTTTGTCTATATGCAAGTAGCTAGTCAAATATTCTTTCTTACCCAGGGAAATATATGTACCCACCTACCCACCTTATTTTCACTTCCCCCAACCTTATCCTTTTTAGTATGGTAGTGTATTATGATAACTGGTATTTAACATGAGGAGGAAAAGAGAAGGCAAGGTTCCATAAATTTTTTCTCAATTTAGAGCCACATCATATCGTTAGGATATCTTAGTAAGAAAAAAGGAGTCATATTAAAAATCTAAGATTTGAACCGATTAGATGACATTAACCAAGGCGGCCTATCTATATTCACAAAAATAATGTCGTTTTATTAGGATGTATTCCATTTTAGCTTTAGCTCTTCATCTGCTTATGGAATTCAACCGTTTGATTTTTATTTGGTCTCACAATCTCCTTTGAAGTGTTTACTCCAACTTCATAAAGTTCTTCCACATAAGTTAAATTGAAGGTTGGAATTAACAATTCTGTATAAGTAAAGATTTACTACTTTTCGATGGTTTGATTTTCATTTAGCATTAAATTTTTAATATGTGCCTGAATATACTCCTCTCCTATGATTTTATTTCTATATACAAGCTGATATGCAATTATTTTTTATCCTTTTTCTTGTTTCTTTACATAGATAACTAAACAACAATTATTGTTAAATAGCCATTTTTTCCTTCCAAATAATTAGCTATTGTTTATTTATATGCTTTTCCCTTGAATTTAATAATTAATGTTAATTTACTACTATGATTTTATTTGTGTATAATATATTTTATTCATTCTAAAATTAGAAATATAATTTTGACAATTAATATGAATTCATTTAAATTTTGTAAGCAACAACTATGGTAATTAATGATGTTTTTTAGGTAATTTATAATTATTAAAATTTTAAATTAAAATTATATAAAATAATAATAATTTTTTAATTTCGCAACTTAAAAGTAAAATATTAAAAATATATTTTTAATTTTAAAATTGATGAAGCAGTACGCAGTCTTCTATTCAATGCACATGTTTTGAATTAAGTGGTACTACCGTACTACACTACAAGCTAATTTTACATAAATTCTTAGTGAATTAATCAAAGTTTGGCGTTTGTAATTTATGTTTCGTTTTTGTAGTCAAAGCTTGGTGTATATAATTAATTAAACATAGAACAAAAGGTGAAAAGGCTGTTGCAAGTGGACAATTAGTGGAATTTCACCTTATAAAAGTGTGGATTTAGGTGGATGAGGTTGGTATTGGTCGTATGGGTAGGGCCAAGCTGGATTCACTCCCACCGGACTTAATTCCATTGAAAAGTAGCTGCTGTATTTCCTTGACTATACATATATATAATTTAGCTACCACTACCGATGGCATACGCGATAAGTATATAAATTATGTAAAGTAAAAAAAAATAATTTAAAAAATTTAAAAAATAAAATAAAATAATTAATATAAATAAGAAAAATAATAATATAATTAAATTATAAGAACAAAAAAAATTAAAAAAATTAACATAGTTACACCAAAGTGCCACAACCGCTTTACAATATAGATTAGGCCCGTTCCGGGAAAATGTGAATATAAGACCCCATATATGGCCATTGCTCCCGGGTTCAAATACTCACAATCTTGAAAGAAAGAGAAGATATGGTGCTTTTATTTTGAACCATTATATGCACAATTTACAAAAAAAAATGTAAATTTTATGATGATAGATGATGATGATGATTGAACTCTCGGATAGTCTTTGATGTGATAAAAAATAGTAATTATAAATATACAGCGTTAAATTAAAAAACGGGCAAGTACAGGTCGAACCACATATACTAAATTAATTTTAATGTTTCCTTAATTTATATTCCAAACAAATTAGAAATAAAAAAATGATGGAGATGATTAATTAACTAAATAATGCAAATTAAAAATTAATGACGAAAATTAATAATGAGAAAAACTACATAGGAATTTGAATATACTAAATACTAACATAATAATTAAAATTTTTCTTTCCTTAATTAATTTCTAATTATTTTTCCTTCTCTTTAAAAATAGTAGTGATTCATATAATTAATATAGGCAAGCATAAATTATGAAAATTTAAGGATTAACTATAACTTATCAAAACTTCATTAAGCAAGCATGACTTATGAAAAATTCATATCTTAACAATAGCCTATCAAAACCTTGCAATTAATATAAAATCAAAACGAATTATGCGCGAAGGTAAATTGAAGAACAAACATTTAGACATTAATATCGGAACGAAAAGAATATATTAATATGTAATACTTAATTTCATCTTCATCTTAGGTATTAGAAATTTAGCTAGCCATAGAATTCATAATAAAGAAAAACAGAATTTAAAATTAATATGAATTACATAAAACAAAATAAAAACTAATAGAATAATATTAGAAATAAACTTTATTAAACTAATGAACAATTGTTATAAAAGTAGCAAAACAACTCCCTGCTCCTACTCCTAAGCTACCGGATGAGAAGAAGAATAAGAAAATAAAATATATCTCTTCTCTAAAACAAGACTCCTATTTATAAAGAAAATAAATTAAACCCCAATCTAATTTGGAATAACTTGGACTCTTATTTCCTTTTTGACTTTAACTTCTACATGGTAATTTTCTAACTCTTTATTAGAGTCCAAATAAAAATCAACTTGAAAGCTTCTAAAACTCCTTTTCCAACTCAACTTCAATTATTTATCTATTTTCTGCAAAATAAAATAAAAAGTATTAATTAAATTAAATAAACATATTAAAAATAAAAATATTAAAATGTATAATTATGTGTTTATCAGTCTTTAAAGAGCGTCCATCATAGAGTTTTAAGTCCTTTGAGAGGTTGAAAGTCTTAAAACACTCTATGGGATACCCTTATTTTATGATCTTTATATTCTATTTCTAAGTTTTAAAATGGACAAAAAGAAAAGAAATGGATGAAAAAATTAAATTTTTTTGTCTAGTTCTTGTGTTTTAGTTTTTTAATAAACGAAAAAGAAAAGAAACGGATAGACAACTTGGCCATTTTTTCACTCAAAGTTTTTTATCCAAAATTAACCTAATTTGGTCAAAAAAAATAAAATGAAATAAGTAATATTTTTTATATTTTATTATTCTTAACTTGTAATATAACAATTGTTTAAAAACCTGCAATTATTGTCGTCTTGTTGGAATTATTATTCTTGTATGATCCTAATTCGGCACTTGCAGCCTTTGGTGGGCGAACGGGGGAAGTCATTTTCTTCATCGCGATCATCCATGACTTCTTCGAGGAGTTACAAGCGCAAACCCATAATCAAAATGAATGAATGGGTCCAAGATCTGCAAAATTCAAACCCTCTCACTCCTATTTATTTTAATCATTTTCAAATCAAGATCTGATAATTACTGTACTGTTCTGAATTCTTATAAGACTGTAATTGAAATATTATGTGATTTGAGAAATCTAATTTATGAATTATTATGTGTTATGTGATCAAATTTGTGTAATTTAAATTATGTGAATGAATTAACAAGAATATGTGTCAGACAAAAAGTAGGGAAACACCCTTAAGCCACTTGCCCACTTGCTTATTAATTGAAATTCACGACTTACTTCCCATAAGTCACCAACTAATTTAATGTTGAACCAATGAAACAAAATTGGACAAAGACAAGAAGGCGAGGGGGGAAGGGTTCTTAACTCATGTGTCCACATAGACCTTGTATGTATATTGGGGGGGGGGGGGGGGGTGGGGGGTTTTCTAAACTCATGTGTCCACATAGACCTTGTATGTATACGTTATCTTGTCTTAATTGAACCAATGAGTAACCATGCAATTAATTCGTTCATACATTCCACTTTTGGAAGAAAAGAGCATCCGAATATGGGAGGAAGAAGGAAACACGTATTACACGTGTGTATATTCCATGCATACATATATATTGTTTTGTCCTGCACAATGCGTCACCACTTGATTAAAGTTTGTTTTAAATGCATGTACTAGTCTGACTTGCATATAAATAGTATAGATAGCCATGATTCACATTAATGAATAATCCAAGAAATTAAATTACACCATGACTCACCTAGGCTAAAGGGAATGCAAGTATACTTGTGTTGTTTATAATCTCCATATATTAGCTAGCCGTATGACTATATATCCCTAGAGTTATGACTAATCTCATGAATCACCAAGTTCATTTAATAAAAGCCTTGACTCACACATATGCATTCAATGTTGCAATAAAGTGACTCACGAAAGTTTATCATGCGCTTCATTCGTTGGACTAAATTGTATGGAGTGTGGTGTACCTATATTTAAAAACTATATGGTTTAGGGGACTCATACACCAAGATAATAATGAGAATGGTTTATAGAATAAATTGCCCCAATACTTGCAACACTATGAATAACCACCGCAAGCCCACTTCATTTTCACCAACCACACAAATTCACTAGTACTCTATAGAGAGAAAGTTATAGTGAGAGAAAGAGCTAAACATTTTGGCATTGAGCGTTGTAAAGCAAGCACTATAAAGGCATACCAAATTTATACGTTCTATTATTGTAATTCTCTAAGTTAGTATATTATTTAGTTTGCCATGACTACATATATGTATGCATTATAATATCATTTAAGTATGCTAGATGGGGTAAATAATGCTTAAGATATCAATTATACGTTATTAAAAGCATGTTAGTTAAAATCTCAAAACATAGAAAAGCTACGCCGGGGCACAGGCCAAGAACAATGTGTAGTCAAGGTTTTTATGTTCTGGGTCTATTTTAAGCACCATAAAACTTAAACGGAACATAGTTAGGAATTGAAGTAAGATAATTAGTTATGACTCTCAACCTTAAATTATTGGCACTTGGCAGTCTGAATGATTCAAAATGCTCGCATCCACTTCTGGTTTAAAAGCTGAAGAAAAATTAAGAAGAGTTAGACATACAGATACACGCTAGTAGTATAATTCACGTTTTATAATATCCCGTATTCGGGAACAATTTCATTCATGCTCCTTGTGTTGTTAGCCAAGTAGACTGTAAAAAGATACTTTATTCAGACTAGCTTCATGATAGAAAACAATGCATGCAAACTAATTAGTAAGTCAACAATTAATATTTAATGGAAAGAAGATTAGCATTCTCTAAGTTTTTCTTTTTACCAGGAACTTGACAAAAAAGGTCAAAATGTTTCTTTCCACGGTGATACCCGCAGCCACCACCTCGGTGTTATTAGATAAACGGCTAACATTAAAATCTGCAGTCACTGCACAGGCGTGCGTTATCAGATAAACCATTAGATATATATAATATTCCACCAACCACGCACACCAAGTATCCCCATAGTACAAAAAAGGTCCCAATGCTTCTTTGATAGTAATTTTGCTAATGTTGAACTTTTAATTGTTAAATAATCTGCAGCGGGTTTGGGTAAACAATCTGACAAAAAAGGGGAAATGTATATTTCAGAACTACAAGGAAAGCAAACTTCACCACCTTATCAAATAAAGGGAATGTAAGAAACTTTAACACTCGCATACATTAAAACTTTTGCAGCAACATCAGAAAATGGAGAGAAAATGGAATGAAATGAATTGGAAATTTCAGTATATTTCCAAGATTATTTCTTGTACACAGATTTCCATACAACTATACATATAATGACACAAATTGCAGCAGCAATGCAAAACAATCAGTTAGAATCGTATTCTCCCTGATCAGTGGATTCCTCTTCATTTAGAGAAGCCAATGAACGCATAGACAACTGACTATGATACTGTTGCACCACCAAAACTGATGCTGTTGTTGAGAATTCAGGGGAAGTCAACAAGCTCCCCACTGGCCCCAATTCCGGGCACTCTGCTTTCCTCGTTAGAGCTGTGGCTATGTCACTCTCGGGCATTCGCCCAACCAAGAACAGAATGCAACGATTATATGAACGTATCGCTTCAACCGTATCTGCAGCATTACTCACTACTTTCTCTTCGTAGTGGATCGAGCTGTCCTTGGACATTTTCTGTTTAAAGTCAGCAAGGACCTCATCATCCATCGCCCTTTCTTCAGCATTTGTGAAATCATTCATATCAACACTGACGACCTCCCCGGTAACTTTTGGATCCAACAGAAAGCGAACAACTACTAAACTTATACCGGGGTGCTCAGCCATGTGTGTACCATAGGCAAGTGCTTCGTGATCATCATGACCCCCGAAGAATAGCACTGTCATGACAGCGTCAACATTGCTGGCAGATATATGTGTCGATCCACCAAGTCCACGATCTACTAAGATGCCAACCGAGCAAGGTGCATGCTCAAGAACTTTGCGGTTGACGTGCCTGAAATCAGCTCGAGTTGTCTCCAATTGCCCATCAAGCCTCTGGTGCTTGTGGAAGGGGAGAATTATCATAGCTGCCCTTTTACTATCAGCACTGCCAATGATGTCCTCGTGCATGCTGGACATTGCTGAAATCGCTGTTGTTGGTCGGATAGACACTCGACTCAGATTCTGAAAAGCCTCAAAAGCCACCACAATTTGGGTGGAATAAGAATTCTGTCCCTTATTCCAAAAGGGCAGCCCGTTCCTCCTTGCCTTGTGGACCATAAGCATAGCAGATGACCTCTCGGAAAGCTCCATGAGGTGCATTGCATATACGCAAAGACCTTCCCTCTTTCCAGTCCCGCGTGAAGCCTCAATGAGGTTAATGAATGTGGGAATGTTCCTAGAACTATGGAAGCACAGCAACATCCGTAGTTGAGAGCTTGTTTCACTCCTCTGAACTGTTCTATGCTTGTATGCAGCTTTTGCCAATTTTTTAGCAGGCTTATATACCGCTACAACTAGAGGTGTTGTGATGAAAGTTGTGAAGAGAGCCATCAGAACCAGAATGGCAAATGTTTGATCATTTAATACCTGCAAAACCAACTACTTCAAACCATCACACAACTAAGAACAGAAAACAGAATTTTCAAATATGAATGGATAAATTAACTTAAAAGTTACCCCTCTGTCTTTCCCGATGTTGAGGACGATGAGCTCTACCAAACCCTTGGTGTTCATTAAAAGCCCAAGAGCCAGAGCCTCTTGAAAAGGTATTCTGGACAAAAGCGAAACCACAACAGTACCAACAATTTTCCCAAAACAGGCGGTAAATATGACCAAAGCCAGGAGACCCCACGATCGAGCACCTTGAATGGTGGTGACATCAGTCTTTAACCCACTAGAGACGAAGTACAGTGGAAGCAAAAGACCAGACACAAGATCCTCAACTTTTTCCACAAGAGCACCAGCAAATGGCCCTTCCTTTGGAACAAGAACTCCAATCACAAAAGCCCCAAAGAGGGCATGAATTCCAATAGTATCAGTGACAAATCCTGCAGCCAAAACAGCTGCCAAAATACCACAAACATACATTTCATCAACTGGCTCGCCATCCGGGCAGTGGCGCGCCATCCATTTGAATATAGGTGGGACCACAATTGTACAACCGATAACAAAACCAGCACCACACAACAGGACCCATAATGAAATGAGGGGAGAACGTCCAGAGCCAGAGAGCGCAATGGCCAGAGCAAGTAGAATCCATGCAGCCACATCATTGACTGCTGCAGCGGACATAGCCATTTGGCCAACATCGGTTGTTAAGAGCTTGAGTTCAGCCAGGATACGTGCCAAGACAGGGAAGGCAGTAATAGAAAGGGCCACTCCCATGAATACAAGAAATGGACCTTCACTCACTCCTTGGGAAATAGTTCCTCTCAGAACAAATGACGTTCCAATTCCTAATCCAAAAGGGAGGCTGATTCCTGCAAGGGCAATGCTTAAAGCTTTCTTTCCAGTCCGACGAAGGGACTTTGGATCTAACTCAAGCCCAACAAGGAACAGAAAGAAGAGGAGACCAAGGTTGGCTACAGTATCCAAAACTGTTTGACCCTTAGTTGGAAACACCGCATGGAGATAAGTTTTGCTGCGTCCCAAAGCCGATGGACCAAGCAAAATCCCCCCCTTCCAAAATAATAGTAATTACAGTACCATATAGAGTAAGAGGAGAGATGAAACAGACTGACAGCTAACTTATTATAATGAAGAGAGAATTGAACTTACAACTATCTCAGCTACCACTCGAGGTTGCCGTAATGGTTTAAGAAGGTAAGCCAGAAACCTTGTGAAAACCAGCACGATGCATATCTGTAAGATAACCAGAGGAAGTGCATAATCCAGAGGACTATCGCCTTGGAAGACTCCATTTGATGTAGCATGCATAAAATGTGCACACTTTTCCGTACCATTGGAGGCCATTTTGCTCAATAAACACAAACAACAAATATGCACACTACAGTATCTGCACGTTAAATACATCATCACGTACAGTCCCGGCCATACTAGTTACCAAACGAGAATCCAAATCATAAGTAACCACCAGAATAATCAGCACATTAGTTTTCTACTTTGAAATTTGTGAAAGATTCAAAATTAGACACAGCTTGTAGATATATCTAATTAGACCAATTTGGCTGGGATAATATTCTTTTAGTGAAAATAATCAGCAAGTGAAAATGCTAATAGAAGGCTTACTTTGTTTATCAAAATAAGGAAAAAGAATATTTTGACGTTTACATACCGAACACTACGAAAAGGAACCTTCAAATTATTATAGTAAAAGTTGTTATTAATGGTCTAGCAAAATTGAAGTAAAAGGAACTACTTCATTCATTTAGTTGTGTAAGTTCAAAATTCACATCACTGTCTCACATTATGAAATTAAACGAATGAATTAAAGCGCAAAGAAAAGATGTTTGAAATTAAAATTGATTAAGAAAAGCTCAATATATAAAATCTAAACAAATTAAGGAAAACAGTGTCATTTTTCAAGTTTTCAAGAAGAGACAGTGAAAGGATCCAAAAGTTCAATGGAGACTCTGCTGATTGTCGAGCAGAGACTGTGCTCGACAATCAGCCCAGGCCATTGAAATTACTTTACTTCATCAATGGAGATATGTCACAAACTCAAAATTCTTCTGCCGCTGAATTTTCTAGCATTAAACCAGTATTTCGTGTAGAATTTAACTAATATGCGGTTTTGGACTTACTAACAACAAATTTCATGACAATCAACCTAACAGCTGGCTGACAACAAATATTTATGCAATGCGTTACAAAATGGTAATATAAAAGAGGGGTACTGTAAAATTACCCTATGGTCTATAACTCATGATTTATACCCCTGAATGGTAGTACTACTGTAGTTGGAAAATATGGTTAGAAGTTGGCGGCAACTACTAGTCTTCTGGTATCCACAAAACTATATAGCTAAGAAAATGCAGAATAACTTGCACGTCTTTTCTTGGCTATTATTTTCTACCGACAAGAATGCTCCTACACTTTGCTTCTAATTAACAAACACACCGACCTAGCTATGTTTCTTGATCACGTTTTGGCAAATTACAGAGAAAGGGGCTCATTCAGAAAAATTGTTTTTTTTCCCACACAATAAAAATACCCATTGTAAATAATTGGAAAATAGAAATTTCTTCATAGGAAAATATATCAACGCCGAATTGTATATATGTATATGTATATACTGTTACACACAGAGATTCACCTGAATCTTGTTAATAAGTTGGAAGTTCTTCGAGGTTAATCCATCAGCCTAGCATTCTGACCATTTTCCATATAGAAATTCATAATGGTTCTCAAGAATAGTGTATATATATATATCTGTGTGTGTGAATGTGTGATATATATATATACATATATATATAGAGAGGGAGAGGTTGTGTTGTTGTGGGTACAACGTTTGGCTACGGAGATTGAGGAGTGGGGAAGAGAGCGAAGCTAGAAAAGAGAAAACGGTGATGGATGGGTTGAAAAGAGAAGGCTTCCCTTGTTGCATGTTTATAGGACCTCCAAGTTTTTCATTATGTCCATTATGCCACTGTCAACTGCAGACCATTTCTTGATTACTGACGGTAGGTAATTTAAAACATTAACGCCGTTTTTAGTACTCCAGAACAAAAGTTGGACCAAACAAATTGAGAGAGAGAGAGAGAATAGGGTAGGTAGTCATATATGTACTTCACTTTTTCACATATTTTGCACTTCGGTCCTTCAACTATACTTTAATTTATTATCTTAGTCTCTAATTCTCTTAAGACAAAGATTGCAAATAAATTTTATAAAATTCATCCTGAGATAGGTGTAAGCTAGGAATTAAGAGAAAGAGTAATCCTCTCTATTTTTTTAAACTTGCTATATTGTTTTGTCCAAAGAGTTTGTTTTCCAACCTGCTCAAATACATATAGAAATGTTAAAGAAAAACATTCAAGTAAATTTCTTAATTTGTATTTAAGAAATGTTTATCTACTCTCTATCCTTCCTTTTCATTCTTCTAGTTAAATTACATATGAATGAAGTCTTATTATTTTGTGAATAATTATTGTTCAATACAATTAAATTAAGAAGATATTATTCGATTTTAATTTATCTGTCGTTTTTGGCCGATGTACGTGTATTAGTACTCCATTAAGAAACTGAGGGAGTACATTACTTTGGATAATTTTAAGCAATTAATGAGTTTAGTTGTCATGACCTCATTTAAGATGTCTTGGTTCAATAGAAGGGACGCACGGTCCAAAAGGATCGATATTGAATGCCGACCGACCCAGATAATAATAAAGTAAGACACTCTCTTCTCAATTGAAATTAATTATAAAATAAAAAATAAACAGCAAGATGATACCAGTAAACTTAACAAGCGTTGACATTCGGGAGAATAGTAGTAGTAGTCGTCATGTTTGTTTTTCAGGCAAGTGAAAAATAAATAAATTAGATTTACTTATTCGGTCCACATATTTCTTGCAAAATCTGAAAAGGGAAGGGAGTTGTTTTTCCGAACTTTGTAATCCAAGTTATTTTATTCACCTTCTTAAAACAAATCAACACACTTCTTTCTTCTTAAATGCCATCATGATTCATAGAGTTAATTACGCTAAAAATAATTTTCTAAATTTATTAAAACACCACAATTACAATTTAATATCTATTGTAATAATACTCAGAATAATACAAGTAAGCAAAAATAACAAGTGACTTCGAACATGGCCGCCAAAAATCTTAACTAGTCCATAGTTTTGGTTTATCGTGGTACATGCCCAGCACGCAAAATATATTTTGTTTTTTGTTTGTAAAAAGAAAATTGTTTAATTAGCTAAGGTGTAGGGAACTTCGTATTAAAGTACTACTTCAATTCTAAATTATAATATCAATATTAACTTTTTAAAAGTTAATTTTAAATATTTTTAAGCTCAAAATTGACATGAATTTATTTAGTTTATGTTAAAACAATTATACATACTATAAATTATTTACTAATTATAAGATTTATTAATTATTTTCTAAGTTATTCAATTTTAAATTTGAAAAGATTTTAAATTAATTTTTAAAAAATTAATAATATTAATCTTCTAATTCAGAACGGGGAGTATTAGGTTTAAGGCTAGGGCCCTGAACAAAAATATAGTATATCCTTAAGGTTGATAAGATTCTAACGCAAAACAAAGCTATCTTTTATTGTCCCTCTTGTTTGGCATGGTAATAGCAAAATTGAAGTTGAAATCCACCAAAGGAAAATATATTAAGCTGCTAAACCTAGTTCACGCAACAGTTAATTACAAAAGAATCCTTTTCTTCATCAAAGAGATTATTATTATTATTATTATAACGAAAAAACTAAGGATCTTAATCGGGAATGATTGTAGTAAATTAATAGCAAAATCATCGAGTTGACTTTTCCAAATGTGGTACGTTACATTCGTTATCTGACACTAAAAACTATTGCATGATTCTCAATTATTTTGACAAATTAAACGAAGCCGTAGTCATCTTGTGGCCGCAGATAGATTTTTGTAGAGATATATATGTTGGCGTCTAATGAACTAACTATTCGTTCGTTCGTATATAAGTTGTCCAACTATAACTATATCACTTTATTTATTTATTTATTATTATTATTACCGTATTATTATTATTTTAATACAGCTCTCCGGTTCAAAAATGAGAATTTTATTGCACTTTTTTACTTTTTTTTCTTTACACATTTTAAGTTTGTCCCGATAATTTAGAAATAAATTTATTGAGTTTTCCTAATATAAATTTTATTAATAAAATTGCCATTGGGAAAATTTATTAAAATAATTATATCCTAGAGAAACCTTCATACTGCTTCAAAATTAAAATGCCAAAATTATGCGACTCTCATAAACTTGTATGGTACGTACGTCCCGAATATTATAAAGTGCAATTATTAGGTATTTATAATGAAATTAGCATTAAAGTCCACAACGCCGGTACTATTTTCTATTTTGTTTAGCTAAAAGTCTTGGGCCTATCTGAAAGTTTATTTTATACATATACCATGTTTTCGGTTCTCTTTAAAAAAAAATAATGATATTACGTACGATTAAGAGTATTTCAACTCACATCATATATTAAGAAAATTAAACCGATCGATACATGACTAAGTATAGATATGCATACTTTAAGTCCTGAATCAACATCAAGATGGATAAACTGATCAACTTTCACAGAATTAGAGGATAAGGATTTCAATTATCCGCAGCTGACTTTCACTAAAATATGATTCCATTGAATCTTCCAAATTGGCCAACCTTGCTGATTGGTAACATCATTGATACCGATCATTCATGTATCATATAATACGTAGTTGTATATTCCATTAATTCAATTTAATTTCTAAATGCTAACCTGCAGCTTATACATATATCCAGAGTAGAGTAGGGGTGTAAATATATATTTTCAGATACAAATATAAGTATATTTGTATTCGAAAATAAATTTTAATATTTCTATTCATATTCATATCCAATAGATATGTGATATGTAATATGAAATATGAAATATCTATATTTATATTCGTCGGATATTATCCGTTTTCGTTTTATATAATATAATATAAATAAATATATCAAATATTTGTATATTCGTTCAAAATAAAATTTTTAAATATTTGTATATTTGTATCCGTTCAAATATTTGTGTATCCGTATCCTTATCACATGTTTATGTTTTTTTTCTCTGTGGTTTGTTGGATCACTTAATTCGTTTGATTTCGTATATATTTATACTTTTATATGTAGTTTAATATTATAGTAAGATCATCAAAGAATCACATGTTTATGTTTTTATTCTCTGTGGTTTGTTGGATCACTTAATTCGTTTGATTTCGTATATATTCATATTTTTGTATGTAGTTTAATATTATAGTAAGATCATCAAAGAAAAATGTATCCGAAGTAAATCATAATATTTTGGGAGGAAATACTACCAAATAACTGAGCTGGTTTGATAACACAATTTTAGAACAGGAGTAAGGTAATGTTTGATAAAATTAAATAATTAAGATGTGAAAAATTAGTATATCTTAATAAATTAAATTATTTGAGTGAAATAACATCTAAACTAAAAAGTTATTAGATAACTAATATGTGTAAAATATCTTGATGACACTATTTTGTCATTTTAACCATCTGAACTGTTTAAAAAAATTATTTGGTAACTTTAAATATGTAATCTAATAAAAAATGAGTGAATAATATTGTTGAATGTATTTATATAAAAATATTCATATACTCTAATAAATAAATATTAAACAAATCACTTAAAAAAATTAGCAACAGTGAATAATATGATGACTATTATATTATATAAAAAAAATATATCAAGTTTAATAAAACAACAATATAACATAATAGTTTAGAAGAAGAATTATATTTCTTCCGTTTCAAAATATCAAAAAAGTAATACTCTTAGTAAAATTTATTGTTTCAAAATTTTTAATCATCTCAATTTTAAATTTAAAAATATCTCAAATTAATTTTTCTAAATTCAATAATGATCTTAGAATTTAGAATTCATGGAGCATAATATTTATTGAGGCTATTTTTGTCCATAAATTTAAAATTTTAGGTAAGAGGCCACTCTTAATAGTTTGTATTTGATTTTCTCTCTTACCTATTTAGAGGTATTAATGATACGTTTGGATTAAGAAAATAAAATGGATGAAGGAATAAAATAAAAAATAATGTATTTGATGATCATTTTGGAGGATAAATCAATTAAGTAGAATAAAAGTTCATTACATCCCCTTGATTTTTAATTCATATAGGAGGTAGTGGAATAAAATTCATTCCAATATTGAAATATATATGTGCGTGTGTGTGATAATTTTACTATTATATTACATCACCCACCACCACCATTAGCCAAACATGCACTAAAATACCTTGAAATTATTCTATTTACTCCTCCATTCTATTTCTTTAATCCAAAAGCAATATAAGAGGGATGAATTTTTTTACCAAACAATGTCAAGCTTCTTAAACAAATGAGATAGAGGGTTTTAAAAAGGCTTTAAGATGTAATCAAAAACCATCTAACTGAGATCAGAAGTAATAGTCTAGTGATAAATGCTCCTCTCTTTACTATACAAGATCAAAAGTTCGAGTTTATCCGTCGGTCGAATTCTAAAGATTAAAAGGTATGTTTATCTTATTATTTGACAATAACAAATATTAAATTTAATTGGAATCAATACTATAATATAATTGTGATATCCCGAATAATTATAAGGCTAAAAAATATGAATAATGCAGTGGTAGTGTACGATGATCCTTATATAAGGAAATTGAAGGATAACCATTGATGTAAAGATAATGTTAAGATGTAAAACCTAAATTGGAAAAGATGGAATGTATAGAAAAATGATTAAATTGTTAATCTAAATTATGTGCTAGAAATAACATATATGATTTAATACGTAAGAGACTTTAGTTGCAAAAGACTCTAAGGAAGTCATGAAGAGATGGTAGCAGAATCAGTCAGTAAAGCAAGGTATGTTAGTGACTCGATAAATGATTAATTGTAAGGTATAACTTATAAAGGAGGAAGTAATGAGAAGATTTCATTAGATAAAGTTCATAACTAGGAGGAAAAATACAAGAATGTAAAGTTCAAAAACTTTCAATTACTTATTAAAGTTAGACCTTTTCACGAATGAAAAGGGAGGGTAATGAAATAGTTATCTGAAAAGTAAACCGTGAGAAACAGAAAGATAGAGGTATATATGTGAGTATTAAGAGTCGTGTGAAAATAAGATGAGTTAGGTCCAAGCTGAGGTGAGCATGAGAGTATTATAGAGTCTATGAGATATGATAATGAAGATGTTGATGCTTGAAAATAAATTGGTAGTATGAAATTAGATAGGAAAAAATAAATGAAAAAGGTGGTAATGTAATACTTATGTTAAGGTAATTCGATAAAATTATTCCATAAAAAAAAACTCAACTTGAAGTTTGAGAAAGAATCTTGAGACTTGTATTGCACCGTTGAATCCAGAATGTCAATTTTAGCAAGAAGAGATTGTAAACACAATTTGGTACCGAGTTTGACTTTTTGGTCAATAATTGACTTTTATGATGAAAAGTCAAATTTTGAGTTTGAAGATGAATTTTGAAAAATGGACTTCATCGTTGAAATAGGAATGTCAAATTTAGTATATTAAGACTGTAAACACAATATGGTGTCGGGATTGACTTTTTGTCAAAGTCAACAGGTGACTTTTTATGTCAAAAAGTCAAACTTGGAGTTTGGAGGTGTTTGAAGAAAATGATGTCACTACGACGTTGGGGTCGTCAAAATTAGCAAGAAGCGACTATAATCATGAAAATTTGATTTTTTGGATTAAAAAGTCAAAGACTGGTCAAACAAGCAAAACAAGGAGTGAGACCCACATGTTGGAAATTGTAGGAAGAAGCTTGAACTTTTTGGACTGATCTGACTCACACATGGGCTGGATAAGGATAGAAAAAAAGAAGAAGAGACAAGCTCTTTAATTTCCTCCTTGGCACCAAAATTTCTTATTTTACTCTCCTCTTTGTTGACCAAAGAGAGCTGAACATTTCAGTATTTAGAGAAGGCTACGGGAGTGAAGGAAAAGAGAGAATGTTGTGAGGGAAGCCATGGAAGAGAAAAAGAGAAGACGAAGACAAAAGACTACCAAAGCCCATTTCATTTCCACCTTTATAAACAAGGCAACCATTTTCTTCTCACCACCACACCCACGGTTAAGACTGAAAAGATAGAAGATTGGAGATTTCAGCTATGGAAGGTTGGAGCAAGTAAGGAGAAGAAGAAGAAAAAAATGATAGAAGAAAGAGGAAACAAGAAAGGTAAAATCAAAACCTTGTCTAATGTTTTAGATTTTCTTATATAGATGTTAATTTGATGAGATTTATGGAACATGGGTTTTCAAATGAAGAAGGAAGAAGGCTGAAGTTCAGCATCTAGGAGATGAGAAGAAGAACCAGGCCATGAGCAAGGAGAAGAAAGGTAAAGGAGAAAGGTATAGTTAAACCCTTGTATAATATTTTTGGGTATTTTGTGTAGATGTTAATCCTTATGAAATTTATGGAAGAATATTATGATTAAACGTATATGTATTGGTTCTAAACAAAGATGATTAAGAATCAAGCATATGGATTCAAGAAATTAAAACAAAATGTAAGAAAAAGAAAAAGAGAAAAATCTGCAGAAAAAGGGGAAAACATAACTTGTTATTTTGAAATGCATAACTCTTTGTGTATAATGAAATAGGAGATGTACTATATATCAAAAGAAAGCTCAGGAAGTAAGCTAAACACACAAAAGAGAATCACATAGAAATTCCTTATGATTTATTCGTAGTGACTGATTTTAACAGACTGGTCGGATGAAAAATCATGCTACCACGAATTTTAGTTTTTTGAACTAGTTGTGAAAACTTGGAAATCTGTTTTGATTGAGTAACAATCTAATACCTGAGCATATATGGTGTGATATTAAACCACATAAGGTTTAATTTGACGTAAGAACGAACGAACAAAAATAGACCTATAACAAAGAAGTTATGATAAAAAACAATCATAGTGTTTGTTAATGTAAAAATTGTGAAATCAAGTTTTATAACTCTGTTTGAGGTGACAATTTTTTTGGGTAATGCTATATTTTGATACAAGGTATAATTTGACTTATGAAATATGTTGTGTGATGTAGGGGTGAGCAAAAAATTAATTTGGCCCCGAAACCGCACAAAAAATCGCACAAACAGCACCAATTAAAACCGCACCAACGGTTCCGGCGTATGTGGCGGTTTTAGGTGGATTGAAAAACCAAATTTGCGGTTTGGGTTTGGTTTCTAGGCAAAATCACACATGAAAAAACCGCACCGCACCATTTTTATTTTTATTTTTCGTTGTCTGACTATTTTCAATACGAACCATATGCATATCAAGAAGCATTATTATGGAAGTCACCCTTCAATTAATCCATTTGAAATTATCCCTCATGTAATTATCTTTGTTTAGAATTTTCATATGTGAGAAGAAATTTTTAATTAATCCATTTGGAATTATTTTTTATGTAACTTCTATTTTACTTTTGTTTAGACAAGATATTATAAGTAAAGTTGTGTGTGTTATAAAAGTGGTATTTAATATTGTGTAATGTTAAATTGTTAATTTAAATTGTATAAAATTTAATTGTTTCAATTGATTTTGGAACCGAAACTGTACCAAATAAAACCGCACCGCACCAATCATAAGCGGTTTCATGTGCGATTTTGAATTTGTCAAACCGCACCTAAGCGGTTTCATGTGCGGTTTATTTTTCAAACCGCATCATGCTCACCCCTAGTGTGATGCGATAAAAATTAATAACTGCAAGTGTACATAATCTATTGAAGAACAGACAAGTACAGGTTGAACCACATAGACTAGATTAATTTCAATGTATCCTTAATTTATATCCAAACAAATCAGGAATAAAAAATTGAGAATTATTAATTAACTAAATATAATGCAAATTAAAAATTAATAACGAAAACTATTAATGAGAAAAACTACCTAGGAATCCGAATCTACTAAATATTAATATAATAATTAAATTCATTATTTTCCTTAATTTTCAATTATTTTTTCTTTCCTTTAAAAATAGTGATTCATATAATTAATATGGACAAATATAGATTATGAAAATTTAAGGATTAACTATAACTCATCAAAACTTCATTGAGCAAACATGAATTATGAAAAACTCATATATTAACAATAATCTATCAAAACTTTGTAATTAATGTAATACCAAAACAAATTATTTGCGAAGGTAAAATTAAATAAACGAACAATTAGGCATTAATATCGTAACAAAAAGAAAATATTAATATGCAATACTTAGCTTCATCTTCATCTTAAATATTAAATTTTTAGCTAAACATGGAATTAAAAATTAAATCAAATAAAATTATCACTACTATTAAATAATTTAAATAAAAGAAATAAAAAAATTAATAAAATTGGAAAGACTATTGAATTAAAATATGAATCCGTGAAAGTTGGAACTCCTTGCAGAACTAATATAACTAATAGGAAAGGAAAAGATAAATAACATTTAATATAATAAAACTTATGATTAAAAGCAATGTATGAATATTTTATTAATAAGAAGCATAAATGTAAATCAAAATCACTCCCTAACTAAGCTAAGCTCCTACCGAAACTAACTCAAAAGAAAAATAAAATAAAATATGACCTACTCCATGTTCCTACCGAAACTAAAAAGAAGAAATAAAAATAAAAATACAACACACCATTCTTTCTAAAACAAGACTCTTATTTATAAAAATAAATAAATTGAATCCTAATCTAATTGGGAGTAACTTGGTCTTTTTTTTTTTTGTTTTTTGACTTCAGCTTCTACATGGTAATCTTCTAATTTTTTATTGGAGTCCAAATAAAAATTAACTTGAAAATTTCTAGAACTCATTTTTCAACTCAAATTCAATTATTTATCTATTTCCTATAAAATAAAATAAAATGTATTAATTAAATAAAATAAATATATAAAATAAGAAAAATGAAGATATTAAAATGCATAATTACGTGTCTATCATTATGTATGGTTGAGTTGTGAAACTAGCCCAAGTTGAATGAACAAAAATTGTCATAAAATGAATTTATAATGATTTTTCGATATGTGATTGAAAACTTAAAGTGTTAAGACCACTTTGTTGGTCGTGGGGGTTTGATATTTTGTCGGGAGATTATGGTGAATCCGTTGACACCAGGATGGAAAATGGTGGTGTGTTTGTGTGTTATTAACAAGAATAATTTTAATGAGTGCATACTATATGTTTGATAGAAGTCCTAAGAAGAAAATATTTTCTAAACTTTGAGATTTAAAATGTCTAAATCAAGGGGGATCCATGTTTTATATATAACTAGGGATAAATGAGTTTTAAATCATGAAGAAATTAAAGAAAAATACATATGGAGGCTTTGTGTTAGAAAACACTTGTGGAAATGTATTTTTCTAAAACTAACAACTCAATTATATATAGTTAAGCTTTGTGATTCTTGAGTTGAAAAGTGAGTCATGTTGGTCTATATGTGTATAACCTAATGGACGATAATCTTTCGAGACATTATAGTGGGCATTATATGTGGTGTTTTTAATGATCCAAGAAAGGTATGTGTTTACGAACACCTAAATATTTTAATCTTGTATGAAATATTGGGTTAAGTTATAAAACTCAACTTTAATGATATATTTCCAAAAGCCTAAAATATGAGTGGAAAGTTATGAAACTAACTTAAGATGGATATAAGCCATGGATCATAACATTATACCTTTGAATAAATGAAATAAGCCATGGATCATACATATAATGATCTTGGTAAGAAAAGCATGCTAGGTTGGGAAGGTTAAGAAGATTAGACCATTATGATGGTCATTAATGTTTGATAAAAGATTAAAGTTTTAGTTTAATAAATCTAGAACCTAAATTTTTTTATTGTGTGTATTTTTTCATTATAAATGTTACTAAATAAGTTTACAAACCTAGTAACCATTATGCTCAAATCATGGTAAAAGAAAAACCTGGAATTAAACTTTTAACAATTATGGTAGGATGGCGCACCCTTTGCCATTTTGGGTGCGGGGCGCACTGAGCTCGAAAAGCGCATTCTGCATACTTGGCGTGGGGTGCGCCAGGTTCCTTTGTATTATGGCGCGGGGTGTGCTGCCCTGGGCATTTTGAACAATATTTTTTAAACGATCAAATGCTTACCACTGCACCAAAAGCTATAACTGTTACTAAGAGCACGACTTTATTTTCTTAGCACATGACAACGTAGAGTCCCACGTTAAGCGGCAGACGAACATCTGGACGGTTTCTCTGCGAGCGCACAGAAGGATTTTGTGGTTCAACCCCAACAATCCCCCCTCCCCCCCAAAAATAAAATTGCTTCTAGGGCAGCTCAAACCCGTGACCGCACTCATACCAAATGAAGGATCAAACGTTTACCACTGCACCAAAAGTTATAACTATTAGTTAGGGGTCAACTTTATTTCCTTAACATATGGCAGCAAAGAACTCCACACTAAGCGATAGGCGGACATGAAACATGAGTGATGGTTGGTTGAACTTGATCTAATGTTCTCCGGATCCTATAACTATTCTGATTTTAGGATCATTTAGAGTTTGTTTTTAGCTATTTGAGACATTAGCTTGAGTATTGAAATCAAAGTCCCAACTAATAAGCAACTACAAGGTTCTCTGACTCATACCCATACTGATGTCAGTAACATGAAAAAAGAAAAAAGTGAAAAATTGGAGGTCCCGGCCCCCCCCCCCCCCCCCCCCCCCCCCCCTATTATTTATGTAAATGTGGATTCTTCAAATTCAAACATTCAGTTCATTTGGACATAACCTGTTTATAATATAAGTTCTATTCAGTTGTTCTTAATACAGATTCTCATATATTATTATTTTATGTTATATATATTCAAAAGTTAATTGAATGGTGGAGCCTCTCTTCTACTGGAGTCTCTTTTCTGTCGCCAACTAATCCAATCGATAGGTGTAAAAAATTTAACATTGATAAAATAGTCATGTCTGTTTGTTTTTCAAATTTCATGAATACATAAGAATTATTATATTTAGTTAAATTAGATAAATATATAACAAATATTATAAATATACTATAACTATATATAGAAAATTTTGAAATATATATTTTTAAACTAGACCGTGCCTCGCACGGGCTATAAACTTATATTAAGGATATGCAATACTAGTATATAAATACTGAGATCAGCACAAATAGTGGTTGGGCCTAGAAAGACACAGCTTAAAACAGATCTTCTCTGATTATTTGGCAAAAATGGGCAGTCAGTCAGCAATGTGAATACTATGAACTTTGACATAGTAGTGATTGGGCTGAAGTCAGATAAGTAATGTAAGTTAAATTAAGCGAATGGAGATTATACTTGGGTTAATCACATGTTTATTAGTATGGGCCTATACATATATTTTAGAGTTCTAGTTAGATTAACCGTCTCTCTTTGATCAGATTGCACAGAGAGAAATCAAAGCCACATCAGAACAAAACAAATATAAAAATGTTACGCTAGCTTTGTTTTTTTTTGAAACAGTTCTAAAAAAAGAACTGATATTCATTAAGCCCAAGTATCAAAAAGGATTAGGAGAAAAATAGACTTGGGAATTTATTTCAATCAATACAAAGAAAACAAAAAAAATAAGAGATTGAGCCATAGTTAGCCCAACTATGCGCAACACGATTTACACCACGTCGAACATGAGCGAAACTAATTAACTCAATAGAAGCAAACACCAATAATATGTTCAAAATACGATTTAAATCAAGACGGTGGATAAACAATAGAGAAATGTATTAAAATCACACAGTTTATTGTTTGAGAAGCTCGATATTGTCTTTTTTAGACTAGTTAAATTGACTCAAAATAAATGCGAGTCAAACTTAAATAATTCAAACTGAGTTTTGTTCATGAACTGCTTAATTAACGGTTACATACCGGAAAAATGTATGTATTTAAACCATTTCTTTGTTTATAGCTTATGAACTCGGAGATAAAATGTCCGTCACAAAGCTTGAAACAAGGGAGGGCTATAGCCTATAAATAGTAAAATGAGCCCACTCCCTTGATCTTTCTTTTTCAACCATGCTAAAAAGAAAGAGGGAGAAAGAAGAGAAGAATTTTCATGATTACAAGGGCCACATATATATATATAAATGTAATTGGGTAGACAGACAGTTACTGATATGACTTCAACGCGGCGCAAGATAAAACATACGGATGGATAATTTGTAGTACGTACAATGTAAATATAAACAACAAAAATAAGCCGACACCAACACACAATTGTCGATTGGAATGTCTTTGGATTCTTTGAATGATAATTTGCCGACACCAACCCAAAAATTCTTTAGGAAATAACCTTGCAATTTTTTTATTATTATTAAAACAAACTACATATATGTGAACAAAATCCTTGGCTGGCTCCTGGGGTTAATAATTATTAGTGAATAATCAAGATTATTGGGTCAGCCCCACCTTACCCCAAATCTTAGATGCCTCCCTCTATGTTTTTGTATTGTATGTGTGTGGTGTTGTTTTTTTCAAGACATTACGTTTATAAGTGATAAAAATTAAATTAGGATATTTTTTTATTTTCTTTTTGTAATTCTTAACCAATTTGACAGTTTAATTTCTCAACTCATCGTATTAGTAATTTTCTGGCTCCAAAAAATTCATCCAACTCCATGTACCCACGACCTGAGGTACCTATGATCATATTCGTTAGCTCTCAATGGAGATCGGAATTTTTTTTGAAAAAATAACTCTATGTACCAGTTATATTTTCTTTTTGTAAAACTCATTGTGCATTAATGTATAAAGATAATTTCACATGTTTAAGTTAATTATATATGTTTGCTTTCAGTACTTGTTAATTCTTAGAAAAAAGCTTGTCCATACTGCATGCACTTGCAATGAAAAAAATGATAATGTAGTTTTAATGTATTTAGAGATTAGGAGCCTTTTTAAGTTCCTAAAAAAAAACCATCGCGGATAAAGTGTGCTTCACTTGTCAATATATAAAAGAAATGAAACAACAATAAATAATAACCATTTGACAAGAAAAAAATGTTATTTTAATTTACAAAACCTGTAATGGCCAAGATTTGTAACCATATTATAACGAAATGAAAAATTTATGTGCAAATTACTTGCTTAATTATATAGTGAATATATGATTAGCTGATTAATTAAAAGCTTAAGTTACAATTAACTAAGTTTGAATGAGATTGATGAAAAGCTAAATTAAATTATAATTTAGGCCTCATGAGAAGTATAATAAATGTGGCTATGAAATTAATGGACTAGTTTAAGTGCAAAGTCCAAGAGTTAGCCCAATATATGGAAATATTGGTGCTTGGCCCAAATGAAACTTAATTACTGGTCCAATGAGATTTAATTAGAATGACCCAAGGTGTGATGGACAAGGCTGGATATATATATATATATAGGGTAGTGGTACACAAATGGCCTGCGGTCCGGCCTGGGCCTAGCCTGGTCAAGGCCTGGCTTGGCTCGGCCTGACCTTCAGGCCACGAACATGCCACATTTTTTTGGCTCAGATCCGGCCTGGCTTGGCCTGCCAATAAGTTCGGCCTGACCCGGCCTGGGGTCTAGCCTGACCTGGTTCACCCAAAACTCGGTCCGACCTGTCAATTTTCTTTATTCGCTACTTCAATTCTACCACTGCAGACGAAAACTTCATCTTTGTGACAACTCATTCAATAAACAAAATAAAATTGACGTCTTTTAATATGTTCATTCATGCATATTTGTTTATATACGAATAAAGAAATCCATGAAAATACATTGACTAGTGTAATATATAAAGATTTTCCTTACCTAGCTAGTAACCTACACTTTTTACAGATCTTTCATTGCATCTTTATTTTAATAAATACTTAGCATAACAACTACAAAGTTATTTGTAAAATAATAATAATAACAATAATAATAAAAAAGATATTTTTCATTATTGTAATTTGAAAACTGTAACTTGTAATACATTACTTTTAATTAATACATCAATTAAGTTTTAAATTTTAATTGGTGTTTTAATAATATTTAAAATTACTAAAAAAATTGTTTGAATGGATCGAATTGGATTGGTCTGGCATGACCCAAGGCTTGGCTTACAGGCCTTAACATGCCCCCTTTTTGAGAGCAAAGCCCGGCCCGGCCTGGCCTGCAGGCCAAAAGTCAAAGGTCCGCCCTGACTTGGGTACCCATCCGTGACAACCGATTACTGGAACACTGTTTCAGCAACCAATGCAGGAGGCAATTTTTTTGTAAATTTCACTCGTTATAGCTTGTTGCGACAGAGGTCAAAAATTGGTTACTACCCAACAACCGGTTGCTCTTGATTAACTTCTATATATATATATATATATATATATATATATATATATATATATATATATATATATATATATATATATATATATATAAACTCCCCATAATCGACCACACACACCCTTGGCTCCCCACAAAATGCTAAAAACAATGGAATACTTGGAGCCTTGTGAATGTAATGATGCATTAGGAGCATGGGTGTGTACTTAAAGTGGTGGGATTAAGTAATACTTTATCCTAATCACTTTTTTTTCAATGATTAATACGTGCATGAAGGATAATAACACTCTTATAAGTAGGAGCTTCCAATTCTTATTACAAAGTTTAGTTTTATCTGCTAAGAGTTGTAGAGAGAAAGTGTTAGAAAGGGAGCTAACGAAGAAAAGAAATGAGAGAAAATAAGAGTCTGCTCTAAAAAAATAACTAGTGTAGAGAGCTTGTTCTAACAAAGAGGTAGAAGAGAAGGTATTGTGGAGCATCTCAGCCAATTCCTAACTAAAAGAAGGAAAGCTATTACAAGATATAATTCCTTAACTTTAGATTTTTAAGTTAAACTAGTGTAGTTTACGTTGTAGTTGAAATATGTATGTTTGATTGTGGGAATTTGGTGTTATTTGGGATCATGAAGGACCTGGAGGCATAAGATTGGGTATATGAAGGAGATCATATGTTCCATGCATGTTGGTATGTGTTTATATATGTGAAAAGTAAGAAAAATGCTTATAAAAACTATGTTTTGTCCTAAACAAGTGAGAACATATGATTTAAAACCATGAAGAACAAGATATGTGTATTATTTGTAAGATTTATGAACAATATGTTATAGATCTAAAAGATACGGAGATAATCTAAGTGGAACCATTGAAAAATGAGTTAAAATACATTTGTTATGAATTTTCTAAGAAAACATGTGTTGGTTGTAAAATTTAAAATTTGAACTAATGATTTTGGTTAATGACTCTTCAATGATGCTAAAATGTGAAATCTTTAAGCTTTAAATCAATATTTAAACCCATTTGTATGTGTAATGCATGAGTTGTGAAGCTTAAATTAAAAGTATTAAAGACACAAAAGTTGAAAAACAAGAAAAACTTAAGAAAATTTTCTACAGGAATTGAGTTCAAATTGAGGCGTGGCAGCATCGTGCCATGATTCTGACTCAACCTGGCGCGGCCGCGCCAGTCACAATATAAAAAGTGGTGCAGCAATGCCGATTTGGATTTTCAGTTAACCGGGTCTTGGTTTGACCAGGTCAGACCCTGGTCAACTGGGTTGGGTCGGGTCAAACCGGGTTAGGTTAAAAAATAATAATAATAGTAATAAAAAAATGATAATAAAAAAAATAAAATAATAAATAATAATAAACATATAAAATAGTAGTAAATATTATTTTATTTGTGAAATAATAAACATATAAAATAATAATAAAGATTATTTTATTTGAGGAATAATAAACAAATAAAATAATTATTAAGAATTATTTTATTTGTGGGTTAATAAAATAATAATTAAGATTATTTTATTTGTGGAGTAATAAAGCATGAATGAATAATAAAGGTTATGTCAACAAATAAGATATTATGATAAAGCTTAAACAAATAAAATGATAGTAAAGATTATTTTATTTGTAGGAATGAATTAAAAGAGGGTAAACAAATAAAATAATAGTAAAAATTATTTTATTTGTAGGAATGAGTTAAAAGAGGGTAAACAAATAAAATAATAATAAAGATCATTTTATTTGTGAATTATGAGAATAAAATAAAATAAAGAGGAATATTTTAGAATTGAAACAACTACAATCTTAAAGATTGTTTATTTGACATGAAACCAAAGTTAACTTAATAAAAAATGGACTAAACAAATAAAATAATAATAAGAATTTATTTTAGAAAATTGATATTTTCACAGTAAAAAATGATATTTTCACAAGCAAATCGTCGTTATAGATATATAACAACGGTTTGACTGTGACAATGTCAAAAATAGCTGTGAAAATATCAGTTTTCTTATTTTATTTGTAGAATGTGAAGGTAATAAATGAGATAGGTTGGTAGTTAAATTAAGTTTGTCTGATAAAGACTAATTTATAGGTTATTCGAAGGACAATGACGTTGAAATAGCAATAGAGAACAATTCAGGCAAGTTTCTTAGACTTCTTCTACGATAACGTTGTGCAAGTATCTTGAACTTACTCGTTTATAACATAATGTACGTTATTACTTGAATTACCTTAAAATCTTTCTATACGAATGATGAATATTATTCGCACTTATCTGCATTCGAAGATTGGTTCATAATGAATCGTTGAGATTTAATTGGTCTAAATTCATGCATTAATTAAGAAGTTGGTCCATGCCATTTGTTTCGGCTAAACGCATATTAAAGAATTTCATGAATGGATATAATTTCTTGTTAGTTATCCAAACCGATTACCTCGGTGCAAACTCATATGTAAAGACTAAGATGAACAATCCTTATAAAAGGGGAAATATTTTGTTGGGGATGCGCACACAAAGAAATACTGAATGTTATGCATAACGTATGGTACAATAGGTTGATCACATTAGTACTTACAAAGAGTGAAAATTAATCTATATGGTTAAGATTCACTCTGAGGGTAGTTCAATGTAATATTGACAATTCCTTGAGATGTTCATAGTCCATAGTGACCTCTCAGTATAAAATTTAAGAATTCTAATTTTATTAAAGTCAAATCATAGTTCATGTTGTATCTCCATCCTTATTTATCATTGAGCATTCAGAACTGTTATTAAATTTTTTGTTTGAACTCTTATTCACTGCTCGTTATATACTTGCTGAACAATTAGTTGCTCACTCTTGCTTAAATATTTTACAGTTAAAATCGAGAAGACCGGTGGATCCTATTAGGGGTGTTCATCGGTAAAAAATCGAAATGGTACCGAAAAAATTGAACCCGTACTGATCCCAAATTACCGAAAAATAAAGAACCGGTACTGGTACCGAATTATCGATTTTAGTACCGGTTCGATACATGTTTTTCGGTTCATACTGAATGATAATATATATAATTATAAATAATAATTAAATAAAAGAAAAATTATATATTTATGATTTTTTTTTATAAAAAACTTATTTTTTATATATTTAATTATTTATATTATTAATTTTAGTATTTCGGTATTTACCGAAATCAGATTTTTCCATACCGCTACTAGTACCGAAAATTATAAAAATACTGAAACATCGATACCGAAAAAAGCTGGTATCTGTTGTATCGATACCGATCAGTTCGGTAAAAAATCGAATCGGTTGAACACCCCTAAATCCGACAATGAAGGGAAACAGAAAGGTTGAAGAATAAATGCAACCTAAAATCCTTGTGTGTTGGATATTATTATTAGAATTTTTGTTGGTATTTGAACTGTATATTGTACTAAGATAGAAAAGGTTGTATAAACTTATGATAGTTATGGTTATATAAATATTAATTTATTTTATTATTTTTATTTTATTTCACATTAAAGTTAGATAAATGAGATAGATATGTTGAATCGTGAATAGTGAATTAGAATTACAGGTAACCCGCATTTAGGGGGTCACAAAACCTCCTAATTTTAATATTGTAGGGCCCTTTCTTTAGAAAGATTTAAAGTTTCTTAAAGAATATCTAGAGTATAGAGTGAAAAACCTTCTAATTGTTATTTATATATTTCTGATTGCAGCGTAGTCAGTATTAAACTTTTCTTTTTGTTCGGTAATAACCTGCTTTTTATGGCTACTAATTAAATGTGTTCTAACTGAAAATTCTTTCTTTTAACTTTTCACCGTGAAACATTGGGACTTAACAAGAAAATCAAGAACCCAGACCACATAACATGCCCTTTGGGAAACAAAACATTTGGAAAAACTACAGAAAAGAGACACAATTCCAGATGGGCTGGAGATAGAATTTTTTTCTCTTTTTCCTTTTCCCATTTTTTAGCGGAGAGAAAAAGTATCGTTGGTTTAGAATAAGAGAAAGAGAGATGAAAAGGGTAGAGAATACGAGGGAAGGGCCAGCAGAAAAGCAAGAGAATTTGGGGGAAAAGTTGAAGAAAGGAGCACTGCTGGTGGTAGGGAAAAGAGGGGGACATAACACTCCAGTAATACCCTCATGGAGACTAGTACAGCTCCCACCTGCTAATTCTGATCTAGCTGCTCATGATAGCATCATTAAGCTCGCCCCTTTTCCTCTAGTTTCTGCCAGAAAGCTTGCTGCCACCCTTTGGGAGCTTCATCACTACAACCTCCCCATTGCTAAAATGCACCAGGGTGTCACTGCTCCCCCTCCTGGACTCCGCCGCCACCGCCGTCATCGTGATCCTTCACCCAGTTCTCCTGAACAGGTACAACCTCTGTGTTCACGTATGTATATAAAAATGTTGTTTTTTGGAAATTGGGTATTGATTGATTAGCTTAATTGCAATTTGTGAATTTCCTCCCTATTGCGGATTAAATAATTTTCTTCATCGTTTTTATTTATTTATTTTTGTAATTGATTCTTTGCTTTCTTGTTGGGTATTTTGTGTTTTCTGTTTGCCCTGTGTCTCCGTACCAAAATTAGATATACATTTTCCTTTTTGCCCTTTCAAAAATTAGATATATAGGTCTAATTTTTACTTTCATACTTGGTTGATTGAATAATATCATGTCACCACTCACCGCTGCTTCATTTCGAGCTAACGGTAGGGATAAGTTTTGCAAACTAAAATTATCCTCAAAAGTCGTCATTCTACGATATATCTCTAATTTGGAATAGAGGAAGTGTGCCAGTAATTTTGGTTCTGTAGTCGTTGATTGACTTGTTTTGGTAGGGTGTTGCATGGTTTTCTGTTTAATGTAATATGCCTCTTAGGCTTGCTGTCACAAAAACACATGATTATCTATATGGTTTGTAGGTTTCTGTTATTCATTCTATTTTGTTGGCTACAGTTGATGTCTGTTATGTGACTTCATTGAATTTGGGTCCCATTTGCGCTATCATTGCCAATGGACTTTGTTCTGATCTATTCTCATAAATGGTTCTGGAAAAGATTTTCTTGAAGTTCATTAGATCATTATTTGCTTTAGTAATTATACTATTTCTCACAATTATTTCAGTAGAAGAAAAACATAGAATGTGTGATTTTAATTTCATAATACAATTGTTGGTCTTTTATCGAGATTAGAGTTGTGAAGGTGCATGGTATTAATCTAAAATTTTCAAAATACGATATCCTAACATACTTGGTTGTTAGTTTAACCGTGTGTTACAAGGGACTGACATAGATGGTTATTAAAGTAGGTATTAGTGAAAATTTGGCAGATCTCTCTCTCTCTCTCTTTCTAAATGATGATGCTAGAAAAAAGTTATGAAAATGTCATAGGGCTGCAATAATTTTGCTTTATGCTGCTGCTTCAAGAAATGTAGTATATACAAGCAGGCCAATTTTAAAATTCATTGCTTATCCATTTATCGTAGTCTTTGTGTGACGATACAGCTGGAAAGTGCAAGTAGTCTGAGGAGGCATGGTGCTGCATCACTTATGCAACATCATCGGTCAATACAGAGAAACAATCATGCTATACAACCTGTATCACCTGCAAGTTATGGTAGTTCCATGGAGGTAAAAATCATTGAATTTATTTACTTCTCCCTAAAGAACTTGTTTTTGCTTTCGAATGTATGCGCATGATTTAATGAAAGAAAGTAAATAGCAATTTGATAAAAGAGAGTCTTGCTTCTTATAGCTCCCTATTAACTACTACCACTAATGCTGTAAGTAAATACTACATGATCTTAATTGTCTTTACTAAAATCAAGCAGTTTTGTCAATTTCGACTTATTAAATTTCAAATGCATCCGACTAGTTTCCCTCGAACTGCCTTTAGGTTGTAGCTACTTGTGGAGTTGATTTTATTCTAGAGCAAAGTTTTAAGAAAGATGTAAAATTTTAGGTCAAGGGGATTCAAGTGGATGTCATGCTTGGAAGTATGTTAGTGCATGACTTTTTACCAGGTTAATACCCCTTGGACTGTAAACTGTTGGTTTCTTTGAAATTTGTACATGTATCAGTACTATATGTTTTTAGTGTTTTCCACCTTCATCCTCCGGAGAATGTCAATAGTATTTTAGCTTTTAGGCGACGGGGGTTTATTTCATGATAGACGTCTTCAGCCAGTTGAGGGAGCTCAAGCTCAGGCCGTTGAGATCTGCTGAAAAAGTTCTGGAGCGCTTAATGAGGAATGAACTCAATTAGTTGTGTTTGGCTCAAGAACATGCCAGAAACATATTTATACACGAATCTTTTATTGTCTATGTTATAGCTTAAAATTCAAGAATAATTTTTTCTATGGGTTGTCTTAAAATCCATGTCAAAAACATGTGATATTCTTTTAGAGTACAGAGGAAATGAGTTGCTTATTGATTTGATGTGGAATATATGACTTCCTTTATCAAATGTTCCTTTTGTAATCTTAATCTGCCTATTGCAGTCATTTTTGAAGATATCATCCTTTAACCTGATAGGAATTTTCAACAATTATTAAATAATGTCACCCATAAAACAGCATTCTTGCAAGCCCTCAGAGATTTGGCCTTTCATATATTTTTTTTGGCGAAACTGAAACATCTGCTGCTATTACTCCACTCACATGGACTTCACAATTTTTTTCTGCTAAAGGTGGTGGTACCTTATAATCCTGCTGGGACACCTACCAGCTCTGTAGACTTTAAGGGAGGCATAGGTGAGGTGAGCTATAGCCTCAAAACTTCAACAGAACTGCTAAAAGTATTGAATCGAATCTGGGGTCTGGAAGAGCAGCACGCATCCAACATTTCACTTGTAAAAGCATTGAAAAAGGAGCTAGACCATGCCCGTATCAAGATCAAGGACTTGGTTCGAGATCAGCAAGCTGATCGCCATGAGATGGATGAATTGATGAAGCAAATTGCAGAAGACAATGTGGTTAGGAAGAGCAAGGAACAGGATCGGATCAAAGCTGCCATTCAGTCTGTGAGGGATGAACTAGAAGATGAAAGGAGGTTAAGGAGACGCTCAGAGAGCCTGCACAGAAACTTGGCTTGGGAGCTCTGCGAGGTAAAAACATCTCTTGCTAATACCTTGATAGATCTGGAGAAAGAGAGAAAATCGCAGAAGCTGTTGGAAGACCTTTGTGATGAATTTGCTTGGGAAATAAGAGACTATGAACAAGAACTGCATGTTTTGAAACAGAAGTCCGAGAAGGACTGGGCCTATAAGGCTGATCGGGATAGGTTGATTCTCCATATATCTGATTCATGGCTTGACATACGAAATCAGATGAAAGTAGAATCTCAGTCTGGTTTGGGCGAAAAGAAGTCAATTGTGGATAAATTAACTACTGAAATAGCGACTTATCTTCAAACTAAACAAAGTGGTAATTACCAAAGTCAAGTTAATTTGGCCCCGAAGGATCCCACCTTCAGGCGGAGTTCTCTTGAATCCATCCCCTTGAATGTGGCTATGAGTGCTCCTCAAGATGAGGGTGATGAAGATGATTCTGCAGGCAGTGATTCACATTGTTTTGAGCTAGACAAACCAGTTGCTAACTTGAAGCCAGAAGCTGACGAAACTAAAGAAAGTCTTATCGATACAAACTTTAACCCAAATCAATCAAAGAATAAACCTGCGTCTCTGGAAAGTACAAAGCGACGTCATCCGACGAGCCTGCGGGTGAAGTTTGAAGAACAGATGGCTCAGGCCATATCACGTGACGGAATCAAGAATCAAGCCGAGGATACTGAACAGGGTAAAACTGCATATGGGAGTCCAGTTGAGGTAAACATATCAAAAAAGAATGAAATTTATGAAGCTGCAGAAGAGGATAGCCAAAAAAAGACTAAAGCTGATGGATTTCATGAATTGAGCTCAAACTATATCGACAATTTGATTAGGAGTGGTTATTTATTGTCAGAAAGTGGGAACTTGCAACCTGAGAATGATTACAGGTTAACTTCTGGTGGTAACTCTACATGGAAGAGTCATGCTAGTCCAGTAAGACAATGGACAGCTAAACTCCAATCACAAGACATTGACATACCCGAGTCTTCTTCAAAAGTGCCTTCAGATTTAAAGGCAAATACTTTGAAGGAAAAACTGCTTGAAGCAAGAACCAGGGGTCAAAGATCAGGCTCACGTTTAAAAGGGCCCGAAAATTTCCTTGAAGGCTTAAACAAAAGATGAGCTTTTAGCTACATAAGTTACCATATCAGGACTGAAATCAAAAGATAGACCCTGTGTTTTTTTGTAAATGTTACCCGAATGTTAATCTTTCTGCATTGTAGTTGTAGTTTTATTATCTTCACGTAACTATAGTCTTGTAATTAGAATATATCAGTTATGTGTATATGAATGTATACGTATGTCATGGTTAGTTGGCTATACAGATCAAATGGAGTACAAAACCTTAAAATTATCAGTGATTTGTCTTCTTTATAGTCACCCGAGTCTGACCCTTATTATCTCATTAGGTGGTGATGAAGGCAAATCTTGGAGATGGTCCTGCTGACACTCTAATTTTATTCAATTTGTTTTCACTAAATTATGATTTTCTCCCGTGTTGATGCATCTTTTGTTAATTAGGCTCATAACTCCTTGAAATAACCTGCTTATACAGATCATATTTCTCTTTAAATCAAATTCCAGAATTTGGTCTTCTTATTTTAGTCAAAAAAATTATTCATGTGAAAGATGATTCAAGGATTTTATATTTGTTGCCAAAATAGATATAAAAGAATATTAAAGAAGTAAGATAATAGGCTTTCAGAAATGTAAATTTTATTGAATCTAAGAAATAATATTAATTAAATAATGACACAGCTGATCAGACTAAATAATACAAATTAAATTTTATTAGTTTTATAGTGATATGGGATTGAATCTCTTTTTACTTCTGTAATTAATGAAATTGAATCAGTTCCCAATTAAGTTTTATCACCCCATTCCCTTGTAAGTTTTTGTTTTGCAAGTTTTATATGCTTGCTTACCACTTGTACAAAGTTCAAGAGCCCAGTGTACTTTCTGGACTGTTTTAAAATTTTTAATATAAAGTTTATATATTTGTATACTTTTTTCCATTGATCTGCTGCCCTTTAAGATTATATTAATATCAAGAATAATCCTAAATAATGATAAAATTATTTTTATAATACACTTGAGTAAAATAATAATAATAATAATTTGCAAGAATTATTTTATCGTTACTTTCACAATTATATATTTTTTGCTATAACAAACAGGCCTCCAAGTAATTCATAAAGTTATGAATTACTTAATTAAAATATTTAAATTTCAGGGGGAAAAAAACAATTATTTTAAACTGGAATAAACAGGTCCAAGTCTCAAAAATTACTTCCTTGTGGAAGGGAAACCGAGTTTAGTGTTATGAAGCTGGGCTGATATTTAGAGGGTGTTAGGAATTACTTATAAGCATCAAATTTGTTTATAATTAGTTTTAAGAAATAAAAAGTATTTGATAACTTTATTTAAAAAAAAATTATAATCACTTTTTACACAAATAATCAGAAACTCTAATTTGGAGCTTCTGATTATTTGACAAATCTAATAACTAGTCTATCCCTATTTATTTTAGTAATTACATCTATTGTCTATATTTAATTCTCAAAACATTTATTTTTAGTAATTTACACTTGAAATAAGTGAGTAGACAATATTTTTTTTATCAAACACTTTTCACTTTTTATTAGTTTAAGTATTTTTTTTATTTACCAAACACAAATTACTTTATTAAAACTACTTATGAGTAAAAGTAGTAATCAAAATCAATAATAACATTTTTTAAACAATTCCAAACATACTCTTAGATTAAGAAACTAATAGTACGTCAAATTTAGGAATATCTATTGATGGCTATTTGGTCCCCTAGTATGACTCGTTTTTATTAAAATAAAAGTTGAGGGTTCGATTCTTATTATTAATAAACAGGTCCAAAAAATAACAGTACGTGATAAAAAATTATTCACTCTCCTACCTAGACTCTTTTTTAGGTTATAATAAATTAGAACATTTAAAAAAAAAATTAGAAACATCTAGGCCCAGAGAATAAAGAAAAATCAAGCTTTTACAACACTAAGATCTTGTTATCGGATTCCATTCCACCCTTTTAGTTTGGTCAATTTACAGCTTTGTGCACCAGACATATTGACATCAGTTAAGCACCAATTTTGCATTATAACGTGCATGGAGCCAACAGGGCTTAAACACGTGGAAAATTTCCATGTGTTGATAACTTTTTGAAAAATTCTAAATTTACTTAAAAAAATTACCCGCTAATTTTACCCGTAGAAAAGACGAAAGAATATGACTCTACTTTTTTTGTATTTTACAAATAAGATGTGACCATATTCTTTTTTCTTTTATGCAGACAAGATTTGTGAATAAGTGTAAAAATACCCTAACTTTAAACCATTTGTTGAAGAAAGGGAAAAAAAAAATCATAATAGATAACTAGACAAATTTTGTTAATTTTAGGGTTGGATATATTTTGCATTGTAGAGTTTATCCTTATTTTATATGTTGCATCCCACACTTTGTATCTCATATTTTTAGTGCACTAACATATAATATTTTTTGACAAAAAAATTATTAACTGAGTTGACAGATTTAGGTTATTTTGACTCACGTGTTGTCTTTTTAAAAGTAAAATAGTCTCATTAATAAAATTATCACCCCTAAAAAGACAGCACTAGGTCAAAATAACTTAAATCTATCAGCACAATAAATGATTTTTTAGCTGAAGATTGTTATATGTTGGTGCATTGAAAGAGTGAAATATAAAGTGTAAAATGAGAGTAAACTGAAAAATGTGAAGTACATTTGACTTTTAATTTTATCTAGATAAAGTTTTAATTAAGTACTGTACAATTCATTAATGCATAAAAGGTTGTAATGTACTACTACACTAACCAATGTTTATTCTAAATAAACGAGAGAGAAATTGTTTAGTTACCTATTATTTTCCGAAAAGAGAAAATTAAGGACGTGTTTTGTCAAATATGGTGTAATATCATATCAAACATAGCGTGGGGAAGAGAAATGGTGCATTTGTAGAACTAAATTTGACAAATTAAGAGCTCTCAAAGAGTTTTGCCCTCTCAATTAAAAGCTTTTGTATTCCATATTTGGCATAGTATTAAAAAGATGTACATATATATACATATATATATGGGGAATGATCCATAGCAAACGTTTGCTATGGATACTATTCCAGCAAATGCATCTTCAACCGTTGAAATAATGATTTTAATGGATAAGATGGAGTCTCACCCGCTATCTAAGATAACGGGTAGGAAAAAAAAAAAAATCTCAGTCCACCCGTCATTTTAGTTGACGGGTGGAGTTTTGTTTTTTGTTTTTTTTTTTTTTTTAATCTAAGTTTAACAAAATCAAAAAAAAAAATTCTGACGGGTGGAGTGTTGAGTTTTTTTTTTTTTTTTGTTAAAGTTATACTAAAAAAAAAAAAAAATACTAAACACTCCACCCGTCAACTAAGATGACGGATGGGAATTTTTTTTTTTTTTGATAAACTTATATTAAAAAAAAAAAAAAAAACTAAACACTCCACCCGTCAACTAAGATAACGGGTGGAAATTATTTTTTTTTGTTGTTAAACTTATATTTAAAAAAAAAAAAAAAAAAAAAAAAAACTCAACACTCCACCCGTCAACTAAGATGACGGGTGGGAATTTTTTTTGTTTTGTTAAACTTATATTAAAAAAAAAAAAAAAAAAAACTAAACACTCCACCCATCAACTAAGATGACGGGTGGGAATTATTTTTTTTTTGCTAAACTTATATTAAAAAAAAAAAAACACTCCACCCGTCAACTAAGATGACGGGTGGGAATTTTTTTTTGTTGTTAAAATCATTATTTCAACGGTTGAAGATGCATTTGCTAAAATAGTGTCCATAGCAAACGCTTGCTATGGATCATTTCCCTATATATATATATATATATATATATATATATGTATGTATATATATAACGTGCATAATTTTGGCTCACCTTCAATGGAATTGAAAGAAACATTTTGTGGTGGGAGTTGTTTGGCTTTAATTCAGATATTCTGTTTTATTAATTTAGGGGAAAGGAGAAAGCTAAAAGAGGGGCATTTGTCACTTCCTGTTTGCTACGAGTAGAGAGTAGGGGAAGTACTAGGACCAATTTTTTTTTGGTTGGTGTACGTTTATACTTAAAGAACCCTACTTCTTCATTCTTAATTATGGAAAGCGGAGGAGGGATTGAAAGATAAGGGAGACAAACTTTAAAAAGTGTGTCTTTCCTTGTTTGATTGAGCATGATAGAAACACCAAGGTCCTATGGAGATTCTATTTTTCACAATTTCAATATTTATTCATGTCCTTTGCCTAGACAAAGGTATATACAATATATGTCATACAACTCTCTCAGTTCTACTAGTTGCCATGTAATGTTTTCATGAAACCCTGCTAGGAGCTGAAAGATAATTTCATTTTTTTAATATTGAAGACAAGTAATTCTTAAATTTTTATTATTATTAAAAATAAGAAGTTATTCATTTAACAATCACAATATAACAATAAAATTATAATGACATATTTGAGACATGATAATATTTTTTATTGCTAACAATAAATTAAAGTACATAAAAAAAAATTGTAAAACAAAAATTGACATGGAGAGTAATATGTAACATCTCCAAATGGTTGCTTGAGCTTACTTTTTGCACCTACACGTTTAAGAGATTAAATTTGGTGGATGGGAGTAAATGGACATTCCATCCATTTTTCTTAACCCTCCAATTTTCCAACCTTCCTCTATCCAACGTATTACTAATAAATCTTCTAAAATTTTGATTTCTAAAAAAATATCTGAAAATAGTGATATTAATACATGGAAGTCTTTGCAAAAGAACCCCATTAAAATTGTTTTGGTTTTTTCTTAATTATAAAGTAAAATAAAAATAAAATTTTTTTTTTTTTTTTTTCATATATCTAAACAAGGGTCAAAGGATATATCATCTAATTGGATAATAAATGCCATTGATAAGACGATTACAGTAATCAAGGTTAAAAGAATATAGAGCAACTGCAGTCTTTTATTTTTATTTATATATTTTTAAACATTATCTATGAGTTGAGAAAAAAAAATACAGATTCAGAATTCCACGAGGCAAAACTTTAGTGTGAGGCATGTAACTAGAGAGAAAAGAGGTAAATTACTAGGCCTAATATGTAGAAAAATCATATATGCAAGCAAGATTTGAAACAATCCAAGTATAAAGACCAGTTGTACTTATTCAACACTACAGTGCTCTTGATAGATCGATCACCAACCCAAGTACTAAAGCATTTAAAGCTCAAAATTAAACAAACAAGAAAAAAATTGAAGTGAAAATAAAAATTCAAGATCAAAATATCTTAATAATTACTAACATATTTGGTAGTACATGCGTTAGATATGAGATGAGGATATTTGGGTAATTGCACCAACAACCGTGGGGAGACATACATGTCTGGGAACTTGTTGCAGGAAGACTAAGTGGGGAAAATCCAAGACCACCCCCATCCTCGATCATGTGCGACTCCACCCAACTTCAGACCAAACCCTAAAACCGCTGCTGCTTTTATTTTCACTACCTTGAAAATGCTTTTCAGAAAAACAGCATTAATCAAATCAAATTTTACTAGTTGGGTTATTAGAAGCCCTAACAAAAGATTTATAAAAAGAATGAAGGAACTGAAAACGGGTTCACTAAATTTATTCTGCTTTTAAACCCTAGCAGACTCGATAACTCAAAAACATTATCAGAAATATCAAATAAAGAACTTATTTTTCATAAATAAAAATATTGACGCCACTAGGTTTTTAGGTTGGACTGACTGATAGAAGTCAAAAGATAAAATTACCACTAAACACCACATGCGAATAGGAACGGAAGGATTGAAATATCAGAGTCAGTCTATGAACTTAGCCGGGATACTACGCTAGAAGAATTAGCATCTGAAATAAAATAAGGGAGTCGCATGGTGTGTAATCGGGGTCCGAATCGCAGTTAACTAATCCCAATAGCGGCAAAAACTCTCGATTCGGTCACGTACCGAGCAGTCGGGCAACCCTCCAGTAACCCAGGATGACCCCTTCCACGCTTCTTTCGTTGTATATCCCCTCCACGGTTGTATTGATTTGATGGCGAGGCTGTTAAATTGCAAATAACCAATTAACCCTTCAAGTAATCAGACCTAAAAAAAACATACACTGCTGGAATAACAAACACACACAGAGACACACATATATGTACATATTGTGTGCACATTCTTCTTACTTTACTCATAATTAATCAACACAAATAAATCTATGTATTTATAAATAGGCATGATAAAATATGAAGTAAGATCAGGGAGCTCCCTTCAGTCCAAGTGCAGGAAACTTAAGATTCAATCTGCCTCCCGCATCATTCACTCAGTTACCCATTATATATATAATAAAGAGTATTTGTTTGAATGAGTCGGCAGCTAATTGAACCCTACATGCCACCCATGAGTGGACTGAAGAAAGCTCTCTCTCTCTCCCTCTCCTTCATTATTTTATTTCATAACTAATTAATTACTAAAATACAAATTAAAGCAACATATAAACAATGAAAACAACACTAGCACTTCATAAGCTGCCTGCTCAATACATAGCAAAAGATCCACTTAGTTCCGAAATCAAGTTGAGAAACTCTCTCTCTCTCTCTATCTATCTATCTATCTATCTATCTATCTATATATATATATATATCATCTCAAAAAGAATTTGAAGGAGAAATTAGGGTGAAGAAAGAAGGGTGCATAAAGTTGGGAGCTAGGAAAAAGAAAAAGACTGAAAGAAGGCTGAATAAGAAGAGAGAGAGCTAGCTAGGTAGAGGCTTAAATGAAATATTGGAGGAGTAAAGTTTCTGCTTATTCCAGTAGTAGTGTGTCACTAGCTCACAACCAAAGAAACTCCAATGGGATTTAAAAGCTGTGGAAGAGTGGCATTATATAGCTAAGAGAAAGGCAATAGTAGTGATTTGACATTAACATTTATTTATTTATTTATTATGCTAAATAGTTGTTCTAATTTATTAAGTAGGAGTATATATATATATAACAATAACAATGCGTACGAAAGGAAATTATTCATATTCTTCCTTTTATTTGCTTTCCTTTTGAACACACTAACCCCCAATTTTATTGCATTCTGGAAAGAGCCCATTGATCACTTTGCATATGCTGCTTTTAGCTGACTTTTTAATACTTAATTCATAAAAACTCCCATATACTGATAAACATGAACTGCATAATGTCAATTAACCACTAAATAGATACAATATATAATTAACATGAGCTAAGGCAAATTAATCCACAAGGTCGTAGGAACAAATCATAACAACTCCTAAAAATGAGGAGGTTATCCTTATCTTTTCAATTAAAAAAAGAAGTAAAAGTAATTAATAAATTTGTTATATATATATATAGGGGTGGAGTTAAGAATTTCGTTTAAACTGGACTGAGAAGTACACTTGAACAAATGGACTGGGCTGACCAAGAGTATTTTAACTTATTTACATATAATTATATAATATATTTAGAAGAAAAAAAATTTGAGGCCGGACTAAAGTCTACTAAAAGCTCCGCCCCTATTAATATATATATATATATTAACTATCTTCTGTTCTATTAAATTATATAGTAAGAACAGATCAAACTATTAACTAATCTTGTTTGATTTAATTTTCACCCCAAATCAAAAGTATATTCATTATTCTAAACATACCCTAAATTATTCTTGACAAGGAAAGGGAAAAAAACCTAGAATATAAGTTTTCAGATAGGTTTCCAAGTAGGATGGTGAGCACTCTTTTTCAACAGGTATAACCCTAATTAGACAATTCCAAGTAGCTAGCTAGTAGCTAGGTAGCTCTAGGCTCTATAGCCTTTCTGTGTGAACGTATGAAATATTTTATACTCCTGCTTCTCCAACCTAGACGTAATACTTTATACTCCCACTTTCACTGCTTTAATCTGATAACATGCAATATTCTAAGAGCTTGCTTATATTAGTAATAATATCTTCATCCAGGAGAAGCTAATAATAATGTCTTAAATTAATGACTCTTCCACACAGTAGTGATTGTACAGTATGCCCTAAAAATAATAGAACAGTTCAACATTTTGATAAAAGACAATAACTAAAGTACAGACCATAACCCTTTATATGTATATCATAAAGTATATACTTGGCAGATCAAAGTACAGATTATATCCTTATATATCTCCTCAGACTTGGCAAATTATGTATATACTAATATACACTATAACAGGACCATTAGCATATATACTAGCTACGACTCCGGTATTAGATATGAATGATAACAAGTTTGTTCAAAGTTCATGAGATTCGTAGTCTTACATCGAATAAATTAGACTTGAAAATCAATTATATATATTTAAGTTTCTTTATTTGTTATTAATTTATTTTAACTTAGGTGTTTCAACATATAATATCAAAGTAAGCTTATTTTTTTATGTGATGTAATATCCCATATTTTCTTTAAAATAATTAAATATTGATTTAATTTATTTTTTTTAAAAGCATAATTGAATTTAAAAAGTAAGTTCCTAATTTATTTCTTCCTTATTTATATTGAAAAGTTAAATTGTTTTTTTGTAGATAATTAATTAATTGAATTAATTAAAACTAGAGAGTCCAACAGAATTTTCGTAATTCATATATTGTTTTCTAGTTGAATTTAAAGAGTGTTAGATGTAACTTTAATCCTATTTTAATTTGGTTAGTTTAATTCTCGCGTAGAATCCTTATTTATTATGCAATTCCTTAGAAAAATTATAATTAATTCATCCGATGTTAAAATTGAGTAAATCCAAAGCTTTTTTCTTCAGTTTTTCCTCCTCTTTGATGATAGAGAGAGAGAAATTATTTGACACTATTTTCATATCCTAAATTGATGAAAATCACAACTTGTCTTGATTCTCGTAACTATTTTTGGTCCTAATTTTAAACTTTCGTAACTCGGTCATATTGACTCTGAATTGAGTGATTCTTGAGCTAATTTTATGCGTCTTTTCGAGAGCTATAATTTTGTTGAAGACATGAAGAGATTTTGAAGATCCAAAATTTAGATTCTTTACTACTGTGCATTTAAGAAAGATGAACAAGGAAGGTAAATATTATTTTATATTTTGATTTTGAATTTAGTTATGGGGGTTTTAAATTAGAGATTATTTTTAAATAAATTATAGACATGAAATAAGATAACATGATAATCTGAAAGAGAAGATAAATCTATATAAAGGAATATAATTAGATTGAATATAAAAGTTAAAATTTAAAAATCTGTTTCTATATATTTAGGGTCTATTGCGTGAGTTATATTTCATAATTCGAGCATTGTACTGTTATAAATTTTGGATATATTATACATATATAAGTTGAGAATACTTTTACCAATTTTGAACTTTTAAAAATTAATGTATGATTTGTTATGAATTTTAAGAAAAGGCTAATCTAGAATTTTTATAGCAGATTTTTCAGCAGTGAATCTTAATATTTAAAAATGTATAACTTAACGATTTTAAATCCGATTTAAGTAACTCTTGAGGCTAAATTAGAGTATTTGAAGTATATTTTCTGTTAAAATTATTATTTTGAAAAATAGCTATGAAATCAGACTGATATGAGCGATACAGTGGTCTGAAGTCTTAAGAATAGTTTATCGTGTTGGGGCTTTTAGATTTCTTAACTTTTGTTATTAATTTTATGCTGTGGAGGTATTAATAATGATCTAAGAAGAATAATTAAACGTACCTAGAATAATTTAAAAAGTGTTTCAGAATTAGTAGGTGGAATTGTATACTTAAGTTAGAGTGAATATGTTTAGGTGGTGAATAATATTTCGTATTGGAGAGCATTGGCGTTCGAGGTTAAGATTTTGTAAAGTGTGCTATAAGTGAATTTAGCTATCAGGTACGGATTCCGTATTTCGCTCTTTCGATTATTGTTGTATTTTGTATATCTCGTGATTTAATTTATCGTCATTTGCAACCTTTTTCTCATATATCCATTGGCACTCTTGAAATTCTAGTTTGTAATTTGAACATTTTTCTTTTTAGTGTAATTCGTAAAGATTTCGTACTTTTTCAGTGATACTCTCGTTATGCTAATTTATTTATTGGCTAATCGTTCAAAATTTGTTATTCGTTTAATTATTTTGTTTTTTAGTCGAATTCTTATTTTCCTTCGCTTTGATTTAGATATTTTGTACTTTGTTTATTGATTGTGGTTATATTTTCTATATCAGTTATGTTATATTTCATTATTAGAAAAACTATGTTTTTGAGACCTTATTCATTTGTATCTTTCTTTGTATATTTTCGTTCATATTTGGGAGTTATTTTGATCGTTGGTATCTTGTGATAGTTAAGTATGTTCGTATTTGAAATAATTCGATATCATTTAAAGATGGTCATGTAAGCCTTATGATGTGAACCGTTTTGACTTACATGTTGTAGTTTGAACATAAGGGAATACTTGAGCTAACCACCTATGGGGGCACCACAGACACATGTCCTTTTGACACCGAGACATGACACTTTTTATGGCGGTATGATTAGTCCACGACGTATTCGTTTGTATGCTCTGGGTGTGAATTTTGACCATTTGATATATTTGTTCAAGATACATATGAGTTGACCCAATATTTGATTTGATTTGATTTGATTTGTTTGGTAGACTAATGATGAAAGTGATGTGCATACTATCCGGTTTGATTCACATACATCATGGTATCAATGTATTTTGTTAGCCTTTGACTATTTGTATTTGAACTCAATATGAAATTGTCACATTATCAATATTTGATTCAGCCTTCTATTTGGTATCGTTAATTCTATTGATTTAATTATACTCTTACTCTGAGTTTAGAGATTTTGGTTACTATTGGTATTTGTATTTAAGATTCATTCATATTCATTTCAGTTAGTTCTAAAGTTTAATTTTGCTTATTTTGTAAATCAAGGTTCGTGTGAAAAGAGTTACCTTTGACTATCTAGATTTATTTGATTGTAAGTTTTGATTAAGTTTGTAAATTTTGAAAAATTTTATTTTATTTATTTATGAATTTTAGACTATTAAATAGTTAAATTTATTATTATTCTATTTATTTATTTTAAAATTTGTTATTTTTTGAAAATGACATTTTTTTTCTTATTTAGGAAGGGGTGTTACATGCGATGTGACTCATATGGAACGTAATAAGAGTTCACAATCCACGTTACCCATATACGTTATTTATTATCTACGTGAGAGGAGGCGTATTGAGATTCAGTCGCATATTAAATAAATTAGATGTAAAAACTCATTATATACGTTTGAGTGATCTAGCTCTTTAATATGATTCAACCATTCAAAATGGCATTGGCTGCTTTTACACCACTATTAAATTTGACCGTGTGAATAAATTAAGAATAAGTCTAAATACATAAATTTTGGGACACAAATTTAAATACAAATTTTATTTTTATCATTAAAAAGTAGGGTCTGACGCAAAAATCAGTGTCAAATCTCACTTTTTAATGGTGTAAATGAAGTTTGTATTTGAATTTATATTCTAAAATTGTATATGTATATTTGTCCATAAATTAAACACCCTGTACAACTTTGAAACATTTAAAATTATGAACATCTTTTTGGTGGAATAATCCTAGGCTGTTGCATGTTGTTAAATATTTTGCCAGCATATAGTTGCATAAGGCTGACTTTTACAGGCTTGTTTTGTCTATGCCAATCGAAGGCTATAAGACGGATATATGGAGTACAGTTTCCAAGCTATGAGTTATACTACTTGTTTATGTGCCATTTAGGTAAATTAGTAAGTCCACACACTCCCAGCCTTGCGTCTCAAAACTTTCATCTTGTTTCATGTAGCAACAATGTAAAACCTCAATCAGCAATATCAGCTAACTGTTCATTTGAATGGGTCTTCTGGACTACTCCAATAAAAAGATCGAAGGGCAACCTTAGATGCACTCCATAAGTATAATTTTACACTTGTTTAGTACATTTTGGGGTGAGTTTGTTCACACAAAAAAGTATAAGATTAATATTACCTTTTAAATTTTAATTTGACACAATTTAATTTAAAATTAACATAACTCATTTGAATCTTGAAAAAAATAACTATTGTGATAACTAGTTACTATTGTGATAACTAGTTTTACTTTTCCAATACTTAAGTTATTGTACGACATTAATATACTCCATTCATTATATAAAAAGAATCAGTCTTGGAATAAAAATATATATTTAAAATTTATAAATATCACAAATAAAACTATTTTTATATTTTTATAGGACGAAAAGAGGGAAAAAGGATGTAATAAAGCTACAAGTTCAAAAAAAAAAGTCTTAATTCCCCTTGAGAGAGTAATTAATGTAAAATTGTCCCTCTAATTTATTCACATATTACAATTGACTCGATGAGTTTTAGGTATTAATTGAAACTATCCTTTAATGTACAAATAATAGCATAAATATAACACGGGACCTAAACACATGATCATATAATTTTGTATTTTAGTCTAATAAAAAATTAAAAGAGGAAAACAATTGGAGTGGGTAATAAATCGAAATGGTAGATCCAAAAGGCTTCTGAGAAGGGGAAGAGACGACATAATTAGATTCTTTGTTTAGGGCACCACAAAATAAAAGATTCTTTGTTTTGGTGACACACAAATAAAAGACACTAGGGAGCTACCTACTGAAAACACCGTCTTGTCAACCTAAAAAGCCAGGCCGCTAACATCAAAATGGTAGTGGTACTCCTCCATTCTCACTCACACTTACCATGCACCTTTACCTTACTATTGCTAATTACTGCTACTCAATATAATTATACCCCTCCTCCTCCTCCTTACTATTCCTATATATGTACTATATCCAATCACCACTCTTTTGTTTCCTTTCACTGATCCATCAATCCATCTATCCCTTTTTTCTGATAAACTATGATAACACCCACGAGTCTTGATTCAGATCATTAGCGATGAGAGAGTAATTGGATGTAAATGCTTCATTGCAACTTGCTTCGTTAATTAGTTCCATTCTTGAATCATTTAATTGTGTATATCTTATATTCTTTCAATTATATTTCTCATTTAATTTTAATTTTATGAGATTGATTGTGTCTAATATTCGATCTTAAATTTAACATATATATAATATTATTTTTTATACATATCAATAAAAAGTTTAGGAAAGTATATGATATTTACAACATAGAAATTCTGATAATTTTAATTCTGAAAATATATGATATATGGTGTATAATTTTTAATTCACATCTTACAATATGAGCCCTCAAAGTTTAATGGAAGATGGCTCGGAAAGAAGTAATTGGTTCAACTGCTCTAACAAATATAAAGTAAATAAAAAACAGACAATAGTATGAATGTTTCAAATCTCTGTCCCCATTTGAACGGCTTAGTTTCACCCTTTGATATGTCCATTATATTGTATTATAATGTTGATGTGTACGTCTCTTTCATCCGACATACAAAAAAAAGTTTTATTTATAAATATTGATGATATATTTTTTTTAAAATTTGCTCTTAAAATAATAAAATATTATTATTATGATTATAATTATAATGTGATAATAAAATTAAAAATATTATGTTGTTTTATTTAGAACAAATATGGGACATCTCTCGTCCCCGACTTCATGATATTTTGTCAAATTTTATATACTTCTTTCAAGTATTAAGCATACACACTGCTGAATTTATAATGAGCTTCTGATTTCCTTGTTGAGCATAGATATTTTTAATTAGCCCAGCAAGCTGAGATGATATATTTTTTCATTAAAAATTTTAAAAATAAGAAAAATAAATAAATTGAACTCCTATTTTAGACATAATTAACGTTGTCAGGAAACAAAAGAAACCAAAACATAAAAATAGAAAATAACACATGTGAAAAGTTTATACATTAACCACAACTTAAGTATAAATACGTGTGTGTGTATAATCATGTATATATTTTATAATATACAAAAAAATTATATAATGTATCAAAAAAAATACCGAATCTTGAATAATTAATTCGATATTGACTAAGTCTTAATTCGGTATTAACTTATAACTAATCAAAATGACTTAATAAAATTATTAAATAAAATCTCTTAATATCTTATTATATATAATTATTGATAGATAACGTGCTCCCTTAATTTTAAAATGTAATATAAATATTTGATTTTGTGTAGAGTTAAGTCAAAATGTTTTAAAATCCTATTTATTTAATTTTATCATTATAATTATAATTATTTTAAAAATATTATAAATTATTAAATTTATTATTTTTTAAATTTAAAAATTATATTTTTTTTTATTCATAATATCTCAAATTAATTTTTAAAACTCAAATATATTTTAGAAAGGAATAATATAAAATTAGAGATACCCCCATCATAAACGGGCGAAATAAGAAAGATGAGATTTTTCGCAGACAACGTCAGCACTTGCAGTTGCAGCAGAGGAAACAAGTACCAATGCAAATCAATTGAGCGAAGGTGGGAGAGAAACAAATATTTATCTAGCACTATTTTAAGCGGAATACTACTGTACTATATTTTATTTTAAAATATTTTTTCTTTTCAAATTATATAATTATTATTAATTTTAAAATATTTTTAAACTCAAAATTAAGATTATTCATTAAAAATTATGAAACAATAAAATTTATAATAATTAGTAATTTTTGGATAGTTTATAATATTTATTATGGCATTAATTAAAATTAAAAAAATATGTCAATTTTAAATTTAAAAATCTATTAAATTGAATGATCAAATAAAATGAAACGAATGGAGTATAAGATAAATATTAATTTGTTAAAAAAATATGTAAGACAATTTAAAATTTTAAATGACATAATTAATTAGTTATGCTTTGAAAAAATAATAATAAAAGTTATACTCTCCCGATTCCTTTTTAAGTGACATTTTAAGAAGTAAATAGATCAAGAGTCTAATTAATTAAATTAGATATAAAATCACATTATTATTTTTTAAAATTTATTGAATAGATAAGAGAGAAGCAACTCAATATTTAATGTTTTGAGATATTATAAAAAAAATTAAATTATTAATTTTTTCTTGAAAACTACAAATAACATATAAAAAGAACATAAAAAAATTCTCCAAAAAGACATATTAAAAAAGGAAGGGGTAGTAATATTCAAAATTATACCGATAAAAATTAAGTTTTTTAATGCTAGTTTCTAAATAAAATTGTCTATTTATTTTATGGTAACAACTAAAAGATAATCAAATTTATTAATAATACGAATCTTGTATTTTGAATGGGAAAAATTATTACATAAGACTTTAGAGCTGTAAAACTAATCGAGTTGTCTACAAACGTGCACCGACTTAACTCGATTAAGTCTAATTCAAACCTAACTCATTAAATGAGCCAAGCTTGAACAAGTTGTTTTGCCCGTGTAGCTAAACAAGTTGAGTTTGAATAATAGAGTGTTCGACTCGAGTTCAACTCGTTTAGGCTAGACTCGTTTAATATTCAATTAATTATTTATTTACTTTATTTTTATAATTATAATTATAAAATAGCGGACCTCGACATGCTTACGTCTGTCTCGAGTTTTACTTGTTTATAAACTAGTTGAGTTTGTACACAAAATTTTAAATTTACGTAAAAATCGACCAGACTCAATCAATTTTTAATTTTTAAAAGAACTCGAACTCGACAAAATAAAATTTGACTCGACTCAACTCAATTCAACTAGACTAGACAAGAATATTATAGCTCTACACAAGTATATTCATGTATAAGTGAGTAATTGGTACAAATGGGGTTGTCCCATGAAATGACATGGTGTTTGAAATTAGATTGGCTAGATACAATTTTGGTATTTGAAAAACGTTAGAGTTAATTTCTCGTGGGATCGATAACTTTCTTATCACTTTATTATATGTTGTTCATGTATGCTTGCTCGTAAATGTTTTCTCAAACATTCGAAATTTAAACTCTAAAATCGTTCTGATTTCGCCCAACAAGTATTGACGATTAGACAAAATTAATGCATGATGCAAGTAGCCAAATAATATGTGGTGGACTGATAAATATTTCATCCACGGGACAACTATATTGCATACATTCAATGTACTCTTCTGGCAGCTAAAATCAATAGAGCAACAACCAACGTTCATATCTACCTGAAAGGAGTGCTGCAAGCTGAAAAAATAAAAATAGAAACCACTATAACACAACACATTGACATGTATCACATTATAAACATGAGATTACTGCGTACAGGAAAACGGAATCACATAAAGAAGCATTTCACTTTCTTCCGCGTACGTACCATACTTTGGGTCGAAGTTCCTAATAAACTAGGAGATGCATGTCAGATGTGCTATTTGTACTAAATTTGGAGCAAATCTAGAACAATTGATCTAATGTTTATTGAATGTCGATCACATTGGATTAATTTGTAGTATTTCTTCAATTTCAAAATATAAAATTAGTTTTAATTTTTGAAATTAATTTGAGGTTTTTTTTTTCAAAATTAAAACTGATATGAATCTAGTTAGTGTATTCATCTTGTAAATTTGCTTCCAACTTGGTTTTTATTTAATAAAGTATACGGGAGACTAAGGAAAGTTGTTCGTTAATTCCATATAAATATATATAAAAATCGATATCATTCTGGTACTGAACTGATTGATCAGTCTCAGTTGCTGGCCAAATCGATACCGATATAGGTACACAATTTTAAGTAATTTCAATAATCGGTACCATCCGCTTCGAACCAGTACAATCCAATAAATTATCGATGAACACTCCCAGTTAGAAAAGCATCTGCTGAAAGTATTATTAAGTAGTAGTAGTATTACCCTCTCTCTCTCTCTCTCTCTCTTGTTAAATCCATCTCTCCATCTTTTTTGTCATTACATAAATAATAATGAATGGGTTTGCCAATTGTTAGCCAGAATAATTCATGTCACCTTCCCACATCGGCCTTTGCTTACTTCTTTCTTCCTTTTCAATATTCTATGTCCCCTCTCTTTCTCTCTTCCGTTCTGCTGCTGCTGCACCTATATATCTTCTTCTCTTATTCCTCCTTGAATTTCACTGTTCAAGGCTTCAAGCTAGTTTGTAATAGAGTAGTAAATTATAAATTATACTAGCACTACTAAATATACCATCAGTATTGATGTGTTTGTAAATTAAAAATTAATTTCATTTACATGCAAGTTAAATTAATTACATTACATCTTAATTTCATTAAGCTCAATAATCATAGTTGAGTTTGAGTTTTCTCGGAACATATATATATGATAAATATATTCCATCCTAAATTTATTATTTCATTGGACTCCTGGTCTCCTTTTTTAGAAGGCATGTCACAGGTAGAGGTGCTAATTTAATTTTAAGATTTAATATTAAATAAAATCATATAAAAACTTATAAATATTTAAAAAATATTAAATAATCCGCGTCGGGTGTCCAGTGCCCAGTGTCCCTTCTATTAACGCTTAATATGTATTACAGTATTATAATAAACCTATATTTATAACTTTTAAATACTACTTCAAATATTACTATCATTTTCATTATTGAAAAAATGTGTATGACACATATTTTAATATAAAATATATTTTTTAAATAATATAAATAATAGTAGTGTTTGAAGTACAGTTTAAAAGTTCTTATCCGATGTATTAGTTGTGGATATACCTAAGTTGCTTTATTCTCAAATTAAGATATTCTCAATGATGCATCGTTTAAATTCCTCATGTCTGGCACTTGACAATAAAAAATGCAAATTTCTTGATTAAAAAATAAACCCCACAAGTACAAAAGGATTCAGTCCAGTAGGCATTCTGATATGTGTATTTATTATTTGTGAGATCGAGGAGCATCGTACATTAAGAGACAGCTAGAATTTAACTTTGCAATGTTTAATAAAAGCATCAACACTGTAATAATTAATTAATTTAAACACATGAATTAACGTATTAATCAATTTATAAAGTGTTTGTGAACAGCCTTGTATAGCAATATTTAAGATTGTTGCTCTTTTGTACGTACTGGGACTGATCATCACAAAGTAAACATGGTTGGATCACTCATTAGTTACAAGTCTTTTCTTCTGGAGTATGGCTTCTTATTCTTACCTGGTTGCTGTTGGCATGGATGGATTAATTATTCCATTCCGGTCCTACTTGTTATATATATATATATATATATATATATATATACAGACGCGCGCACATACGCACCTATATGTGTGTGTGATTTGATATCTTGATTTTACATAAATGTTGTTCTTTCCTTTCAATTATTGTTTGTTTATATAAAGTGAAGTTTAATGGCATGAATCTTCGAACATATCTAGGTTAATTTATAAAATCCTATTGCATAAAAAGATGGAAAATTAATTGTCTAACAAAATAAGAACCTAGCCCGGAAATAAGTATGGTGCTTGCATGGAGCCTATTCTGGTTAATGGCTTCATCATCATTACAAAATTCACGTAAACCCCACAAAATTAGTATGTATAGTCTGGGATTGATTTAAATAGCACCACCCTGTCCCCAAATCAATTCTTTTATATTGCGTTTAGATTGAATGAAATAGATAAAATAATGAAATAAATTTAAGGTATTTTAAATATATGTCTGATTGTTGGTGAGAGTAAGTGGTGTAATATGATGGTAAAATTATCATACATATTCATTCAATTGGAATGAATTTTATTCCACCACCTCTCATATAGAATAAAAATCAAAGGGATTAAATGAATTTTTCATTCCACTAGAATGGTTTTTCCTCCAAAATAATCATTCAATACACTGATTTTTATTACATTTCTTTTTTCATTTCATTCCTTTAATCCAAATATAACATTAAGGTCGGGAGAAATATGGTCATGCCTAATTTGTGTAACATTTGATGCATGGGGGAGGGGTGTAATTTTAAATGAGCTAAGAGACTTGGAACGAATTGAGGAGTTACTTAATAATAACTTTTCATCATTGTTTTAGTTTTGTTTCCCAAGTGAATAAGCACAAATCAAATGGAGTTGGAGGTCCCAATGGGAAGGGAAATAGAGGAGGGAAGCTGCTCCATCAAGATTTCTCCTCTGTATAAGCCCAACCCATGTGTAGATTATTCTTGTTTGCTAGAGGCCTGGAACTACTATAATAAAGTCCGAAACATGCATGGTGCTGGGCATTTCGAAATAGGCTGCTGGAAAATGGGCTTGATATTTCATTTGGCACCAGCTACAGATCCACACTTCATCAACATTACCAACAATCATGATCAGGGTATTGTTGACTTGACCCTAGGAGTACAGACTGATGAAGCATTCATAAAGAGAAGGGAATCTATATGCAGGCTTACTTCTCATCTAAGTGGAGCTTCAACAACCCCTTGCCCCCTTGGGCCTTGGGCACTACCATTATCCATGAGCCTCCTAGGCTGATGGGAAATTATAAAAATTATTTTATTTTGTATAATTAAATACATTATCTTATGTATCGTGCATAAAAAAATATTTTATTTTTATATAAATTATTATTATTATTATAATTATAAGGAACAACATCCGCAATAACCATCCAATTGCAGTTAGATTAACAAGGCAATCGCTTATAACAGATTGACCTATTTGGAAATAGAAAAACAGTTTTCATGAAAAGTATTTTATTTTGGTTTACACAGCTACTTTTGTACAAAAAAGAATGAAATGGATAAATATACTAGTGTAGAGTAGACATGCACAAAAAGTCCGCGGCCTGAGGCCTGGCCTTGATCTGGCCTGGCCTGGCCTGGTCAAAGCCTGGCCTGGTCAAAGGCCTGGTCCGGCCTGGCCCGGCCTGCAGGCTTTAAACAGGCCACGATTTTAGAGCAAAAGCCCGGTCTGGCCTGGCCTGGGGAAAAGCCTGGCCCGGCCTGGCCTGGCCTGGTCAAAAGCCTGGCCTGGTCTGGCTAAAGTCTACCTCGATTTTTGGTAAAGTGACAAGAATACTGAACTGGGATACACTAAATACTAAATTGTATTTCTATTTCTCCTATCATATTATATTATAATATGATTATTAGTCTATGAGTGAATATTTAATTCAAATTGGGGTGATGGTGATTTGCAGACAACCCTATATTATATAATTATATAGTCATTATCACTATGGGTCATTTCTAATTTTTATGCAGCAGTACTAAAAATTATGAAAAATGGTGATTTTGATGGATTTTTCAATATTTGGTCTTCTTGATTTGTAATTTTGTACACGTTCATACAAAAAAATATGCAACCGACGATTTCGTGGCTCCCTCATTCTCTCTTTCTTCTCTGTCTCTCTCTCGGTCTAGGCCTGGCCTGGCCCGCAGGCCTCAACAGGCCCTATTTTTTTTGGAGAAGCCCGGCCCGGCCTGGCCTGCAGGCCTAAAAGTCAAGGCCTGGCCTGGCCTGGTTAACGGAAAAAGCCTGCCAGGCCTAGGCCAGGCCGGCCTGGCCTGGCCTGTTGTGCATGTCTAGTGTAGAGTGTAGTATATTACTAATAAAAATAAAATCAACTCATGGTAAAGGTACTATAAAACATAAAATGGGGAAATCTGTTTTTATTGAAAGAATACTATCACATACACACCGTTCTTGAGATTTTTCTGGATTTTAGTTCCTCGTGATTAGGGTTTCCAATTTTGAATATCTCCCGTTTCTCTTCAGTTTTGTTGACGAAGCAATCGAACGTCGTCTTTTTCGACCCTTAGACAATAATGGATTCGGACTTCTCGCCGGGCGGTGGGAGGGTCGATTCCGACTTTGGCTTCGCCTTCAACGACAGCAATTTCTCTGATCGGGTTCTTAATATTCAAATTTTACCTGATATTCCCCATGCCAAATCTGTTCTCGAGGGTTGCGGCGCTATTTCTGAATGGGCCAGTAATCGCAAACGAAGGAGAGAAGATATCAATAAAGAAATGGGTGAGCATTTTCTTTTTTTACATTTATTCTTAGGTTTCATTTTTAATTTAATCTCTCTCTGCGTATGTGAGGTGAAATTGGGTATAAAGTTTGGGTCTTGAACGATGCTTGGTTCTTCTAAAGCTTGTAGTAGAAGGTGCCTTTATATAATTAGGGCTTTGTGTATGTAAAATGATTTTGGGTTTTAGGGGGAGTACAATGTGTGTTTTGTGTGTAATTTTGAGATAAACTTCGAGTCTTGGTTTTTTTTATTTATAAGAATGTGGGTTCCTATTAGAGTTTTTGCATACAAATTGAAAGAGGGGGGGAAATAGATACTATAGGCAGTCAGTAATATCAAGGACCCACGTCTTAGGATGCAATTTTGGTGTGAACTCAAATTCCAGTCTTTTTTATGAAAAGATGGTGATATATGAATATATGGCCATATGGGTTTTACTTAATCTGAATCAAATTCTGTTCAGGTGCTGAGAGGCGATGATTTAGTATTGTTTGTATCAGAATGATTGTTTGTAGAAGGTTAAGCATTTCATTATGTCTGATAATGACTGCTAAATGTATGGCAGTAAAATGCAACCGATAAGAAGCAGCCTCTTTTAACCAACCATTTGTAATGACTTTGCCCAAATCTAAAGTCAAATCATACTAAGGCTAAATTCACATTCCAATAGCATCAACTTCGAGCATCTTGGCCCACCCAAAAGGTCACATGACTATTGGTAGTTTAGTTAAGTCTTATAAACACACTTACCAAATTAATATGTTGGACCGCGGTATTACAATAGGAAAACCAACATGATTGACGTGTTTGATGTATGATGATTCTAAAGCTGTTTAATATCTTGTCCTGCACCATCTCTTCGGGTATAAACTTGGTCATGCTTTCTCTCTCAAATTTTGACCTATTAGTTAAACTTCTTTATGTATTTATCATAGGCTTTTAATCAGTAATATATTTTTCATATTTTATGCTGTTTTCTAGATTTTCTCAGTCACTTGATTTGTATCTTGTTTTGCCTGCATCCCTTGTGAGTGAATCAGAATCTATAAATTGCACCACTATGCTTACGCTTTAGTTTGTGAATACCCTTCATGTTGGGCTGTAAAATATATTCCTAATGTACTTAATTTGTAATGGCTTGGGTTTTCGGTTGTATTCAATGCTTGTCGTTAATGCTCACTATGCATCGAAGCCTTCTCTTTTTGTTCATGTTTTTGAATATTTTCAGTATACATGACTGGTATGCCATCTGCCAAGTGGTCTGTACCTAATCAGTTTTTGTATTACTGAACGAGAGATGTCTCTTTACCGTTATTTGTGGATGCAGTCATGCAGCATGAGGAACAGATTTTGAACTGTAATATGCCGTATACAGAAGATGGTATTACCTATGAAAACCAAGACGAGGATGCTGTGGTAATGATTGAAGAATCACCTTCAGGTGGTATATTGAATGCGAATCAACCTGGTATATATTTTCACTTTTCTATTTGAATTGTTTTATCATTTTGATCTTGTGCTCCTTTTCACTACACAAGAATTTGAATAATCAAAAATATTATGGGCTATTGAAAAGTATTTGATTGCGTAGATACTTTTTTGCATTAGGGAATTAAATTGCATATTTGTATATGCAAATTCTCTGAATTTATAACTTAAACAGTGTTTAATTATATAGACACTAATTGTTTATTTACATATTTAAAATCAATTTGATGCTTTTGTAGGGGATGAAGCCACTCATGGTAATGATGCAGTTTGCACGGATTGTTCAACAGTTATTCGGGTGAAGACTATACACATTAGTTCCCCAATATTGGCAGCAAAGAGTCCATTTTTCTACAAGGTGAGGAGTTATCAATCTGGCGTGTGCTGCTTTAAATCTGAAATCCTTTATAACTTGTGCATTTGAACTACCGTCATGTAGTTATTCTCAAATGGGATGAGAGAGTCAGAGCAGCGACAGGTGACTTTACAGATCCATGCCTCTGGTAAGATGAAACTCTTTAACTGCTGTTTTACTTTCTCTTCCCAGTACATAGCTGGTTTGTTTCATGGTAAAATTAAATTTCTTATCATTTGTTGAATATGATGTGCACTATAATGTATTGCAGTTGATCTCATTTCCAAGGTTTAGTTATACCACTATAACCCATTCATTGGTTCGACTGTTATCTGTCTTTCATTCTGTTGTTTTGGAGGAGTTTGTTAGTTATAAACATGAGCTTACAATTGTTCTCTCCCTTTTTTTCTTTTCATGGAACAGAAGAAGCTGCCCTGATGGACCTTCTAAATTTCATGTACAGTAATACTTTGTCAACCACCACACCTTCTGCTTTGTTGGATGTTCTGATGGCTGCTGACAAGTTTGAGGTCGCTTCATGCATGAGATACTGCAGCCAGCTATTAAGAAACCTACCTATGACTTGCAAGTCTGCTTTGCTTTATTTGGATCTTCCTTCGAGCGTTTTGATGGCTGATGCAGTGCAGTCACTGACAGATGCAGCAAAGCATTTTCTTGCTGTTACTTACAATGACATAAGCAAGTGAGCTGCTCTGCCATCCTAGCTTTACTTTCCTTTTGTTGTGTCTTAGTTTGAAATTTCAATGACTCTTATCTTGTTTTTAAATATGGAATCCTGCTTTATAGAAGCTTGGGCTCATACGATGCAGCAGTAATTCCCTTAGGTTATTCAGATGAAGAACCAAAGTTTAGGAAACTGCAGCCCTCGGTCAAAAAGCAAACAAGAGTCCTCAACTCTCTTTTACTTTTACTTGCTTTGTATGGGGTCCCCCCCCCCCCCCCCCCCCCCCCCCCCCCCCCCCCCCCCCCAACCCACCCAAAGGGGAAAACCCCTTATAATTACCTGTTTCAGTTATTTGAATTCACAAGATTTTTTTGCATTTCTTACAAGGTTCCAAGAAGAGGTGCTAAACTTGCCTTTAGCTGGAATAGAAGCAGTCTTATCCGGTGATGATCTTCAGGTAGGTTCAGAAGATGTTGTTTATGATTTTGTGTTGAAGTGGGCCAGAATTCATTACCCAAAGCTGGAGGAAAGACGAGAAGTGCTAGGCGCACGCATTGGTTTCCTTATTCGTTTCCCATACATGACCTGCCGAAAGTTGAAGAAAGTTCAAACATGCAACGATTTTGATCCTGAACTTGCAACCAAGGTCGTTCTTGAAGCTCTCTTCTTCAAGGCTGAGGCACCATACAGGCAGCGCTCTCTTGCTGCAGATGAGGCCAGTGGCACCACATACTGTCGTTTTGTGGAACGTGCATACAAGTATCGCCCTGTCAAGGTGGTGGAGTTTGAACTGCCTTGTCGACAGTGTGTTGTGTATTTGGATCTGAAGCGGGAAGAGTGTGCACATTTGTTTCCTGCTGGCAGGGTTTACTCACAAGCTTTCCATCTGGGTGGCCAGGGTTTTTTCCTTTCAGCTCACTGCAACATGGACCAACAAAGTTCATTCCATTGCTTTGGGTTGTTCTTGGGTATGCAAGAGAAGGGATCCGTAAGTTTTGCAGTTGACTATGAATTTGCGGCAAGGTCAAAGCCAGAGAAGGAGTACAGCAGCAAGTACAAAGGCAACTACACATTCACTGGAGGTAAAGCTGTTGGGTATAGAAACCTGTTTGCTATACCTTGGACGTTATTCATGGCTGAAGACAGTGCTTATTTCATCAATGGCGTACTACACCTTAGGGCTGAGCTCACCATCAAGCAATGAATCTGTTTAAAGAATCTTCCAAGCTCTGGGATTAGATGCATTTAGATTTTTAGATTTCCGAGGTTGAATGCGTATACCATAATGGTCAATGCTACCATACTGGGACAAGATTTTCAGGAAGTTAAAAAAGTTTCAACTGGTGATCATCATATATTAACAGGCTTGGGCTACTTGAGAAACACTAATTTTCTTGTGCTAGCATATATTAACGTGTATATATGTATATATCATCTTGCATTTCTTTCACTTGTAACTGGTTGCAGATGTGTCATTATCCATTATTCTTTGGAACTAACAAATTAACAAAAACTGGAAACAGAAGGCGTGGCCATGTACTGACCCTACATGTACGCTTTCTGAATCTGAATATTGATATTTGGAATTGTGAAGGAAACATTCAGATGCAAGTGAGTGCAGGTTTTTCTTCGCCTCTTCTATTTTTTTCTTTAAATCTAGATTAGTGAGTCACAAGAATCCAAATACGCGAGATATAATCTTAAACCACCCATTTAAACTTTGGACAATCTTCCGATGATATGTTAATTGCTACGTTACAAGGAGCAAGCAAGATTATAATTCTTCACCAACGAACGCAAAACAAAGATGTCGACCAATGCTATTACTTGGTGCAGTTGGTGATGATCCTTTTCTCTTCATTTTTATGATCGGAGTAATGATGCCAAAGAATGAAAGATACATCGCCACTCGCAATGACAACCAGAGACTCCTTTCTGCCCGTCTCTCTTTCTTTTTTGTTAAACATAACCACCTGGATGCTTCATCTTTAAGTTGGATGCAAAGTCACTTGGATCAATGCTACAGATCCCCAACAGGCTTAACGGAAGTTAGTTTCAAGAAGAATATTCAACATAAGCAATGCTTTCAAAGATTGCATTCGCCAAAATGTGTCAATTTTCTCCTCATTAGTCTCTTGAGAAGCTGTTTAAAAATAACAATAAGAAAAAACAAAGGAAAGAAAACACAGGTTCAAATTATCTCCTATGAGGGACCTTATGCTTCCTGAACCAACTAGTAGATGAGAATATATGGTCCTGTTAGAACATTTTATAAGAGTATTTGGTGGAATATATTGCATTTCAATTAGCTTTACAGAAGGGCTTATGGAACTTCATTAATTAAATAGCAATCCAAGCTAATCATTTTCATATATTGAAGCCAATAAATATTCAAAAAAAAACATGCACCACTTATTTGAACAAGAAAATAACAATTCAAGGCTAAACAACAACTGCTATTCCTATTATGTAGCAAATCCTCAGCCAGAGGTACAATCTAAATTTAACAGAAACATCTAAAACACTTTGCCAAAGCAAGCAACCGACAGATAATAGAGTAGCTCGCTCAATTGAGAGCTGCGACACGAGTATTACTCTTCCGTGCAAGCTTTGTCCACTCGGTATGAAAAGATCCTGGACGGTCAACCCTCTCATAGGTATGTGCACCAAACAAGTCCCTCTGAGCTTGAACAAGGTTAGCAGGAAGTCTGGCACGCCTATAGGTATCAAAATAGGAAAGACTAGCACACATTCCCGGGATACTAACTCCAGCAGAAATGGCCAATCCCACCACTCTCCTCCACGCCATCTCCCTCTGCACCATCTCCCTAGCAAACTCAGGGTCCACCAACAAGCTCGCCAAATTTGGATTCCGCTGATATGCCTTCTTAATCCGGTCCAAAAACACAGCTCTAATGATACACCCACCTTTCCAAATCCTAGCCAATTCCCCAAAATTCAAATTCCACCCCTTTTCAACACTCTTTGCCCTCAACAAATTCATCCCCTGAGCATAACTACAAATCTTGGACGCATACAATGCCTGCCTCACATCATCAATCAACCTCTTCTTATCAACCCCACTTTTTACCACACCAACTTCCTTATAAACCTCAGAAGCTGCCTCTCTCTCAGCCTTCAACCCACTCAAGAACCTACAATCCAAAGAGGCGGCAATGGTGGGAACAGGCACTGACAACTCCGCAGCCTGCTGGACCGTCCATTTCCCGGTTCCTTTCATCCCAGTCTTATCCAAAACCTTATCAACTAACTCCCCTTCCCCAAGTGGATCCTTAACTTTAAATATATCAGCAGTGATTTCAATCAAGAAACTCTCTAATTCCCCTCTATTCCACTCATCAAAAATCTCCGCTAATTCGGCATTCGACAAACCCCCAACATTCTTTAACACGTCATACGCCTCAGAAATCAATTGCATATCGCCATACTCAATCCCATTATGAACCATTTTCACAAAGTTACCCGACCCACCTTCCCCAATGTAAGTAACACACGGCCCATCTTCAACTTGAGCTGCAACTTTCTCAACAATATCCTTAATATTGTTATACGCTTGGTAAGACCCGCCGGGCATCAAAGACGGACCATTTCGGGCACCCTCTTCACCGCCCGAAACGCCCATCCCCAAATAGAGCAGGCCGTTGCCGGAAGCTTCGGAAATGCGGCGCTCAGTATTCTCGTACCACTCGTTACCACCGTCGATGATGGTGTCGCCGGGTTCCATGTGGGCCGACAAGGAGGTGATGGTTTTGTCAACGGGATCGCCGGCTTTGACCAAGATGATGTCGGATCTGGGTTTTTGGAGAGAGAGCACGAAATCACGTGGAGTGTAGAGGCCGGTTACCGGGAGCTGGCCTTCGTTATGGGCTCGATCTAGGGTTTCGTCGACTTTGGAAATGGTGCGATTGTAGACGGAGATTGGGAAACCTTTCTCGGCGATGTTGAGGGCCAGGTTTTGGCCCATCACGGCTAGGCCTGCTAGGCCGATGCGGGAAAAAGCTGTAGAGGCTTCCATTGTTGGTAGAGACAGAGAGAACGGGGAGGTTTTAGAGAGAGAGAGTAAGGGGTTTTAGAAACACTTGTACTTTTAAGTACGTAAAGAAGGAAATATATGGTGTATCTGGGAGTGGTAGGTGGAGAAAGCGAGAGAGAGAGCGAGAGTGACGGACTCGACGAGAGAGTGAAAGGGTGGATTCAGTTCAGTGACCCCAACATTATAAATTGTCGAAGCGACGATGATTACTAGGTGTGGAAAGAGTATCCACCTAGTTTTTCAGGTTGGCGGCGATGGTGGTGACTAAGTGTTTATGTTTTATTTGATTTGATTTAAGATCTATAATTAATTTGTAGACCTGGCAAAAAAATTAAGCCACGAGTTTTTATTTTTTAGCCTAAAAAAAAACGAGCCATTTTGACTCGACTTATTTTTGGTTCGGTCCGATCCGTGATTTAAAATAATTTTTTAAAAATAAATAAATAAATATATCATTATATAAAAAAAATATTTAAAATAACTTAATCTATTAATTATTTAGATCAATTTATAAAATAAAACTTTTATAGTTTTATTCATTTATTCAAAATACTATTATCTCTAAATATATGACTATTAGATATAAAAGAACTTAAATAAGACAAAATTTAAAATATTATTGATTAGCAAATGTTAATAAAAAATAATAATTAATTATGTTTTAATATATTTGCACATAGCAGAATACGTTACATGTATAATCAAATAATTGTCACTATATAAATACATACATGTGTAATGTGCTTGTGATATTATTCTAGCATTTTTTTAAAATTAGTCACTTGATATTTAATTATAATTATTAGTTTCACATAATTAATTAAATAAATAATACTCACAGTAGTTTATAAAGTTAAAATTATTTCTTAATTAAACATAAGTTTTTAAATGTTTTTTTATTAATAAGTACATTTTTATTGAATAAAACAAATTGCATGTTATACTCAATAGCCTAAAATCAAAATATCATGTTATGTATCATAATTATATATAAAAAAAATTAAATAATTATAAAATAATAATAATAAAATAATCATATAGCCCGTGGGCTGGCCCGGCCCTGCCCGTCCGGGCCACGGGCCGAAGAAATTTAGCCCAAAAAAACCCGGGTCCTTTCGACCCGGCCCGTTTGAGCTAGTCGGGCCCGTTTGCCAGATCTATTAATTTGATTCAATTTTTAAAAAAAATGCTAAATTAAAAATGTTAATTATAAAAAAATGATACTCCAGTAGATGATTCCACTCGTGAGTTTGATGGATATTCTAATCTAAAATTGTATAGATTGTGTTTTTTAAAATTAAATAAAGATATTATATTGCTGTTTGTTTTTACTAAACTGAAAATATGTTAATTGCCATTGGGTCTAAGATTAATATTAAATTTTATGTGTTGATGTTCTGTGTGTGATGCATTGATTTGCACCAAACCAGTCAGTAGGGTTCACACACAAGCACACACATTTATATATAAAACACACAGTCACACACAAAGTCACACTTTACATGATAATGTTCCAACATTTTATTGCACTCTCAATAACAAGGATACATCATCTAAGGGTTTGTTAGATTCACACACATTGCCTGTCATTCACAAACACCAACATGCATATTTATAGATTACAAAATAGGTATGTAGTTGATTTTTCCAACTGCCTAGGAATTTCTTAGTCAATAGCCTTTCAACATTCAAATTCAAACATACTACTGTCTAGCAACTGTCTATAACAGATATGTTTGATCCACAAGTTTAAATTTGAATTTAAGACAGCCAACATGTGCATTTGGATGTTATTTGAATATGTAACCACACATAACTGCCACCAAATCCATCCTGCCAGTTCTACACCAACCTACCAAGCTAGCCCACATCTTTGTTGTCTCAACCCCCGAATTTGCCCAACATGTGCCATAATTACTTGCCAATCTAGCCCACACAAAATTCCAACCAATTCAAACACTTGCCCAAGGTGCTACCCACGAAGAACATGATCGTGCATGTATTGTTCTTACCCAATCATACTTAGCCCATGCAAGGGTTTTTATTCGATCCAAGCTACCAATTCGTATGCTAGTATTATTGTTAGGAGAGCCTAATAATACCCCAACGTGCCTCACGCATAGGTCATAATAGCCTGCCCATGGCCTGAGTGGACTTCACAGACCACCCTTCCCCTATTATAGATATTATAAAAAAATTTAATCTATCAGCAACAGACATCATGTGTGCTTGAAGAGTCATAATGTATACCTTCTGGATATACCCGTTTAGCCAGTTATTTTACCACACACATTGAATGAGCTAAGTGTCAAAGTCAATCTTGGTATGCTGTCTAACCATCCCACATACCAAGCACATGTCAACCCACTAAAGGGCTAGCAAACCACCCCCATTATAAGAACCAGACGTTTTCGTCGGATGGTGTTCTTAGTAGTCCACAATCTACTTCTCAAACTACCACAAAGTTAAATCATGTTCCCAACTAGTATCTGCTTCAGCATCACCTTTTCAATGAACTAGATAACCCGTCCTTCGATTCTTGTTACTTTGACCCTCAGTCCTATAAACTAAAATCTTTTCGACCTCCTATCAAACTGTTTCCTTATTATAGCGGAGCCCTCGTGGCTTATTTTCGGCCTTCATCAAGCAACTCTCGCTAGAATGGTTTTAGATAGCGTACATGAAACGTTAGATGAACTTTTAATCGATTTGAAAGTTTTAATCTGTATGCTACAACCCCAACTTTCTTCATAATCAATCATCTATGCATAGTCTTAATTCTTGCCTTCTTCCAAATCTATGGTGTCAATTTCAACAACACCATATCTCCCACCTTAAATTCAAGCGGCCTATGATGTGTATCAGCATACTTTTTCATTCGCCTCGCTACCTTGTTAAGACTATAATATGCTTCTCCAAGCAACTCTATTCTGGACCTTGCATGACGATATGCAGTAGGACAATTACCACCATTATACTGCATAACTACATCATTTGGAGTCAACGGTTAAAAATCCATGCACAACTCAGAGGGACTCATGCATGTTGCAGAGGAACAATGTTAGTTATAACAAAACTATGTTGGCTCCAATAATTTCAACCAGTTTTTCTGACTTATAATCACATAATGCCGCAAATACTCCTTAAACAATTGATTTGTCGTGCTAAACTTCAATTCATAACTAACCAATCCAAATAAAACTGTCTAAAATTTTTCTGTGAACCGAGTATCTCAATCACTTATGATATCATCCGACAACCTAAAATACTTCACAACATTCTTGAAAAATAAACCAACAGCAACATCCGCTATACAAGTATTTGGTGCTGGGCTGAACAACACATAATTTGAAAAACGATCAATAACCACTAATATTGATCTCATTCTATTTACCTTACCCAGAAATGAAATCCATCGACACTGATTACTAAGGCCTGTCCAGAATATAAAGAGACTACAACAAGTTTACTTCCCTTTTTTCAACCTTATTTACTTGGAACACTAGACAAAATTTTACATACGCCTCATGCCATTATCCATTTTGGCTAGTAGTAAGAGCGAGACATCAAAGCCAACATCCTTTTGATACATAGGTGACCAACCCATTTTGTATTACGTGTCTCATGCATAATTTATCTCCTTAATCCCCCTCCGTATGGAATATACAACCTACTGCCATTTGCATATAGCAAATCATTATCAATCCTGCATCTTCAAACTAAGCCCTCATGTAAACGCACGAAGTTTCTGGTACACAACATTACTTTAAGATTATTATTTGATTTTATATAATAATTTTTTCTCCACAATAGTAAGAGTAGTAATAAATTCCTGCATCACATTTCTACTCAATGCATCAGCAACTAAATTCTGCTTTATTGGTTTGTACATTCACACAAAATCAAATTCCACAAGAAATTCTTTTTTATGTGTCTGCTTAAGAGTCAACTTCCTTTAAGACTTAAAGTAGGTGTTAGCAATATTGTCAGTCACCACAATAAACTCCGTGCCTAGTAAATAATATTTCCAAGTCTCCAAATAATGCACTATTACATTCATTTCTTTCTCATGGGTAATATACTGTTGTTCAGCATCCTTCAACTTTCAGCTTTCATAAGCCACAGTGTGATTTTCCTGCACAAGTACTCCACCAATAACCTTATCCGACACATCAGTATGAACTTAAAAAGGAATCCTAAAGTTGGGAAGTCTTAATACCGATTTAGATTACACTTATTCTTTTAATCTTTTAAATGCATCTTGACATCCTGATGTCCATTTTTACTTTTTATCCTTCTTAAGCAAGTTAATTAAGGGAGTCACCATCTTAGAATAAAACCTTGAAAAACGTACGATAATAATTAGTCAATCCAAAAAATGATCTCAAATCAACAACTTTAATAGGAGCAGTCTGTTTAACATTGGCTTGGACTTTTTTCTCATTTATTCTGACATATCCTTGCCTAACCCAATGCCCAAGGAACATTACATATGCCCTGCAAAATTCACACTTTTTATTTTTACATAGAACTGATATTCCCTCAACTTTTGTAATATCAATCTAAGATGTTCAACATGACTATCTAGGGTTTCACTGTACACCACAATATCATCCAGATATAACATAACAAATCTATATAAATATTCATAAAATACATCGTTCATAAGATTATAAAATGTAGCAGGGGCATTTGTCAAATCAAACGGCATCACAAGGAATTCATATGAACCATACCTTGTTACATAAGTCGTTTTTGCCTTATCACCACCAACAATCCTTACTTGTCAATACCTCGATCTCAAGTCCAGCTTTGTAAAATACTTGGCATGCGACAAGCGACCTGTAAGACCCCGAATTTTATGAAATATAAAATTAATTTTCTTCATATATATTTTTTCTGAAACAGTAAGTGGTTAAATTGATAAAATTGAAAGTTAAGGATGTTATGTGCAAATTTTATTTTGTCGGACAATATTCGTTTTGTCGGGGAATATTCGGGCCGTACGACGGCGCCGAAATAACTAATTATTGGTGGACCCCACAACAGAATATTTGTCGGATATAGAAAACGACAGAAGTAACCTTTTTAAATAAAAATAGTCAACGGTATTAACTGTTAAAATACCGGTGATAAAAGAATAGTAGCATACGGTAATTTATGGTATTTTCTGTAGCACACGGTACTCTACAGTAGCACACGGTATTGCACAGTGTCTCATATTATTGACACCGTAACTGTTACGCATCATTTCATCGATAATTGTCACTGCATAATATTTTATATTATCAATTCAATTATTGTTGTTACACAGTATTTTGCATTATTGATTCAATAATTGTTATTACACTGTATTTCATATCATCGACTCAATAATTGTTGTTGCACTGTTTTTAAAATTATTAAACCTAATAATTGTCACAGTTGCAAATATACTGTAATTTATAATAATCTGTAACGTGTTTATTACATTATTGTTGAATTATTGTTGTAGCATTATTTTATTTTATATGTTGGACCCACAGGAAAAATAAAAATTTTATTTTTCAAAAGTTACTATTCACTCTCGGAATTTACTATTCATTCCCGGAAAAGTTACTATTCACTGACGGAAGTTACTGTTCATCTCGGGAAAGTCACTGTTCATCTGACGACAGAAGTTACTGTTCATTACTGTTCACTTTTTGAAAATTTTAAAGTTACTGTGCAAAGTTACTGTGCAAGTATTGAAAAAATTTTAAAAACGTTTGCGCAGCCTCTGCTGAATTTATTTTTTTTTTTCTGTTCACCTACCACGCATAGTAACTTCTTTTCTCCTATAAATAGCTTGTTCAGCTGAATAGAAAAATCACACCTAAAACATAGAATTTTTCTATAAGAATTTTATGAGTTTTCTCTGAGAATAGTAAGGTTATTTTGAGAGTTTGAAAGCCAAAAGGAGTGCAGAAATTTTTCAAGTAAGTCTTTTATTAAAAAGTAGTAATTTTATAAATTCCTATTTTTCACGGTATTCACAAATCTTCCTTTAGAAGACTCTTCTTTAAGAAGATTCATTTTTAAAAGCTTTCTTTGGAAGATTTATTTTGGAATATTATTTTTAAAACTATTTTAAAGTTGGTATTTTATACTACAAAAATTATGTTAAATATATATAATTTTGATAATTCATAATATACGAGTTATCATACACTTTGAAATTTATATGTGCTAATTACTAATTTTATTATAAATATATAGGTTGATCAATCTCATTTTTATCAATATCCAGTCACCAGATAAGGTAAGAAATGTCATTTTTTTACACTCTTGAACTTACTACGGTAAGGGATGTCATTTTCCTTCATATTCTTAAACTTACTATGGTAAGAAATGTCATTTTTTTTCACTCTTAAACTTACTACGGTAAGAAATGTCATTTTTTTTTTACACTCTTGAACTTACTACGGTAAGGAATTTCATTTTCTTTCATACTCTTAAACTTACTACAGTAAGAAATGTCATTTTTTTTTTTACACTCTTGAACTTACTACGGTAAGGAATTTCATTTTCTTTCATACTCTTAAACTTACTACAGTAAGAAATGTCATTTTTTTTTACACTCTTGAACTTACTACGGTAAGGAATTTCATTTTCTTTCATACTCTTAAACTTACTACAGTAAGAAATGTCATTTTTTTTTTACACTCTTGAACTTGCTACGGTAAGGGATATTATTTTCTTTCATACTCCTGAATCGAAACTTATTATGGAACTATTGCTTCTATAATTCCTGAAAATATTATATGTTCCATAATAGTTGAACTTCATTATTTCAACTGAACCTTCCTATTTTCTGAATCTTTCTATTGAACTGTAACCGTTATTCTGAACTGAGAATCTTGAATAACATTTTTAAATTTCACTCCACATCATGTTGACAATTTGGACATTATTTGAATCTGCACAAAGTAAACTTCCGATACTTATTGTTTATCCTGTTTCTTCTGTTCATCAATTGTATCACTATTATTTGTACTAATCATCAAGAATCAAGCTGTTGTGAATATCTGTGGTCGGGGGCACAGATGTGATATATTTGTTGAACAGATGATAGGTTAAAGGCGATATACTAGGTTAAAGGCGATACATCTGTTCGGTGTTTTTTATGGCACGTGGTGAATGTTCTCTTTGGCCCGTAGTGCAAAGATGAACTGTTGGTTGGTATGATTATGACCAAAGGCTGAATCTGGTATAATCATGACCGTTGGTGCTTTATTGAATATCTTTGGCCCGTAGTGCAAAGATGAACTGTTGGTTGGTATGATTATGACCAAAGGCTGAATCTGGTATAATCATGACCGTTGGTGCTTTATTGAATATCTTTGGCCCGTAGTGCAAAGATGAACTGTTGATTGGTATGATTATTACCAAAGGCTGAATCTGGTATAATCATGACCGTTGGTGTTATATTAAATGTCTTTGGCCCGTAGTGCAAAGATGAACTGTTGATTGGTATGATTATTACCAAAGGCTGAATCTGGTATAATCATGACCGTTGGTGTTATATTAAATGTCTTTGGCCCGTAGTGCAAATATGAACTGTTGATCTGCATGATTATGATCAGGAACTGTGAATTTTTATTATCATGATTAATGGTATTTCAGATGATAAAAGTTGATGATATTTTTACAAAAAAGAGAAGCGAGTGGACATTATAGTCTGCATTATTCTTCTAATAGATTGCTCATTCCGCTGCTATTATTGATCTGAACATTGTTTAAGAATTTAACTACAGTTTTTGATATAAACCTTGTAGTCTATTGTATTCTATCAAGAACTCAACTGTTGAAGGCTAATGATAATTTATTCGTCATTATCTTAGTCATGATATTTCTTACTGGGCTATTTGAGCTCACCCTTTCTTTTGTTCCATTGTTTTTCAACAGGAGATGAAAACGTAACAGGGTCTAGCCGGGGGATGGAGTGAGAGTCTGAGGAATAGCTGTCGTAGTCTTCACGTGTTGTAAAATAGTGTGACAATAATAGTGAAGACTTAGTTGTGTATTATTATACACTGTATTGTTGTACGTTGTGTTTTGTTGTAATAATTTTGTTGTAGTCTTTTGACGACTCAAGTTTGGGCTGTGTGGGCCTAGATTTGGGGGCGTCACTTGAAGGGATTATCATTCTTTGATTCTCGAAAATAATATCGTTTCTTTCTTGTGCCATTTATTTCCATGTATTAAATTGTGGGAATAACCTTACGGCGCGGATTATCGCCTGTTTGGTGAATAACTATTCGTATTCAAATTGATGGGAATAACCTTACGGTGCGGATTATCGCCTGTTGGTGAAATAACCCTTTTTATTTGTCTCGTGTGGAAATAATTTGTCTACACGAATTATCACATGACACTTTTATTCCATATTCGTAAGTGATATCATTTTCCTTTATACTCATAAGGGATACCATCTTTTTCATCTTCCATTATTCAAACTTATTATGGTAAGGGATATTAATTCCCTTCACCTTTTGTTAATCAAACCTGCTACGGTAAGGGATATTATTTTCTTTCATACACCTAAATCGAAACTTCTAATGGAACTATTGCTTCTATAATTCAACCTCCCCTCCTTATGAAATTTCGTCCCCGAAATTGACGTACCTGGCATTTCGAAGAGGTATGGATACCTAGACTTCATCTCAGATTCTAGCTCCCAGGTCATTTCCTCAATATCTTGGTTCCTCCATAAAACCTTAACTTGAGGTATAACCTTTGAGCGTAAGATCTGCTCCTTCTTATCTAGGATCTTAACAGGTACTTCCTCATACGTTAAATCTTCTGCTATAACGTCTGGTTCTAACTCAATGACGTGGTTTGGGTCCTTCACATATTTACGTAACATAGATATGTGAAAAACGTTATGGATGCGAGACATACTTGGTGGTAAGGCTAGTCTGTAAGCTACAGTTCCCACCCGATCGAGGATTTCAAATGGGCCAATAAATCGAGGGTTGAGTTTTCCTCTCTTTCCGAATCTCGTAACCCCTTTCCATGGAGAAATACGTAAGAATACATGATCTCCGACGTTGAATCTCTCATCTCTCCGATGAAGATCGGCATAACTCTTTTGTCGTTCTTGTGCTGTCTGTATTCGTTGTCGGATCATTTGGATCTTTTCGGTCGTTAAGCGTACCAACTCGGGTCCCAACAGTTTTGCTTCTCCTACCTCATTCCAACATACTGGAGAGCGACACTTGCGTCCATATAAAGCCTCGAATGGAGCCATACCTATACTTGCTTGGTAACTGTTGTTGTAGGAAAATTCCACCAATGGCAAGTACTTATCCCAACTTGCTTTGAAATCTAGTACGCAAAGTCTCAAAAGATCTTCGAGGGTCTGGATCGTCCTTTCCGATTGTCCGTCCGTTTGAGGATGGTATGCAGAACTAAAACGTAGTTCAGTGCCCATAGCTTTTTGTAGACTGATCCAAAAGCGTGAAGTGAATCTAGGATCTCGATCAGAAACTATGGAAACTGGCATGCCATGCAATCTCACGATCTCATTTATGTACATACCGGCAAGACGTTCAAGTGAAAAGTTTTCTCGTATAGGCAAGAAATGAGCGGATTTGGTCAATCTATCTACGATGACCCAAATTGCATCTAAGCCTTGAGAAACTTTGGGAAGACCCGTCACGAAATCCATATTGATGTGTTCCCACTTCCATTCGGGAACCTCAAGTGGTTGTAAAGGACCCTTAGGTACTTGATGCTCTGCCTTGACACGTTGACAAGTTAAGCACCTTGAGATAAACTCTGCAATCTCCCTTTTCATATTGTTCCACCAAAATGTATGTCGAAGATCTCGATACATCTTGGTACCTCCAGGGTGGATTGCAAATGGCGTGTTGTGTGCCTCCATCATGATTTTATGCTTTAATTCAGGATCGTTAGGAACACAGAGTCGAGAGTTGACTCGAAGTATTCCTTTCTCGTCGATTCTTGCTTCGGGAATGGTACCTTCTTGTACTTTCTTTATCATGTTTATCAGTTCCGGATCGGTAGCTTGAGCAGCTTTAATTTTATCGATTAAAGCTGGTTCTACTCGCACGTGAGCAATCTTCGAGTGGGTCCCTGGTGTCTTTAGCTCCATCTCCATCTTTTGCAAGTCGTACAAAATACGCTTTTGTGTTGTCAGCAGTGCACTTGTACTCGCATAAGATTTTCTGCTCAAAGCGTCAGCTACAACGTTCGCCTTTCCCGGGTGATACTGGATTGTGTGATCATAATCCTTCAACAGCTCAAGTCAACGTCGTTGTCGCATGTTGAGTTCTTTCTGGGTGAAGAAATACTTGAGACTTTTATGATCCGTATAGATATCCACTTTCTCTCCGTACAAGTAGTGTCTCCAGATCTTCAACGCGAAAACGACTGCTGCCAACTCTAGATCATGAGTAGGATAATTTTTCTCATAATCTTTGAGTTGTCGAGAAGCATAGGCTATAACCTTTCCATGTTGCATAAGGACACATCCTAGACCTTTGCCTGAAACATCGCTATAACGAATTCTCCTGATCCTGATTGGAATGGTCAGAACAGGAGCTGAAACAAGTCTCCTCTTGAGTTCTTGAAAACTCTTCTCGTATTCCTCGCTCGATATAAGTTTTGTACTAGAATGAATGATACCGATATCTAGTAATTAAACTTTCAACTCTTGGTGTTCTATGGGAGCCATTTGGTATGGGACTTTAGAAATGGGCTTAGTACGGGGTTCAAGATCAATACAGAATTCAAATTCTCGGTTTGGAGGTAAGCCAGGAAGTTCATCAGGAAAAACGTCAGGAAACTCATTTAACAATGGGAATATCATTCAAGTTTGACGTGTTTTTGTTCAAATCAATGACATGGGCTAAAAAGGCTTGACATCCGTTTTTTAATAAACGAATGGCTTTATGGCTAGAAATAACAGTTATAGATTTCAATGGTTTAGTTGCTTGAATTTGCATGACAGGTTGATTAGGAATATGAAAACTAATAATCTTATGAAAACAATCAATTTTAGCATGATGGGTAATCAACCAATCAATTCCTAAAATCACATCAAATTCATGCATTTCCAAAGAAATAAGGTCAACAGGTAATGTGAGGTTGTTGATTTGAACTAGGCAAGATTTATAGATAGTAAATGTAATAGGTATTTCTCCCAATGAGATTTCAACTGATAAGACAAGATTTAAGTTTTCAATAGGCAAATTTAAACGTTGAGTACATATAGGTGAGATAAAAGAGTGAATAGAGCCAATATCTAACATGGCATAGACTTCTCGAGAATTGATGAATAGCTTACCGGTCATCACCTCATTCGATTTCTTGATCATCAAGGCTGTCATCATCAAATCGAGTCCCATATACTTCATCCGGATCTTCACGTATTTCAACCATGGGGATACCACGAAATAGTTTTCTAACGAACTGTTTCTCAGATTCTTCAACTTCATCAGTAGTAGCGTACCAATGATTTCCATTAAAATAGTATTTTCGATAGACTACAGTTTCCACGATAGTGACTAACTTAACCTGAATTCCTCTAAATTGTAACGCCCAAAAGTATAGATACATCATTTTTAAATAATCTTGAAAATCATAGCTCGAACACCATAAATCCCAAAGACTTATATGAAACGTCCATATATTCTGATCCTTTGTTATCGAGCATAACCAGGTGATGATATGTTTCCAACTGTCGAGCAAATTAAAGGCAACAATTTCTGCAAGTTCCGGATATCCTTTAAATAACGAATTTGGAAGAACGACGGTAGAACTTTCACCTTCTTCTTCTTTCGATTGGATACAAATAATTTTTGCTTTAGGCAAATTATTCAACTCTGAGTTTGTAGAAGAATTGTTTGTGGCCTCTACATTCACTTCGGGTACTCCGTGGTTAACCTCCTGATTTCCAGATGACATACTTAACTGTGGTCACAAAATAAATGTTAGTTCAAATAAACTGACTCATCACTTCATGTCCCTATATTCAAATCAACTCATTAGATAATAAAATCTAATTTAGGTAGGACACACTAGTGACTGATTCTATTCGTCTCTCCCCTCCTAGTTCTAACCCCAGATCTCCATTAAAGACCATATCCCTAAGCTCTGATGCCAACTGTGACTCTCATCCCACCATAGGGACAGCACCTCACAATGGTACCTATCAGTTTGCCACCTGTACTATAGGCGTCCCCTACGGAGAGTCTGGCTTCGGTGCATCCCCTTTCCCTAGGAAGTCACCAGCGAGAGGCTCGGGGCTCTTCGTTATATGGCTCTGATACCAACTGTGACGCCCCCCAAATCTAGGCCCATACAGCCCAAACTTGAGTCGTCAAAAGACTACAACAAAATTATTACAACAAATCACAACGTACAACAATACAGTGTATAATAATACACAACTAAGTCTTCACTATTATTGCCACACTATTTTACAACACGTGAAGACTACGACAGCTATTCCTCAGACTCTCACTCCATCCCCCGGCTAGACCCTGTTACGTTTTTATCTCCTGTTGAAAAACAATGGAACAAAAGAAAGGGTGAGCTCAAATAGCCCAGTAAGAAATATCATGACTAAGATAATGACGAATAAATTATCATTAGCCTTCAACAGTTGAGTTCTTGATAGAATACAATAGACTACAAGGTTTATATCAAAAACTGTAGTTAAATTCTTAAACAATGTTCAGATCAATAATAGCAGCGGAATGAACAATCTATTAGAAGAATAATGCAGACTATAATGTCCACTCGCTTCTCTTTTTAGTAAAAATATCATCAACTTTTATCATCTGAAATACCATTAGTCAAGATAATACAACTTCACAGTTCCTGGTCATAATCATGCAGATCAACAGTTCGTCTTTGCACTACGGGCCAAAGACATTCAATATAACACCAACGGTCATGATTATACCAGATTCAGCCTTTGGTCATAATCATACCAACCAACAGTTCATCTTTGCACTACGGGCCAAAGAGAACATTCACCACGTGTCATAAAAGACACCGAACAGATGTATCGCCTTTAACCTAGTATATCGCCTTTAACCTATCATCTGTTCAACAATTATATCACATCTGTGCCCCCGGCCACAGATATTCACAACAGCTTGATTCTTGATGATTAATACAAATAACAGTGATACAAATGATGAACAGAAGAACAGGATAAACAATAAGTATCGGAAGTTTACTTTGTGCAGATTCAAATAATGTCCAAATTGCCAACATGATGTGGAGTGAAATTTAAAAATGATATTCAAGATCCACAGTTCAGAATAACGATTACAGTTCAATAGAAATGTTCAGAAAATAAGAAGGTTCAGTTGAACTAATGAAATTCAACTATTATGGAACATATAATATTTTCAGGAATTATAGAAGCAATAGTTCCATAATAAGTTTCGATTTAGGTGTATGGAAGAAAGTAATATCCCTTACCGTAGCAGGTTTGATTAACAAAAGGTGAAGGGAATTAATATCCCTTACCATAGTAAGTTTGAATAATGGAAGATGAAAAAGATGGTATCCCTTATGAGTATAAAGGAAAATGATATCACTTACGAATATGGAATGAAAGTGTCATGTGATAATTCGTGTAGACAAATTATTTCCACACGAGACAAATAAAAAGGGTTATTCACCAACAGGCGATAATCCGCACCGTAAGGTTATTCCCATCAATTTGAATACGAATAGTTATTCACCAAACAGGCGTAATCCGCACCGTAAGGTTATTCCCACAATTTAATAGAATTTGAACACGAAGAGTTATTCACCAAACAGGCGTAATCCGCACCGTAAGGTTATTCCCACAATATAATAGAATTTGAACACGAAGAGTTATTCACCAAACAGGCGTAATCCGCACCGTAAGGTTATTCCCACAATATAATAGAATTTGAACACGAAGAGTTATTCACCAAACAGGCGTAATCCGCACCGTAAGGTTATTCCCACAATTTAATACATGGAAGTAAATGGCACAAGAAAGAAACGATATTATTTTCGAGAATCAAAGAATGATAATTCCTTCAAGTAAGAAAGAAAATAATATCCATTTATGATGATGAAAAGAATGATACCCTTTACCGTAGTAAGTTAGAATATGAAAGAAGATAATATTCCTCACCGTAGTAAATTTAAGAGTGTGAAAAGAATGATATTCCTTACCTTAACACGTGACTGGATATTGATTTAAATGAGGTTGATCAACCTATATATTTATAATATAAATTAGTAATTACCACATATAAATTTCAAAGTGTATGATAACTCGTATATTATGAACTATCAAAATTATATATATTTAACATAATTTTTGTAGTATAATATAACAACTTTCAAATAGTTTTTAAAATAATATTTCAAAATAAATCTTCTAAAGAAAGCTTTTAAAAATGAATCTTCTAATAGAAGAGTCTTCTAAAGGAAGTTTTGTGAATACCGCGAAATATATGAATTTATGAAATTACTACTCTTTAATAAAAGACTTACTTGAAAAATTTCTGCACTCCTTTTGGCTTTCAAACTCTCAAAATAACCTTACTATTCTCAGAGAAAACTCATAAAATTCTTATAGAAAAATTTTATGTTTTAGGTGTGATTTTTCTATTCAGCTGAACAAGCTATTTATAGGGGAAAATGGGGTACTATGCGTGGTAGGTGGGCACTGTGCATTTGGTAGGTGAGAGAGGCTGCGCAAACGTTTTTTTTTTTAAAAAATTTCAATACTTGCACAGTAACTTTGCACAGTAACTTTAAAATTTTCAAAAAGTGAACAGTAATGAACAGTAACTTTTGTCAGTGAATAGTAACTTTTGAAAAATAATAATATTTATTTTATTTTATTTTATTTTATTTATTCTACCTGTGGATCCAACATATAAAATAATGCTACAACAATGATAACAATAATGTAATAAACATGTTACAGATTATTATTAATTTAAATAATATAAATTACTGTGTATTTGCTACTGTGACAATTATTTGGTTCAATAATTTTAAAATACAACGCACCAGCAATTATTGACTCAATGATATAAAATGCAGTGTAATGACAATTATTAAATCAATAATGCAAAATACTGTGTAGCAACAATTATTGAATTGATAACATAAAATATTATACAACAACAATTATTGATGAAATGATGTGCAACAGTTAGGGTGTCAATTTCAGATCAATAATATAAGACACTGTGCAATACCGTGTGCTACTGTAGAGTACCGCATGCTACTGTAGAATACCATAAATTACCGTATGCTACTATTCTTTTATCACCAGTATTTAAATAGTTAACACCGTTGACTATTTTTATTTAAAAAGGTTACTTCTGTCGTTTTCTATATCCGACAATTATTCCGTTGTGGGGTCCACCAATAATTAGTTATTTCGGCGCCGTCGTATGACACGAATATTATATTGCGCCGTCGTACGGGCAGAACGAATATTCCCCGACAAAACGAATATTCCCCGACAAAAAGAATATTGTCCAACAAGGTATAATTTGCACGAAACATCCTTAACTTTTAACTTTGTCAATTTAACCACTTACTGTTTCATGAAAAAATATATATGAAGAAAATTAAATTTTATATTTCATAAAAACAAATCAGCGATATTAGAAATAAGATACTTATTCTTAACAATAACCTTATTCAATACCTTGTAGTCTACACACATCCACATTGAACTATCTTACTTCCTTTAAAACAACATAGGAGCACCATAAGGGACCTTTGAGGGTCATAAAAAACCCGACTCTAACAATTATGATAGTTGGTTCCGTAACTCAACAAACTCTGAAGGTGACATCCGATAAGGGGCTTAAGTAGAGGATCTCACACCCAGTTCCAATTCAATTGTATGATCAATAATGCGCCTTGGAGGAAGGATCTTTAAGAGTTCTAGGGGCATTACATATTTGAACTCCTCTAATACTTCACCAACAAAATCTAGCATCTCTTTGACTTTGTTTGGCTTGATCTCAATCAAAACACATAAGTAAGTCTCTTCACTAAATTTCAATCCAGATTTTAATTATACCGCAAACAACAAACTAACTTTCTGATTGCCTTCATTATTCTCCAAGTTTGAATATACGACATTCACAAAACCTAACTTTTATCATATGTGATCATTAAACCACCTAAAGGAGACATCACCGTGCATTTTGTAGTAATCAAAAAATTAATTCCTAGGACGATGTCAAAGTCAATCAAAGGAACAACCATAAGACTACACTTCCCTTCCCTTGGGCCAACCTTTAAATCCGTTATCATTGTGCCACAAATAGGTTGGGCCTTCAAGTTTACAACCTTAATTTTACTTGCATTTTGAAGTAATTCTAACTTCAAATTGTCCACTTTTCTTTCTACAACAAAATTATTTGTAGTATCGATATCTACCATAGTCGACAATTCTTTTCCATTTATGATCGCTTTCACGTATATCAATTCAGGCGGAATAGGGGTCCTTGCTTTTTGGGTCTACAATGCACCTAACTATGGCAGATGATTCACTCTAGACGAACCATCTAATGTTCTCTCACCATCATTCGAGTTATTAGCAATAAGGGCATTTACTTTTTCACGCTTTGGACATTTCTTCATCTGATGGAGGCTACCATATAGATAGCATCCCTTGTTCTTATCTTTGGACAATCCATCACCCTTAGGCTTTGACTGGTTGTCTCCAGCCTTCTTATGTTTCTTGTCCTTCTTACCATCCTTGGAATCGCCCTTATCCTTCTTACTAGTTTGTTTCTGTCAACATCATTGGTACCGAAATATTTATGAACAATAAGGCTATCTGTTGCAACAATTATCGTAGGCAAGTCTTTGACACCTTGCCTACGTAATTCAGTTTGTGTCCACTATTGCATACCGATATGAAATCGAATAATTTGTCTTCCTCATACATGTTCTTGATGTCCAACATCAAAGAACTGAACTCTTTCACATATTCACGAACCAATCTGGTTTGTTTAAAACGCTTCAAGTTATCTCTTGCAAGCCATAAAGTATTGAAGGGTAGAAATTGACCCTTTAATTTTTTTTCCAGAACTTTTCACGTTTGGATCTTTGGTCTACTCGCACTAACATCATCCTCAGTCTGAGTTTGTCACCATAATTTCATATTTTTTGTCAAATACTACTTGTAATAGTGACTTTCTCTCTGTCTGGAATATGTACAGCAACAAAATATTATTCCATATCCCATAGGAAATTCTCCAATTCCTTCGCATTCCTACTTCCCTCAAATGTCTCGGGTTCAGAAACTTTCACTTTTGAGTACCCATCATCGCTGCTCATTGGACCAAAAGTAACATCATATCTCACCAACGCCATGTATTCTGCCATCTTATCAAAACATTCAGCCAATTTGAAGGTCCAAGTGATCATGTTTAATAGATCATCCGCTAATTTCTTCTATCTTTTTGTTGAACTTTAGGACATGATCTGCAACTTCAAAACAAAGATTCTCCAATAGAGCATTTGATGTTTTGAATTGGTTTACCAACGAATGTTCTTTGCCCACCAATTTAATACCCACGAATGTTTTCGGCGTCTGCAATCTTTCCGACAAATCATTGATTCAATTCGTGTTTGCCATCATTATTCAACGAGGCTCTGATACCAATTGTCACAGGGTCTATGTTTGACACTAAATTTTCTGCCCCAATATTCTGCCTACGATGCATTGATTTGCACCAAACCAGTCAACAGGGTTCACACACACGTTTGTGTATAAAACACACACAAGCCACACACACACACAAAGCCACACTTTACAGGACAACGTCCTAACCTTTTATTGCACTCTCAATAATAAGGGTACATTGGCTAAGGGTTTGTCAGACTCACATACATTGTCTGCCATTCACAAGCTCCAGCATGCATATTTAGAGATTACAAAATAGGTCTACAGTTAATATCCCCAACTGCCTAGGAATTTCTTAGCCTATTGTCTTTCAGCATTCAAATTCAAACATACAATTGCCTAGCAACTGTCTACAATGTTTGATCCACAATTTCAAATACAAATTTAAGACAAATCAGCATGTGTGTTTGGATGTTATCTTAATATAAACAACCTATAACTACCACCAGTCTAGTGTCTGACCCATTTAACCAACCATCCACACCAACTCTCGAAGTCAGCCTACATCTTTGTTGTCTCAGCCCACAAATTTGCCCAACATGTGCCCAAATTCCTTGTCAATTTAGCTCACACAAAATTTCAACAAAGCCAAGCACTTGCCCAAAGTGTTGCCCCACAAGAACATACCCATGCATGCATTGTTCTTGCTCAATCATGCTCAACCCATGAAAGGGTATTTAATTAGATCCAAGCATCAATTCATATGATAATATTGTTGTTAGGGGAACCCAACAATACCCCAATGTGCCCCACGCATAAGCTATGGCAGTCTACCTGTGATTTAGGTGAACTTCACAAATCACTCCTCCCTTATAATAGACATTATGAAATTTTTCAATTTGCCAGGTCAACAACGAACATCAGGTGTGCTTGAAGATTTATAATTTATACCCTTGGGTATACCCGTTTGGCCAAATTGTCTTGCCACGCACATTAAGTGTCATGGGTGCCTTGCCCACACAAGTTGAGTGTCAAGGCCAAGTCTTAAGATGCTGTTTTACTGTCCTGTATGCCAGCCTATGTCAACTTACTAAGGGGTTAACACTAGTTCATAAAATCATGCTTATAAAATTAATAATTTTAGTTGTAAAAGTTACAGCTCCCTAAATAATAGGCAAAGTTACATAAATGAAAAATATTCTTAGGCCATTCCATAAAAATAAGACTATTGAATATGTTGTGTCTAGATGGATGATTCTTTTGTAACGCACCAAACGCTTCAAACACCGTATAACCAAACACACACATTGAACTTTAACGGTAAAGTAGTGACAATAATATATATTGTGGAATCACCCTCCAATAGCTTAAACATGACTACCAAAACGACTAATTTATATATTTATTTACATTGCCTTGCATACAGAGCAAGTGACCAAGTAGTAGAAGCTGCTGCTAGTAAACTAGCTCACCTATCTACTAATGAATGTTGTGATTGCCCGCCAGAATAAGACCAGTATTCCTCAACAAGCTGCCTGAAAAGTGACCCCTCCCGATTCAGAAGTTTATTGGGCTCATCATACTCCACCAACTCTCCTGCATTCATGCACCAACTATGTCAAATCAAATGTTTTCACAACCCAAAATTTTTACAATATTGCTCCATATCAGTTTTCAGAACAATGTGGAACTTTAATAAATTACTGGCTCACCATCTTTAATGGAAAGAACCATTGTGCAGTCGATCACAGTTGGTATTCTGTGTGCCACTGTTATTACAGTGCAGTCTGCAAATTCAGTCCGTATGGTTTTCTGTATTATAGCGTCGGTTGCATTGTCTATTGATGCAGTGGCTTCATCAAGTACTAATATCTTCCGTCTCTTTAATAATGCTCGTCCCAAACAAAATAACTGTCTCTGTCCCATGCTCCAGTTATATCCATCCTGTACAACTGCAATCAATCCTTCTAAGTTTTTAGTAACAGCTAGCTCCTTTAATTAATTCGATACGTACATGTACTTATTTTCTCTTACCTAAGGAGTTCAACCCTTCTCCTTTCTCTTCAACTGCCTCTCGAAGCTGGCATTTTTCAAGAACCTACCTCACATCACAGGTTAGACAAATTAGATTTAGTTTACTAAAGCAAGTGCATACATAAACATTAAACACCATTCTGTATGTTGTTTGATGATTTCATGTCATTTAATTCTTAATAATTAAATATTTCATGTCCTTGTCTATTTCTCTACAATTAAAAGGAGATTCTAGCTAGTTTCCTTGTCAAAACATAACTTGAGAGAATTTACCTCCCACATTTCTAGATCAGTATGCTCTGATAATGGGTCTAGGTTGTATCTCACAGAACCATTGAAAAGTGTTGGATCTTGTGGAATAATCCCCAAGTGTGATCTGAGGTCATGGAGCCCAATTGTAGAGAGATTTAGGTCATCTATAATGATCTTTCCCTCTACAGGTTCTACTAGGCGAAATAAGGCACTGATCAAAGTAGTCTTTCCACTACCGGTCCTGCCAACAATTCCAATTTTGTGCCCTCCTTCAAAAATGCAACTAATTCCTCGAAGAACTAGAGGTGCATTTGGCCAGTATTTAACCTGCTTTAGACCTTTTAGTATATGCTGGTGTCCATGGATATAGAAATTTTATGTTTAACCATAAATATGAAAAGAACAGCGGGGTAAAATACCTTTAAACCATAGATTTCCACTCTACCAACAGTTGGCCAGTTTTGTGAGGGCCGGTTGTCTTCTATTATTTCAGGAGCTTCGCTAGGAATATGCATGCATTGTTCTAGTCTCTCTACAGAAATGATCAAATTTGATAGCATGGTCTGGTTTTGTACAGAATGGACGAGAAATACATTCAATGAAAGGCCATATGATAGAGCCATTCCAATAAATCCTGCCATCAGAACATAGATATTTAAATTGATTGCTGTTAAATTAATCGAAGGACTAAATTCTATTGACCAAGTTCAAATATTTTTTAATCATTCAAACCACTTTTCTTATATATTCTTAAATTTACAGGATTTAATCTGTTTCCTTTTCCAAATTCTATGTTGATTGTATTATCATAATGTTGTCTAAACAATTATTCTCTACTTACCAACGCCAACGTAGTTCTGCCTATTTAAAGTTCTAAAGCATATTGTTATCTTGCTCGAAAAGAACATAGGCAGAGAATATATATAAATATATAAAAATAAAAAAATAAAGAACTGGGATTTTCTGTGGTTTGGGCTGAGTAAGAGCTCATATCATTTTGACACTATCTGCTATCATTAGGTGGAGCAACCAAATGGCTGCTAAGTTGGCGTCTCTCTGAAACTTCCCTTTTGTTTCTTAATAAATATTAACTTGGATTTATTTTACATGCTGAAGATTTAATGTGAGGTTGAAGAAGTTGGAAAATAGACAACACTGAACACTTTTAACTATTGTTGTCTGTAACAGAGCTGTGGTAATATGAGAAAATTCTGTGTAGGAGAGGATGATCGCTAACCTGAGTAAGAAGCTTCAAGAGGAAACAAAGTCATGAACAGTGCTGAGAATGAGACAATAATCGCGCATAATACTTCCAGACGTTGGATCAACCACTCATTTGCTGCAAATTTGTGAAAGAATGGATTTGCGTTTGCGTCAATAAGATGCAAGTTTTCTGAATTAAACCGATCTTCTTCTCCAAAAGCTCTGATGGTCATTGCTCCAGCAATGGATTCAGCTAGATGGCTTGTAACTGAAGACTTAGTTGTGCCATCAATGCGCATTAACTCATTTGCAGAAGCTAAGTAGAATTTCTGCACGTTAAGCACATAAGCCATATAATTTTGTGGACGGCACTAAAAAATTCAATAAATCATATAAGAAAGAGATGTTCAATCACTGCTTTAGTTTGGTGCCTCTGACTTACATCAGCTAATTACGTAAGGTGCAAATTTGTGCACCTCTGCTAGTCTGCTTTGCTTGATTCATGAATATTTTTCTTTAGGAAGGAACCTGTTTACTTGGAGGCTATGTTACGTGTACTCTCCTAAAATCCAGAAGTACCCAGGTCGACATGACCTGACACGTGTACGGGTGCGGGTGTCGAAGACGGCAGTTTGGTGGAAAATGAACCAAAATATTCTAAAATAAGGTGTATCCGCATCTTGTCGTGTCCATTTGAGGATCCTTTTAGGGGATGCCAAGTCCATGTAACATAGCTTAGAGGCACTTTTATAAGTGATATATATAGGAGATCTGGTTTCTCTTTGTAGATTGTCAACTTGATATATATCATGCAGTAACAAATTTACTATAATTGTCAAACAAATTCTTCGGGGTAGGAAAAATGCTTCCCTGAAGAAAGCAATATGAAACTACCAGCACTGTGGTATTACCTGTAAAAGTATGGTTATATAAACCATGGGTATGATGACAAACAACATAGGCCATGTAAGGGCAACCAATATTCCAAAGTTGATGTATGTATTCATTGTTGCCCCTATGGCAAAACTAAATTTCGTTGCCAATTCGAGGTCTACGATACTCAGATCAGAAGATACCTATAGAAGATAATGGAGATGTAAGTCACATGAAGTTTTAAACCATGATTGAAATGTAAGTTTATTATTTGTGTAAACAGATTTAATTTAGAGATTCTTACCCGGCTGAGTATCCTTCCAAGAGGTGTAGAGTCAAAATAGGACATTGGCGCTCGAAAAATAGAGATCATTAACTTGGAAAAAATAGATTTTGATGTCTTAATACCTAAAATAACCACTGCATAAGATCTGAGGAGTAAGAAAAGTAACATAATACACCCAATCACTGTGTATATTAAGTTCAGTATAAAGCTGCTTATGCGAGGATTCTGTAGTTCAGCAGCCAACCAAAGACTTTGTACCAACTGTCCTATTATATATATGATGTGGAATATAACTGCCAATGAGAGGTATAAGAAGCCCTTGTTATGGCTCAAGTATTGTATATAAGGCTTTAGACCAGTGTCTCCTGTTTCTCTTTTTTCTCTCTCTATCAACTGGTGTCCTGGCCCTGCTCCCAACTCTTCCTTGGTATAAATTTTCTGAATCTCTAGGTTAGGATTTTTGGCTCTTTGTTGAGAACCATGAGCATTGTGCTTCTCTGAATCAGCAGTTTCATTGTGTGCAGTAACAAGATTTTGAAAATCTTGACTAGAAGCCAGCAACTGATCATAAGTATCAGCTTTTAGGATTTTCCCCTCGGACATTAGCTGCCAAAATAAAAGTTAATTGTTCATCCTTAGTAAGAGAATATTAGCAGACAGATACTGAAAATAGTAAATTACACATGGAAAACGGCTCATTATTCTGTGAGATGAAGAAGTATCTTTGTTAGAGAAGGATAATGAATAGAACATCTCTTAAATTACTAACCAAAATATAATCAAATACAGGAAGGAAGTCGACTTGGTGAGTCACAAGCAAGACTGTTTTCCCCGACAATGCTTCCATGACATAATCCTGCCAAAACCATTAATTTTCCTGTTAAAAAGAAACAGTTTGCTTGAAGAAAAAGTTGCAATTAGATGAGAATCGTGATCACATTAAATAAACTGGTTGCAGTATGTGCATCAACAGCACTGAATGGATCATCCAAAAGGTATATATCTGCATCTTGATATAGTGCACGTGCAAGTTGAACCCGCTGCTTCTGCCCACCACTGAGATTAACACCTCTTTCTCCTATTACTGTGAAGTCACCATATGGAAGAATTTCTAGGTCCTGTACAAGGGAACATCTTGTAAGTACTTCTTGGTATTTATCTTGATCCATTAGTGACCCAAAGAGGATGTTCTCTTTTATAGTTCCTGTCTGTATCCATGCTGTCTGTGAAACGTAAGCTATCTTTCCATAAACCTGGACCTGAAAAATATAAAAGAAAAACACAAAGAGTAAATGGTGACAGATTAGAGGTTATCGGCATCTCCCAAGTTATACAGGCAAGAGGTGAACATATCCACCAAGCTGCTGGATTATAAATTGTAGAATGGGATATTCAAGATATGCAAGAACATAATCAGGCCTGAGTCTGATACTTGATTCAAGGGGGGGGGGGGGGGGGGGGGGGAAGCATTAGAGACTCACCATCCCATTGATGTTTGGAACTTCTCCAAGAATTGCAGCTAAAAGGGTTGATTTGCCTGAGCCAACTTCTCCACATATTGCCCCCTTCTCGCCAGGTTTTATCACCAAATTTATGTTTTCTAGAGTGGCCATCGAAGAATTGCCATCCCATGAAAATTTTCCTGCTTGGATTAATATAGACTGCTCAAGTTCCTTACCTTGACCCTTAACGCTTTTGTTTTGCAATTCAGGTTCCTCAAGAAACTTCACAATCCGAGTTAATGCAACCTTTGCTTCAATAAACACTGCCACAACATCAGGTAGGAGCCTAATAGGCTCTTGGACGATAAGCAGTGTTGCAAGAAATGTAAACACAGTGCTAGTATCTAGAGGAATTCCCAGAAAATGGCATGCCCAGAAAGTTACAATTGATACTGTGATTGTAGATGACCAAAATAGAACTATGTAGTAGCCTCTTTGTGACAGAACTGCTGATAACCAGGTTGATTCTTCTTTCCTCAACCCTTGTATAATTTTCATGAAGTGTGTCTCCCAAGCATACAACTTCAATACTTTCATGTTTGTCACTGCCTCTATAATAGCCTTGAGCCTTCTGTCTTGTGTTACCGTGAGTTTTGTCAAGCAAGTGTGCTGCAATTTGGCCATTGGAGAATTTCCTGCTACTGTTAATATCACTACTAATAGAGCTGCAACTGTCGCTAGGCCTACAGAATAGTAAATGATAGCAAGAGAAAGACATAACTGAAGACTTGTCGCCCATATCCGATGTAACCAATATGGAAATTCACCGATTCTGTAAGCATCCACAATAACATAATTCATTATCTGTCCTGGAGAATGAGTGGTCTTGGCAGCATTTGATAGTCGTAGTTGTTTCTGATAAATAGTTGCAGATAGCAAAGATCTTACTTGGAGTCCAATTAGTCTAGTTCGAAAGTACCATTGCCTCTCTGATAGTGATTCCAAACATTTTGCCAAAAAAAGCCCCCCAGCCAGTGCATAACCCTCATATTTAAATGCTTGTTTTCCTTGAGCAAGCCTAATAAAAGCCCTAAGAAGCAAAGGGCCGGTAGCAAGAGCAAGTACCTTGATCAGTGCGAAGAACCCAGATATGAGGATGGCTTCCAGCTGCCAGAAAAATATTGTTGACAAGATTGAAGGGGCTTCAGAATTTCCTTTCTCCTTCTGTATTGTCAGCTGCTCCATAAACAAGGAGTAGCACATCTCTGCTCGATCTGCCTGCCGTAATTTTGGAATATCTTTATCCTCAAGAACTTTCATTTTACCCTTCTTTAGTAATGGATTCAACCACCAAAAGAACATTCTGCTAAGAAATCCTGCATTACTGAAAGGAGTAACATTTTCATCCACACTGATTTCACTGCCAACTCCAGCCTCTTCACCTCGCAAAGGCGTATAGAGTGTGCCTTCCTTGATGCCGATTACTGTTTCTTTATATTTTTGTTCTCGAAAAACACATAAGAGCAATATAATTGCTCCAGGTAAACTCAATATATCTAGCACATCCTTTGCGGATGTTTCTTTATCAATAATAACCTCCAAAAAAGATGAGATGCAGGGAAATGTAGCAAACAGGAATAAGAGAATTGAAAAAACCTTGAGTGTAATAGCAGGTAGACATCGTTGCCTAAAATTCACAGTACCAAGAACCAACCATGTGAAACCATGGAATAACACCACTAGCCACCCATGTAGTAGGACTGTGGTGTGTTCTGAACTCAGTTTATGTTGAATGATCGAAATTCCTAAACACACATAAACTAGACCCAATCCCCAATTGAAAATGGCAGACCAAATTGGCAGTGACATATAGCATCGATAGTGTTGTCGAGCAACAATCCTACTAGTAGATGATTTATTTAGGATTATGGAAAGGGAGATTATCAAGACAAGGATATCAAGTGAAATGACAAAGAGATGGTTAGTACATGAATATGGATAGAAAATGGCCAACAAACCAGAACTACATCTCTTTCCAACTTCATATGAACACTCTGAACTCCGACATAAGGTTGTCCAGAGATCCTCCATCATATTGTCCTTTCGTCTCCAAATAGTTGCAGTTGTTGAAGAACAAATTAAAGAGAAGTGATGAGCATATTTGATATATATTTAATTCTTTTAAAAATAAATTTATTAGTTAAATTTTATATTAATTTTATTCTAATTAGATTTATTTTGGTGTGCAGATTTTGAGAATTTAAAAGCCCAAATGATAGATTCAAGTTAAAGTCCAAGAAAATAAAATATGTAAAGTTAGTATTATAGTACTACTCTATTATAAAACTAAGGAAGGACAAGTAAGGGGAATTAAAATACCAAATCTTCTAATTGTTGAAGGGAATTACTTGACGGAGCCTTGAAGTAACATATGAGCCTTGCACGGAAGCAGCCAACAGAATATATAAAAACATAGCAGCCAAGCAAAGCAATCAACACGGAAACCGAGGGAGCATAATATATTATAACATCAAGGGAGGAAAAAGAAATACAAGCAGCCAAGCATCACGAAGGAATAAAGCAGCAGCTTGTGTCACGAATATAAAGAAGCAGCAGTAGCATAACAAGGAACAGTCGCGCATTATCATTGTAACCCAAAACAAAACAGTTCAGCAACGCGGAACTTTGTTTGTGATAAAATTATGTGTTGCTAAATTTACTTTATGAGGTGTAAGATAAAATATTATTAAATATGTAATATTCTGAATTTTATTATTAATTCTCAAATTAATTTTAATGTTAATAATTCTTATTTAATGATTGATTTAAATTAAATTGTTTCATTCATAATATCATGTATTTTGAATAGTTACAATTAATTTAAGTTAATCCGGGTTACGTTTTAAATGTTTTAATTAAGAACTGAGATTATTTATTTTTCAAAATATTGGATACATTTAATGCTTTGGTCTTATACATTTCACTTTGAAAAATAAGAATTTACAAAAGAAATATTTTTATATACTTAAATGAAAATTTTTGAGAAAACATTGAATTGATTTTCAAATTGTTACTCCGAATTGATAATAAATAGTAAGATATATATAATTAATATTGTGGATTCCAAATCTCAAAATTTTCTTCCATTGATTAAAAGTTTAGTTTAATTATTAGTTTTGATTTTCATTATATTTAGTTTTTAGTTTTAATTAATTCAAAAACCATCTTTTGTTAACTAGATTGGAATTTAGTATAATTTATATTTAATTAATAATTCAATAATTCTCGTGGGATCGACCTCGTACTTTGCATTAAACTATTTTACAATAGATTCGTGCGCTTGCGAGTATTTTACAAAATTTAAGCACAACAAGAAGCATAACTGTGAGGCAGAAACCAAACACAAAAGCAAAACATAAAGTATTTACCATATCAAGTTCTATACTAAATACATTGTTTCTAAATTAAAGATAAAGTGAGAAATGTATTGACAATTCAAATAGTTATATACCTTTATATTCATTTTTTCATTAGGATGCATGTTTTTAGTTGTTATGAACCTCTTTAGGCAGTTGATAGATCTGTTAGAAAGAAAATCTACCTGATATTTCTATTGAATTAATGTATTCATCAAATTGTTTCTACACATTTGGCTCACTTTCAATTAATATTCAAAAAGAGGGCTTGACAAAATAAAACTGTCATAGATCAAATACCATTTGGGAAAAAAAACAAAATTTGTTTTGAGAATGCAAAGAATTACTCCACATAAATTATCAAGGATATTAAATTTGATTTTCAAACCAAAACACTGTCTGACCACCATCAGAGAGTGGTGATGTTGCTTCAGTTGAAATTGCAATAGTATTAGACTTCTGTTTAAGTGCTTTCATTAAACCTTTTTAGTGCATTGTATTGTTTAGAGCTTTATAGGGGTTGAGTTTGTTTGGTTGGTATCTTCTTTATAGGAGTTGGGGTATGCCATGTTCAGAACTTATTAAGTTATGTGAATTTTTCAGTTTTTAGGAAAAATGTGTTTTTTCATTCAACTTATACAGATATCTGAAAGATAAACGTGAACTCTTTAAACATGTTTATTTTGTAGGAGAGACAGTCAAAAGAGATCAGTGGATATAATTGAACTTCAGAACAACTAAAAAATAAAAAGTAAGTCTTCAGCAACTAGGGAAATTTGAACCTCCTATGAATAGAAACATCCTACCAAAGCAGAAATATATATATATATATATATATATATATATATATATATATATATATAGCATGGATCAAGAGTCTTAAAAGACATATCAAGCTCATCTCTTTTAATGATGAATTGAACGACGGTTTGGTCCGTCGCTATATGTTTGTCCTTTACTATATGTTGTCCGTCGCTAAAACATATAGTGATGGACAAACATATAGAGATGGACCAAACCGTTATCCGGTCCGACGCTAAAGAGGATGAGCTTGGTATGCCTTTTGAGAATGCATACTCTTGATCCATGCTCTATATATATATATTACAAGAAGAATTAATTAGTGAGAAAAGAACATACAAGAGTTTTGAGGGATACCTTGAGAGTGAAAATATTGTTGTGAAAAAACACTTCCCACTAGAACCGTTTATGATAAATTAAATGATAAACCACGCCAAATAAATAATACAGTTCCAACAAAATAATAACTGCAGAAAATAAGCCAAACACACAAGACACCAAATTTACGTGGAAAACCCAATTGGGAAAAACCACGGGGAGAGATTTCAGAAATTCACTATGAGAAAAATATACAAACTTGAGAAAATAATATCACTAATTATTTTCTCCCTCTCTGTATCTAAGAAAATAAAATCACTATTTATTTTCTCTCTTTCTCACTTTCTTTCTATAACTCAAATGAGCTATTTTTCTCTCTACACTTGGAACTCTCGGATGAATTCCTTTTGTTTTCTCTACTCTCCGCACCTCTCTGCTTTCTCTTCTCACTCTCTGGTGTGTCTCTCCTTCCAACTGATGGCATATATAGCCATCACTTAAATTAATTGCAGGACGCCAACTTCAGTAGGTTGGTTGCAATTAAGGCAGAAACAACGCAACACACAAATGAACGGGAAACAAGGAGCCGAAAGCAACCAGAAGGAGAAAAAGCAAAACAGCCGCAAGAAGTAAAAGTAAAAGCAACATGGAGAGAAGTAAAAGCAGCAGCAAGAAAGTCAATTACAGCCGCTGCATTAAATGAGTAGCTCATGGGATTGGACCCAACAATCTCCCCCTCCAATCCCATTAGAGAGGGTTTCCACCGTGACCCCGTCACTTGGAATCCATTCCTGCCAACTCCTTGCAAACCTCGAGCTTGTCGCGAGTCACAACCTTTGTCAACATGTCTGAAGTGTTTTCATCGGTATGAACTTTCTTTACTTTCATCAGCTCATTTTCCATCACTTCTCGAAGCCAATGATAACGAACATCAATGTGCTTGGTACGATTATGATACGTGGCATTCTTGGTCAAGTCAATTGCACTCTGACTATCACAATAAATCACATACTCATCCTGTGTAACTCCTAACTCTTGGAGAAACCGTTTTAACCATAACATCTCTTTGCCTGCTTCTGTAGCAGCAATGTATTCTGACTCAGTTGTAGACAAAGCAACACACTTCTGCAACTTAGACTGCCATGACACAGCTCCCCCTGCAAAAGTAAACACATACCCTGAAGTAGACTTCTTCTCTTCAGAACCTGCCATGTCTGCATCTGTAAAACCCTCCAAGACTGGATTTGAATTACCAAAACCCAAACACAAACTGGAAGTTGCTTTTAAATATCTGAGAATCCACTTAACTGCTTCCCAATGTTCTCTACCAGGATTTGATAAATACCTGCTCACAACACCAACTGCATGAGCTATATCTGGCCGTGTACAAACCATTGCGTACATAAGACTCCCTACAGCAGAGGAGTAGGGAACTACTTCCATATCATCTCTTCCTTCTTTAGTAGAAGGACTCATACGCTTTGTCAACTTAAAATGACTGGCCAGTGGTGTGCTAACTGGTTTAGCATCACCCATGTTGAACCTTGCAAGCACCCGTTCAACATACTTCTCTTGTGACAACCACAACTTCTTGGCTTTCCTGTCACGAATAATCTTCATGCCCAAAATTTGCTTGGCTGGGCCTAAATCCTTCATATCAAAGGATTTGAACAACTCACCCTTGAGCTTGTAAATCATGTTAGCATCTTGCCCAACTATCAACATATCATCTACATATAGTAACAGAATAATGAAATTACCACATGGGAATTTTTTCACATACACACAATGATCTGCAACTGTTCTGATGTAACCTTGATCCATCATGAATGAATCAAACTTCTTGTACCATTGCCTTGGGGCTTGTTTCAGGCCGTACAAGCTTTTCTTTAACTTGCAAACCAAGTGCTCTTTCCCTTTAACTTCAAATCCCTCTGGCTGCTCCATGTAGATTTCTTCCTTCAAATCACCATGAAGGAAAGCAGTCTTCACATCTAACTGTTCAAGCTCAAGATCCATACTAGCTACTAACCCCAAAACTACTCGAATTGAAGTCATCTTTACAACTGGAGAAAAAATCTCATCAAAATCAATACCTTGCTTTTGAGCAAAACCCTTGACGACCAATCGAGCCTTGTACTTCACTAGTTTTTCTCCGTCTCTTTTCAGCTTGAACACCCATTTATTCTTCAAGGCTTTCTTGCCTTTTGGAAGTGTAGTCAACTCATAAGTGTGATTCTTGTGCAAAGAATCCATCTCATTTTGCATTGCTCCCAGCCAATTGCTCTTCTCCTTATGAGTCTCGACTTCTTGAAAATTCTCTGGCTCCCCCTGCTCAGCAATTAAAAGATATTCGGATGAAGGATACCTGACTGATGGCACATGCACTCTTGTGGATCTCCTGACCTGAGGTTCTTCAATATTAAGATGAGGGGGTTGCTCCCCCTGCTCAATACCCTCTACATCTGACCCATCATCATGATGCAAATCTGTATCAGTCTCTTCTTCATTCTGAACTCCTTCTCCACCTATGACATTTTGTAATGGAGAAGAAACTCTGCTGAGGCTTGGAACTCTATCATCTCTGGGCTGTGTGATGCTATAAAAATTCTCATAATTCTGGTGCTCATGAAACACCACATCTCTGCTTCTGAATAATTTTTTCTGAACTGGATCCCATAACCTGTAACCAAACTTTTCATCTCCATATCCAACAAATATACATGGAGTAGATTTGTCATCAAGCTTTGATCTATGCTCTTTGGGGATATGTGCAAAAGCCTTGCATCCAAATATCCTCAAGTAAGAATATGACACATCCTTACCACTCCATATTTTCTCTGGAATCTGAAAATCCAACGGTGCTGATGGAGATCTATTAATCAGGTAGCAAGCAGTACGGACAGCTTCACTCCAGAATGGCTTAGGCAGTTTAGCCATTCTCAACATGCATCGAACACGCTCCATAATAGTGCGGTTCATTCTTTCTGCCACACCATTATGCTGAGGGGTACCAGGAACAGTCTGCTCATGTCGAATGCCATGTGTATCGCAATATGCCGCAAACTCCTTTGAAGTGTATTCCCCTCCGTTGTCACTGCGAAGACACTTCAATAATTTTCCAGTCTCCCTTTCAACCATAGCATGGAAACTCTGAAAATACTGGAACACCTGGTCTTTTGTTTTCAACAAATACACCCACACTTTTCGCGAAGCATCATCAATAAAAGTAGCAAAATATCTATTGCCACCTAGAGACTCAACCTCCATGGGACCACAAACATCTGAATGTACTATCTTAAGTATCTTAGATTTTCTTTTAGAGGAGCTACTAAAAGAAACTCTATTTTGCTTACCAAATAAACAATAATCACACGGGCTTAAATTAGTACCTTTAGCAAAAGGAATGAGGGACCTTTTTGCTAACATCTGCAACCCTTTCTCACTCATGTGCCCGAGCCTTTTATGCCACAGATTTAGTGAAGATTCACCTTCAACTGCATTCAACTCACTAGAACACATCTTCACATGAGCTTTGTACAATGAACAGCAAGCAACACCTCTTGCAACAACCATTGCACCCTTGGTAAGCTTCCGCTTTCCGTCGCCAAAGTGATTATCATAGCCTTCCCTATCCAAGGCCATACCAGAGATCAAGTTGAGACGCAAATCTGGAACATGTCTGACGTCCCTCAGAGTAATTGTGCAACCAACATCTGTCTGAATGCAAACATCACCAATTCCAATAATCTTAGAACGATCAGTGTTACCCATTCTCACATGGCCAAAGTCTCCAGCTTTGTACGTCATGAAGAATTCCTTCTTGGGCGTGGCATGATACGAAGCACCTGTATCAATAACCCAATCAACTTTCTGATCATCAACATGTAAGCATTCTTCTTCACTGAATGAAAGAATCACAACATCCTCGGTAACCGTAGCTGCAGTATTCTTGTCCTCAACTTTTCCTTGCTCACCAGTTTTCTGCTTGTCTAACCAGATCTTGCAATTTCTTTTGTAGTGGCCTTCCTTGTTACAATGGAAGCACCTGAATGTACCGCCATCTCTGGTCTTTGACTTGCTCCTATGATTTCTGCTTTTGCTGTGATGTGAGTTTCCCTTGTGAGATCCCCTGAAATTGCTTCTACCTCTGTTTTCTGCTACAAGTGCTTGTGTCTCAAAATTCATACCTTGCTCCTTTCGCCTTGTTTCTTCATTGTGTATGCTGTCCTTGACCATCTGCATAGTTATTTTTCCTTCAGGAGCTGAATTGCTTAGTGACACAACCAACGTTTCCCAACTGTTGGGCAACGAACTGAGAAGCAACAACGCTTGAATCTCATCATCAAGACTCAACTTCATGGTAGACAACTGGTTCACCAATCCTTGGAACTCACTCATGTGTTCGGATACACTGCTACCATCTCTGTACTTCAGGTTCACGATCTTCCGAATCACAAATGTTTTATTCTGTGCATTCTTCTTCTCATACATGGACTCTAATGTAGTCCAAAGAGAATTTGCATCCGTTTCCTGCGAAACATGGTGGAACACACTTTGATCGATCCATTGACGAATGTGACCGATAGTCTTCCTGTTCATCTTTTTCCAATCAGCCTCAGATTTATCCGCTGGCTTAACTCCTTTAAGCTCCAACGGTTCATACAAATCCTTACAATAAAGGATGTCTTCCATTCTAGACTTCCAGATCGAAAAATTAGATGATGTCAATTTAATCATGGCGCCACTTGATTCCTCCATTTAATTTATCATAAACAACTAAGCAACGCGCCTAGCTCTGATACCAATTGTTGTGAAAAAACACTTCCCACTAGAACCGTTTATGATAAATTAAATGATAAACCACGCCAAATAAATAATACAGTTCCAACAAAATAATAACTGCAGAAAATAAGCCAAACACACAAGACACCAAATTTACGTGGAAAACCCAATTGGGAAAAACCACGGGGAGAGATTTCAGAAATTCACTATGAGAAAAATATACAAACTTGAGAAAATAATATCACTAATTATTTTCTCCCTCTCTGTATCTAAGAAAATAAAATCACTATTTATTTTCTCTCTTTCTCACTTTCTTTCTATAACTCAAATGAGCTATTTTTCTCTCTACACTTGGAACTCTCGGATGAATTCCTTTTGTTTTCTCTACTCTCCGCACCTCTCTGCTTTCTCTTCTCACTCTCTGGTGTGTCTCTCCTTCCAACTGATGGCATATATAGCCATCACTTAAATTAATTGCAGGACGCCAACTTCAGTAGGTTGGTTGCAATTAAGGCAGAAACAACGCAACACACAAATGAACGGGAAACAAGGAGCCGAAAGCAACCAGAAGGAGAAAAAGCAAAACAGCCGCAAGAAGTAAAAGTAAAAGCAACATGGAGAGAAGTAAAAGCAGCAGCAAGAAAGTCAATTACAGCCGCTGCATTAAATGAGTAGCTCATGGGATTGGACCCAACAAATATGAGCAGCAGCAGCATCTATATGAGAGAGAGCAGAGAACTGTGAGTTACTTATAGACTGAAGAAGTATGAGGTTCCAAAGTGCACATTAAAATGGGTGCGGGTTCCATCAAAAAAAGTTAAAGAAGGATAAGTGTGGTCATTGTCTCATTAGCAGCATTCTTTTATCATTAGCAAAGCAAATCTTTTGTCGTATAATACCCTTTCCCTTTTTCCTGACACATTGTCTGGGAGATTAAATAAAGGAAAATGATATATTTTTATATTTAAATTTATTATGTTTATTTTTTTTGTTGCGAATTATCATAAATTATAGTTGATAATATTTTTATAATATATTTAATATAATATGTTAATTTTATAATTTTATTTAATAACATATATTGATATACATTACAATCGTAATTCGACTAAAATATTTTATAATAAATAGTGGAACTTTTAAATAAATAGAAAAAAAAAAGCATTAATGTGGGTGTATTTCAACTTATTTTAGGAGAGGGAGGGAAGGAGAGAATAAGAATCTATTTTTTCCTTTTTCTCAAAAGCAATGTTTAGAAATTTGGATTGGATCGGTGGTTCGATCGGAACCGGTCTGTTTTCTGATCCTATTCGTCTAGAAAACCAGTTTGACATCAATCCGGTTAAAAATTGAATGACCATCGGTTCAACCGGTTGATCACCGGTTCAATCAGTTGACCCTGTTTTCAAGGTTTTTTTATTTATTTTTTACAAAAATATTTTTACTATGATTATAACATTATTTTACTATATTTTAGCTTATAAAAAAATAGATATTTTAAAATTTTATTAATAATATATTTTTTTATGTATTTATGACGTTACTGGTTCAATAACAGTTTGACCACTAGTTGGACCGACCAGTAACTCATCCACCAAGTAATTTTTTCGATTCGATGACCGGTCCGATTTTCTAAACATTGCTTAAAAGTTTGCCTCGCAAAAGAAATAAGATTTGGAGAGAAGGTAGTCACTCATAAATTATTTCATTTTCTTCAGAGAAGTGGTACTTTCACAAGTTAAATTATTTTATTTATAATGTATTTTTGACAAGAATTTATGATATATTTATATTAATGTGATAAATTTTTGATATAAATATTAAAAATATTTACTTATAATCATGTGAAAACAGAGCTACCCGTCCAAAAAAATGATATTTAGGTTGTTGATGACTTTTGAACGTATTTTTGTTGATTTTTTTTTCATAATTTTAAAAGTCTCATCCTTTATGTCAATAAAAATGATTTATAATAATGAATCAAGTGATTATCCAGTTTTAAAAGTCTGCCCGGTGCCCAATTGCGAATTGAGGTGGAGTTGGATTCTACAGCCATTTCACTACCGTATAACCTAGTATGTTGATACTTTTATTTGACTCGCTACATTTTCACTAATTGGTAATAGAATTAGTGAATTGATATTTTTATATAATTTTTTATTATATAAAAATAAAGTGAAATTTATTTTTATATGAGTGAGAATTATATAAAAATATCAAAAATATGTATAAAAATAATGTTTTCTTAAAATTATAGATTCTCCATTCTCAAAAGGATTGCTTAAGATATAATTTTGTTTTTTAAAGAAACGGCAAGAAATACATACAATAAAGACCACATATTTTATTTAGTAGGGTCCACTAGTATATATATATAAAAAAAAAGAATCATCGTTTTATGTAATTTTATGAGACTATTAAAGATAAATTTTAAAAAAAAAATCTATTTTTTTTTTATTTTAAATTTATGTACAAAATATATTTTAGATATTTTTTGAAGGACAGAGAGAGTTCGGGCACACGTTTATTTATTTGGGTAACTGGTACAATGTCATGAAAAGACTGTCACACTAATCAATTACTCGTATAGTTGTATAATTACATGGGTGGCCGATAGGACTTTATTTTATAAAAAAAATTTTGATGATTTAACTATGACTTAGTCGCAGCTACCATTTTTTCTTAGATGAATTTGAACATTTAGGAAGAAGATAGATCTGACTTTTTTTGTTCATGTGACTCAACTGAAGTTGGCTGCTTAATTTTTTACCAAGTCATTTTTTTTTTATTCCAATTGGTGTCGTAAGAAAATTTAAATGACCGTTTAATTAATTTGATAGAAAAAAAATAATTATAGTGTTTTTAATAGTCGAATTTCTTAATTACAAATTTTTTTGGATATCCTATTGTCAACTTGAACGAGTAAGTATATTATTGAATGAACTCTTTATACATACAGAATAATTATATAATAAATTTTGTAAGAATGTCTTAAAAATAATATAAATAATTTTAAAATATTAAACTCGCAACTTATGTCATCTAACACTTATCACTAACTCACTATACTATGCTGATCAGGTAATTAAGTTTATTATTATTATTATTATTATTATTATTATGTGGTGCAAAGGTAAGTGTTTGTTAATCATCTCACTTGATAGTTAAATTGACTTTGCCTTAAGGTGCCGATTTGGCTTGTTACAATTGTTAAGAAAAGATGGCATGTAACTTAAGTTAGACTTTTAATTATTTGTTCTTTTTCCTTGTCACTTCCCTCTTTCCAACACACAGAATATTAGACACTGCATATTTCCAATAACTAAAAGTCTAAAAGCATACCACAAGTCCCCAACCATCAGGAAAAGGAGCATGGGCCCTCCAAATAATGTCACATGCATTATTACATGTATAATTTATCCCAAAAGATACATACATACATATATATATATACATACATACATATATATATATATATATATATATATATATATACACATATATTAATAGTAATAATGTATAGATAGTAGATACAAGTAATTACACGTTTATTTATTTATTTATTTGGGTAACTGATACAATGTTATGGACTCGTATAGTTGTATAATTACATGGGTGGCCGATAGGACTTCATTTTATTAAAAAAATTGTGCATTTAATTGTCACTAAACCCTTGAACCCCACTATTGAGCCATGGTATCAAATGAATGATACATTGATACCTGGCCACTCCCAATTCTCAATCTCTCCCTTTGCTGGGCATGCCACTCAACCAAATGGTTGGTAGTGGTGGAGATAATATGCTTTTGAAGTCAAATTCGAGCGCCATAAGTGCTGTCCCCCTCGGTGCTCATAATCACACATATTTTTCAGTTTTACCCGTCCCAATATATATATATCACTGAAAACGTGTAAACATGGAGAGACAAAATTGGATTGCTACAGCCTACAGCCCTACACCTATCTCTATCTTCTTCCTAAAGAAAATATACTACCACCGTTTTAGCCAAGCTGATTCTTAGCGATTAAAATCACAACAAAATTCTTGTTCATTTATGTTAAAATTATGCTTCATTGATACGTGTGTGTGTGTGTGTGTGTGTGTGTGTGTGTGTATATATATATATATATATATGTATATATATATCCTAATGTATGTAAACAACATATCCTGTCTAATTTAATTTTAAGAATAAATCTATATACACATTCAGTATCATATCTAAAGACACAAACAAAGATAAAATTAGAGTAGAGACGAGAGGATTGCAGAAAAAAGAGAGAAATATTTTGTTCTTAATTCACCTTTATGTGTGTCTGAGTATGATAGTGAATGTGCACATAAATATACTCTAATTTTAAACTGTTTTAATTTACCATATATATTTTCTCTACACGTACAATAGTCAAATACCAGATGTAAAACACTACATCTTTCGCTCAATTATAGTAATAACCATGTAAACTCTAGTTTGTAAATTAGAAAGTGCATGTCATGTAATACGCCAACAAAAAGTGATGTGCAAATTTGTTGACAACATCTTACCAGATGTACTGAACCATAAACTTGCAGAACAACTTTTCACCTCCTCAAATGTATGTATATTTATGCATACAAAAATGGAAGAGAAACATGCATAATACTTAAAATTTATCCAACCAATCTTCATATAAGATTTATCCAACCAATGTTATGATGACACATTATTTGAGACACTCATTCATACTAAAAATTTAAGACTCCTAATATCAACCAAAAATAAAAAATAAATAAATAAACAAAAACTATTATTGTTACGTTTGTTGGTCGCGTTTTAACAAATGCAGAGTAGAGATTGTGCCAAATTTACAGTTGCAGATACATTCAAATGAAAGTAGGAAAAATAATGCAACTGAATAACGATGCCGCTAACAATCAAATAAACCAGTTTAAGTGATATACTTAATTCAACTATACTGTGTATAATAAAAATTATCTACTGCTTCATAATATTCTAAGTTAAGAAATAAATTATTAAATGTAACTCACATGAAAGCATTCTCTCTACCCAATTGAGTAACACTTGTAAGCCTTCATTCTTCTGTATAATTGGACAAAACTTGGTTGTCTTGGGCATTTCTTCCACTGTTTTAAATACAAACTTACCTGTAGCAACAAAAAATGTCGGAGGCACAACAATAACCTACTTGTCAAAAATGCAGAGGCTAAGCATTTTGGGTGGAACCAAGTATCCCATCTTTTCTCTGAAAGATTTACTAGCACTCGATTCGAACTGCTCCACTCTCTGATGAAATGAACTTGGGTTTCCTATTGACTTGCTCCAAGCACTGGATAACATCTCCAATCTGGAAATCCAACCAATTGTGGAGCACAAGTCCACATTCGTTACCCTTGACGACAGTCTCCACATCCTGCTTATCTCGCTTCAGGGATATGCAAGATCCTTCAAAAACTACTTCCCCACTTCTCAGAAGCCGCATTGTTGATGACTTGGTGAAACGCCCATCTAACACTCGACAACCAGCAATCTTCACGTCTTCTCCCTTGGCTTTGCTCCTTCCTTTAAGCTCAAAAATGTTTAGGACCTGCCCCTCTCCAGCCACCTCAGTCTCAAACGTTCCAGGGGCCTTCTCTACAATTAAATTACCAATGTCCTCCAGAAGATGATAGATCACTCTGTGGACTTTTATCTACATCCATCAATATAGTCAGTTAATAGAAGCAAGATTTTTCTGTTTACTCTTCTACGTTTGGGTAGTAGTTAAACAATATTGTCAACAGCTCATGACGAAAGAGAATGCTATAAAGAATATCAAAGTATTCAATCACTTTAAGATAAATAAAAAACACGGCAATCATTTTTGTGACAGATCTAATACCTTTATACTGGCTTGAGTTGCAGCCATACTAACAGCACTTGATGGACTCCGCACATTGAATCCAACTATGCATGCACCACAGGCTTGTGCAAAGTCCAAATCAGACTGAGAAATAGGCCCAACTCCAACATGGACAACGTTTACAAAAACCTGACAGATTTTTCAGGGAAGATAATTAATTGTAGCTCTACCATACCATATATAAAGGAATTTCTCAAAGATAGTTTTTGAAATATATTGTAGGAAAACGTTGTACACATTTTTCACAATGTATGGAAAATAATGATCATCACTATCTAAGGTTATATACACCTTAAATGTTTATATAAGACAGCTAAAGAGAAAGCACGCTGGTATTTGACTATCATACTTGTTTGGCATACCTGTGGACTATTCAAACTCTTCAACGCATCCGTGACTGCTTGGACGGTGCCCTGGACATCTGCTTTTACTATAATCGGCATTTCAACCCTCTCGGGTACCTCTTCTGACGGATCAGGAGTTACAGTCTTGTCTTCGCTTATCTTCCTAAGCCTATACTTTTCTAGTTTCTTTTTCCTACCTGCACTAAGCATCCTTGCTCTATCCTCGGATTCTACAGCAATAATATCATCACCTGCCATTGGAAGTCCCTTCAGCCCTTCAATCTCAACAGGCATTGCCGGAGTAGCCCGATCAGTCAATTTCCCGGCTGTATCCCTTATGGCCCTTATTTTTCCCCACTCCGCTCCAACAACAACATGCTGCCCACAGACTAAAGTCCCTGCCTTCACTATTGCAGTAGCTAATGGACCACGTCCTCTGTCAAGCCTTGCCTCAACTACATAAGCTTGAGCAGATCCATCAATTCGTGCTTTCAGATCCATCAACTCAGCCTGCAAAAGTAAAGCCTCCTCCAAATTATCCAGTCCAGTTTTACTTAATGCAGAAACTTCAACAACTTGGACATCTCCACCCATCTCCTCCAGTGGCAAGCCTTCTGATGCAAGCTGGACTTTTACTCTTTCTGGATCTGCCGCTGGTTTATCACATTTATTTATTGCAACAACTATTGGTACATGAGCTGCCTTTGCATGAGACATGGCTTCAATAGTTTGGGGCATCACACCATCATCCGCAGCAACCACAAGCACAACTAAATCCGTGACTGCCGCACCTCTTGCTCGCATTGCACTAAATGCAGCATGACCAGGGGTGTCAAGGAATGTAATTGATGCGCCTGATGGCATGCTGACAACAAATGCACCAAGATGCTGAGTTATGCCTCCAGCTTCCTTGGCTGCAACGGACGTTTGACGCAGAGCATCCAAGAGAGAAGTTTTACCATGGTCAACATGACCCATGACTGTTACCACTGGAGGGCGTGGAAGAACTTCAGCACCTTCATATGAGTGGAGTCTCCTAACATTGACCCCAACTTCCTGCAATGATGGATGCAACCTATATCAATGACATAAAGTTCCAAACTTACTAACATTTGAAAAGAAATGAGTAGCCAAAAAGGAAAACGAAGGAAGGAAGGTGAATAAGATTAAGGGCACTCCTCCCCACATATTAGGCCAAAAGACATTTTAATGAGGCATGAAACTCTGTTTGCGTGCAATCGCACATTATACTAATGTGAATTGAAAGCCTTATATTGACTGTTCCAAACCGAATGATTCACTTAGCATATCAAAGCTTCATCAATTTATTTATTTATTATTATACTTTATGAAGAATCACTAACACTAATTTTTATTTTTGTTTTTTGGTGAAAATCCAGGAGTTAACACCACCATGCATCAATTATCTGAATGATTCACTTGCTAAATCAAAAAAGCTTCACCGATTTATTAATTTATTATTATATTCATGAATTATCACTAACAATAATTTTTATTATTATTATTTTTGGTGAAAACCCACAAGTTAAAACAGCCCATGCAAAAACAAAATGGAAGTACTAATGCAGAAATCTTAAGGAGTTTTGTACAAATGCTGAAATGTTACTTCTTCAGTGTATATAAGCCACTGTTAATTATAGCCGACCAATTTAATTATGGGTATTGATAAACACAGAGCTTTCATACAAAATTTCCATACTAAACGACATGCATTGTGGTTCTGTTTTTTTAAAAACATATACATTTTAATTAAATATTATCATTACCACATCCATCTGGCCCGGCAACATTAGTCTTTTATTACACTACATATCATAATTTGATTCGTACAGGAAAGAAGGAAGATTACCATTGCAACCAGCTCTGCAATGTCAATGCTGAGAGGGTCAAACTCTGAGTCAATTTTTTCACCAACATTTACGAGAATATTCTGCACAGTAGATATAGATTCACCACTACGCTTGGCTAGCTCTACAATAGTCATGCCTTCAAATATCTCAATTGTTTTATCTGGTAAGGATTTGGCAGCTCTCTTTAATTTAGGTGGCACATACGGTGCCTCAACCGGCGGCTGGGTTGAAGTGGATCTTTTCTTGAACTTCCCTTTCTTGGGAGTCTTTAAACCAATTGGCTCCTCACTGCTTCTTCTAGCCAGTAGTTCCGGACTCGAGTGGAAATACCTGAGGAAAACTCAAAACCATATAATCTGGACAACCGTGTACTATTCAGATTTAACATGCAAATGACAAAGAATGCGATCTAATTGACACTGCCAGCATGCAGATACTTCTAGCAATGATATTTCAACTTACCTTATTACGGGTCGGTTTGCCAAGCACTTATAATTCTTAGCAACCCATAATGCTGAGTTGATGGAAAATTCTGCAGCCAAAATTTGAGATACAAAGAGATGATGGTGATGCCAAATTTTACTAGAAACCTAGATGTTATTTCAGCCTTTTAACGAGTGCTCCAAAATTGTAAAACTAATAAATAAGCAGAAATTATTCACATGCATCAAGCAAAACAAATGTTGAAGCACCATTATTGTTAAAGGGTGACCAAATAAAAGCTGTTTAACTGAACAAAGGGCTTGGCCTCCAGTTCAATAGTATGGAACAGTAAGACCATAAACCTGCTATCACAGATAATAACTGAAACAAAATTATCAATAACAAACAGGCAAAAACCCAGACTAGTTCTGGTTACCTTGAAAGCATCTGACTGAAGCAGAAGCTGATTTAATTGTTCCTCTACGGGCAGGTGTAGAGATGGACAACAAAGCATGTCTAGTTGTTGTTGCAGTCAGAGCTTTTGTCAGACTAGCATGAATGCCCTATTAAGAAAACTATGGGTAAATGTTCCAAGAATTAAAAGATAAGAGATATTGTAAATTCGTGATAATACAAAAGACAAGCTTTATTTTTATTTTAATGGGACAGTATCACCATGTACACGAACTAGGGTGAGATTTTAATGGAGGCACACACAATATTGGGAGGGAAATGAGAACAGAGAAAGGTAACAAATGAATCTTCAAGCCAACTAATGATGGTGATGGAGCCCTAGAGGATTCCTTGTTCTCCTGTCATGTAGTTTCTTTCTTCTTCATCTATAGAATTATCTTTCTTCTAAAAATATATATAAAAAACAAACATGATCCTACAATAGTAAGGGTCCATTTGGGATCATGAATTACGACTCACAACCATGTGGATTTGAAGTCTGGGGCTCAAATTTATATATATTTGTACCCAATGGCCTGCATATGTAAAACTCGAATCGAACGCCCAGTTGAGATATGGTATCTGTTTTCAAACATACACAACATGCCCCTCGCCCCTCGCTCTCTTTTTCTCTTTTAGAATTAAGATGCACCACTAATAGTGGTGCCAAGTAACATTAATGAAAGTGTGTATTGCAGCTAAAAGTATTTTTTAAAGCCTGATTAGTACCCCAAGAACCCCGCCAGAATCGCAAAAGCATATGTTTGGCTTAATGTTGGTGTGTAATAATTTTCATAGCTACCCCTGATCTTGGTCATAAGATATCCTTCTTTTTCAAGTTTCAATAGTAATGATGTAGTAGTCTTGATTCAATAACGAGGTACGGTCTGTTTACCTTAGATAGATGTTGATGAAGTACCATTTGAGTTCTACATCCACAGTCCACGAAGTTTTTCCCACTTGTAACATGACATTCATTCTCCATAAAAAAATCTCCCAAACTAGAAAAGACTAGATACCTCAAACACTACCAAAAACATAACTGAATACATCACAAAAATTCCAAAAAAGCCCTAGAATTGCCAAATATTCCTCATGGAGCCACAGGAATAATTACTCGACAACTAGTATCAAAGTTTAAGGACCGTGAGTTCCATATTCTCAAAACATTTTCTATCTTTCTGCCTTTAAATGGGCTATATTTATATTTAGCATAAAGAATAACACTGCAACTCTTACTCAAGTTCTTTCAGAGCATTCATACATATCAAATTCTTCCATTGAAACTATATGATCTAAAGTCCATATATTGAAATCTACTTGCCCCAACAACCAAAAAAAAAGAGTATATATTGAAAACTAGATATTTGTAATCCTAGCTTGTTTAGAAAATAGAAGTGTCTTCCTTGTGGTATATTATTATGTTTTAAAGCACAAAAGGTTCATCTAAGCTCAGTACAGATAAATGATTAGAGAATGAAAAGGCGAAACCAAACTTATTGAAGCTAATATAAAAACTCACCTGTTTCCCAACCACACTCCAAGCCATTCATAAGTATATCAAGCTCTGCACATATACAGAACAAATGAGCCCAAAGTAAATTCACCAGTTAAAGCTAGAATAAAAATGAAGATCCAAACTTCTGAGCCAATAAAGACTTTTCTAAAGGAAGGAGACTATAAATTGAACCTGAACATTTTCATTTCGAAATCTAATTATTAGTATGACAAGCAAAATTCCAAAAGCCAAAACTAGAATTCTTAAAAAGAAAAAGAGAAGAAGGAAATACACTGAACTAAAAAAATCATGTCTTTATGCTGTGGTCGGTTATTAAATTTAAACTCCTTATTTCCAATTCCCTGAAAAGTTTTAGAGCAAGGAAAAGCAAAACAAGATAAGAAATTTGATTTGGGTTTGTTACGAATTGGAGTATTTCACCAGAAATATTGAGGGGGTGAGTTGGAAATCCGGGAATAAAAATTATTAAGTAAGTGGGGAAGTAGATCCTAGTACCAAAAGGGCAAAAAGAAAGTCAGAAAGAAGAGTGAATGAATTCAACCCTTAATCTATCATTTCACATCAAGATATTTAAGATAACGGAAATGAATAATTACTAGAAGAAGGGGAACTACTGTATTTGATAGAACTAAGGAGGAAACAAAGAAAAGTTCACTAACCAAAACAAAACCAAATAAAAATAATAAATTCATTTTGTATATAATTAAAAATATTTAGCAAAAAAAAACCCAAATAAAGCACCAGACTTTTCTGAAGGAAAGTGAATGCGAATTGAAACTGGAACATTTTCATTTTGATATCTAATTACTGGCATGGTAAACAAAATTCCAAATTCTTAGAAAGAAAAAGATAAGAAGAAGAAGAAGAAGAAAAAACGTAGAAGGGTCTTACAGACGATTTTAATGAATAGACACTGCTGCAGTTTCACTTTGGATCCATAAAAAAGCGGCTCGATTTTGAAGAATCCGGTTATGTGAACGAAATAGAGAGAAATAACACTGAGCTCCAAGTAACATACAAGACCCCTTTCTAATCGGTAGGGTTTAGGCCTCCATGGTGTCCTCCTACCGGCTACACCGTTAAACAGAGCAGAATATAGATATGGGCGTGACTTATTTTAAAATGACTTGTGATTTAAAATTTAAAATTATTTATGAATTATTTTAAATGTAAATTTATTTGATATTATTTTAATTTATAAATTAAAAATTAAATTAAAATAAATTATGATTGTATTTGATTAAAATGATTTATAAGTTAAAATATATTTATTTTATATTATATTATAATTGTATATTTATATATAGATTATATAATATAATATTATAATATATAATAGAATAATATATATATATATATATATAGCATATTATATTTTTTAAAATGTATTATATTTGTTATATATTATATTATAATTATATACATAAATATCTACAATATCTAATATAACATATAATATTATATGTATTAGTATATATTATATTTACTTTATATTATATTATGATATTAGTATAATATTATATATGAATATATAATATTGTTATATTATATATTAATATAGTATTATAATATTAATATGTATTATACTTATTTTAGATTATTATATATATAGATTTTTAGTTAGTTTATTATGAATATTTTGGTTATTATATTTTATTTCATTCCATTTCGATATAAACTTTTAAGTAACGTACAAAACGTATGAATAAAATGTATGATTTCAATTTTATTATAATTTGACTCCAATTTTAATCATCATTTTATTCCATCCAAAACGATTATGTCCAACCAAATGACCCGTAATTTTTTTTATCTTCTTCTACTTAAGCTTGCTTTTGGTTTTATTGTGATGGTTCATACATATATATATATATATATATATATATATATAGAGAGAGAGAGAGAGAGAGAGACCTGCTTCTCTATTAATTAATTAGCAAAAGTAAATTAATTCTTCTAATTTTAATTTTTCTCCTTCTGGATTTGAAAAATATTTCTCTCTATTTATTCTCTCTCTAAAAAGTTATCTTTCTCTCTACTAATTTTGTCATTTTTATATGGTGTAACACGGATCATTAAATTTTACATAAAAAGGAATGTGAGGTGTGAGCTAGCGTTTGCATATTTGAATACACTTCTTCTCATGTTATGTATAAAAGAATATTTTTATAATTTTTTAAAATATTATTATTATAAAGAGATATTTCATATAAAAGTCTATTTAGGAACCTTGATTCGATGGTTTGGAATTAGAATTGGGGCTCTAAAAATCAATTACATTGTTTGGACAATAAAAATGAGTTTGGAATTGAGATTGATTTAAAAGTCCAGATCTGTAAATAACATAAATCTAATACCAATGCTATCCATGAGATTTTTAAAACAAAACTTAAAAGTTCGTACAATCAAATGTCGGACACACACACTAAAACACGCTCAGAACATATAGTCAACACATTCTCCAATCGCCCCTCTCCCTTTCAACTAGATTTTCTCTAATGGGGGACATTAAGTTATAATTCGCGGTTATGATTTTTTCCTTTTCTTTGGAACTCTGCAGGCCAAATCAAAGAGAAAAACGTAGAAGAAGAAGAAGAAAAAGAATAAGGTGTTGAGGGTTGCAGGAAAAAGGCTCTCTTCTATCTCCCCGTGGAGGCCCAATCAGCCGGCCACTTCCATCATTTCCATGAATCTAATCAACACCGTCGGCGATTCCTCATCTTCCGACGACCACCTCTGATCGAATCCCTTCTTATTGAACTCATTTTCACACCAATTTCATCTTCCTTTCAGAGGTTAGTTTCTTAGGATTTATATTTGAATGTGTGTGCGAAATTTAGTATCCCTAAATCGATGAAGGGTATACATTGATGATTCATGTGAATTTATGAAAATAGCATAACAAGAAGAGCTATTTAAAAGACATCGATTTGGTAAATTTATGAAAATAGCATAATTAAGCAGTTTGAAGCTATTTAAAAAGAAGGGTATATACTGATGATTCATGTGAAGAGAAACTTTTTCCTATTCGGTTTGATGCCTCCGGGCTCCCGATGGAGCTTTCCCTTCGGTCTGAGGTCTCTGGGCTCTCGATGGAGTCTTTCCCTTAGGTCTGATGCATTTGGGCTCCCGATGGAGTTTTTCCTTCAGTCTGATACCTTTGGACTTCCGATGGAGCTTTCCCTTCGGTTTAATACCTCCGAGCTCCCGATAGAACTTTTTCTTCGGTTTGATACCTTCGGACTCCCGATGGAGTTTTCCCTTCGGTCTGATGCCTCCGAGCTCCCGATAGAATCTTTCCCTTCGGTCTAATACATTTGGGCTCCCGATGGAATTTTTCCTTCGATCTGATACCTTTGGGCTCCCGATGGAGCTTTCCTTTCTGTCTGATGCCTCCGGGCTCCCGATGGAGTGTTTCCTTTCGGTCTGATGCATTTGGGCTCCCGATAGAGCTTTTCCTTTGGTCTGATGCCTCTGGACTCCCGATGGAGTCTTTTCCTTCGGTCTGATGCCTCCGGGCTCCTGATAGAGTTTTTCCTTCAGTCTGATGCCTGCAGACTCCCGAAAGAACTCGCCCATCTAGGTCATTGCAGTCTTTGGACTCCCAGAGCCTGCTATCTACTCCTCCATCCCATTTCATAAGCTGAATGAGTAGGGGGCAATGTTGGGCTACGTATTTTACTAGCATAAATGGGATACCAATGATGGGCTTGGCCCTGCAGACTATTAAGTCTAGTGCGCGCACAAGAGGACTCCTAAGTTCGATAGGCTTAGGATCGCTTTCCTTATCGATTCAGATACTAACTAGTTACCATATCTAATATTAATTGGTATGGAAATTACCTATCTAGCATTGATTAGGATAACAGTTACCTTATCTAATAAGGATTCTGCTACACAATTCATATTATGAATTGGAGTCCTGTTGAGTAATATGAGTACTATAAATATATGATGAATAATAGAGGTACGCTGTAAGACCCCGAATTTTATGAAATATAAAATTTAATTTTTCTTCATATATATTTTTTTTCATGAAACAGTAAGTGGTTAAATTAACGAAATTGAAAGTTAAGGATGTTATGTGCAAATTTTATTTTGTCGGACAATATTCGTTTTGTTGGGGAATATTCGTTTTGTTGGGGAATATTCGGGTCGTACGACGGCGCCGAAATAACTAATTATTAGTGGACCCCACAACGGAATATTTGTCGGATATAGAAAACGACAGAAGTAACATTTTTAAATAAAAATAGTCAACGGTGTTAATTGTTAAAATACCGGTGATAAAAGAATAGTAGCATACGGTAAATTATAGTATTTTCTGTAGCACACGGTATGCTACAGTAGCACACGGTATTGCACAGTGTCTCATATTATTGGTCTGATAATTGACACCGTAACTGTGCGCATCATTTCATCAATAATTGTCACTGCATAATATTTTATGTTATAAATTCAATAATTGTTGCTACACAGTATTTTGCATTATTGATTTAAAAATTATCATTACACTGTATTTCATATCATTGACTCAATAATTGTTGGTGCACTGTAGTTTAAAATTATTGAACCTAATAATTGTCACAGTAGCAAATATACTGTAATTTATATTATTAAATTAATAATAATCTGTAACGTGTTTATTACATTATTGTTGAATTATTGTTATAGCATTATTTTATTTTATATGCAGGACCCACAGGAAGAAAAATAAAATAAAATAAATAAATTTAAAAAAAAAAATATTAATTAATTATTATGTGAATAGTAACATGTGGACCCTATGTGGGGGCCACATGAAAATCAAAATGAGTTTTTCATTTTGCTGGGAAGGTTGGTAAGGCAGCCGACTGCGCTGCCAATTTAGAAAATGTAGGCAGGCGTCTGTTGCCACCTACCATGCACAGTGGTTCCTTTTCTCCTATAAATAGCTTGCTCAGCTGAATAGAAAAATCACACCTAAAACATAAAATTTTTCTATAAGAATTTTATGAGTTTTCTCTGAGAATAGTAAGGCTATTTTAAGTGTTTGAAAGCCAAAAAGAGTGCAGGAATTTTTCAAGTAAGTCTTTTATTAAAAAGTAGTAATTTTATAAATTCCTATTTTTCACGGTATTCACAAATCTTCCTTTAGAAGACTCTTCTTTGAGAAGATTCATTTTTAAAAGTTTTCTTTGGAAGATTTATTTTGGAATATTATTTTAAAAACTATTTTAAAGTAGTTATATTATACTACAAAAATTATGTTAAATATATATAATTTTGATAGTTTATATTATACGAGTTATCATACACTTTGAAATTTATATGTGTTAATTACTAATTTTATTAAAAATATATATAGGTTGATCAACCTCATTTAAATCAATATCCAGTCACGTGTTAAGGTAAGGAATATCATTCTTTTCACACTCTTAAATTTATTACGGTAAGGAATATTATCTTCTTTCATATTCTAACTTACTACGGTAAGGGGTATCACTCTTTTCATCATCATAAATGGATATTATTTTCTTTCTTACTTGAAGGGATTATCATTCTTTGATTCTCGAAAATAATATCGTTTCTTTCTTGTGCCATTTACTTCCATGTATTAAATTGTGGGAATAACCTTACGGCGCGGTTTTACCGCCTGTTGGTGAATAACCTTTTGTATTCATTCCTTATTAATCTTTGAGAATAACCTTACGGTGCGGATTATCGCCTGTTTGGTGAATAACTCTTCGTATTCAAATTGATGGGAATAACCGTACGGCGCGGATTATCGCCTGTTTGGTGAATAACTCTTCGTATTCAAATTGATGGGAATAACCTTACGGCGCGGATTATCGCCTGTTTGGTGAATAACTATTCGTATTCAAATTGATGGGAATAACCTTACGGCGCGGATTACCGCCTGCTGGTGAATAACCCTTTTTATTTGTCTCGTGTGGAAATAATTTGTCTACACGAATTATCACATGACACTTTTATTCCATATTCGTAAGTGATATCATTTTCATTTATACTCATAAGGGATACCATCTTTTTCATTTTCCATTATTCAAACTTACTATGGTAAGGGATATTAATTCCCTTCACCTTTTGTTAATCAAACCTGCTACGGTAAGGGATATTATTTTCTTTCATACACCTAAATCGAAACTTATTATGGAACTATTGCTTCTATAATTCCTGAAAATATTATATGTTCCATAATAGTTGAATTTCATTATTTCAACTGAACCTTCCTATTTTCTGAACATTTCTATTGAACTGTAATCGTTATTCTGAACTGTGGATCTTGAATATCATTTTTAAATTTCACTCCACATCATGTTGGCAATTTGGACATTATTTGAATCTGCACAAAGTAAACTTCCGATACTTATTGTTTATCCTGTTCTTCTGTTCATCATTTGTATCACTGTTATTTGTATTAATCATCAAGAATCAAGTTGTTGTGAATATCTGTGGCCGGGGGCACAGATGTGATATAATTGTTGAACAGATGATAGGTTAAAGGCGATATACTAGGTTAAAGGCGATACATCTGTTCGGTGTCTTTTATGGCACGTGGTTAATATTCTCTTTGGCCCGTAGTGCAAAGATGAACTGTTGATTGGTATGATTATGACCAAAGGCTGAATCTGGTATAATCATGACCGTTGGTGTTATACTGAATGTCTTTGGCCCGTAGTGCAAAGATGAACTGTTGATCTGCATGATTATGACCAGGAACTGTGAAGTTGTATTATCTTGACTAATGGTATTTCAGATGATAAAAGTTGATGATATTTTTACTAAAAAGAGAAGCGAGTGGACATTATAGTCTGCATTATTCTTCTAATAGATTGCTCATTCCGCTGCTATTATTGATCTGAACATTGTTTAAGAATTTAACTACAGTTTTTGATATAAACCTTGTAGTCTATTGTATTCTATCAAAAGCTCAACTGTTGAAGACTAATGATAATTTATTTGTCATTATCTTAGTCATGATATTCTTTACTGGGCTATTTGAGCTCACCCTTTCTTTTGTTCCATTGTTTTTCAACAGGAGATGAAAACGTAACAGGGTCTAGCCGGGGGATGGAGTGAGAGTCTGAGGAATAGCTGTCGTAGTCTTCACGTGTTGTAAATAGTGTGACAATAATAGTGAAGACTTAGTTGTGTATTATTATACACTGTATTGTTGTACGTTGTGCTTTGTTGTAATAATTTTGTTGTAGTCTTTTGACGACTCAAGTTTGGGCTGTGTGGGCTTAGATTTGGGGGCGTCACATACGCAGATCTGATTCTACCTACTAAATACTTTCTGCCTTCATTGTTGACACATCTTGAAACCTGTACTTACTCTAACACCGGAGGTATCCCCCGGCGGCCCAAGCCGTCAAGCACTTCTAGTGGTTATTTCTGTGCAGGTCCCAATACGAACTGGTGGTTGAACGTATGGACGAAATTCGAGCGTTAACATGCATCAAAAGTAAAGAAGGAAAGTGATAGCTCACATTCAAGGTACAAAGTGGTTGTGAAATAATTTGCTAGAAAAAATCTGTAAAGTTTGAGTTAGATCCTCCTATTGAGAAGAACCATACTAATGAGACAAATCTGGACATAAAGAAACTTGAGATGAGCAAAGATTTCATTGTAATTAATTTCAAGTGAGGAATTGTGGTTGGTAATCTTTTATTTCCTGAGTTCGGATAGGGAGATTGTTGGGCATTGGTCATTAATTCAAGTTAAAAAAAGATTTACTTGTTAGTTTGATTGGTGTCTAAAACAAGTAAATGTGATTTTAATCTGATTAGGAGAATAAATTATTTTCAATATATAATGGGAGTGGACTAGGAAGAATACTATAGTTAAGGTTACAAAGGAGAATTATTATTATAAGAGAGAAGTTCGATAATAAGAAGGCAATCGAAAGAATAAATTAAGAGGATTACAATTTGTTGTTCATGGATATTCGTCGCCATCTTTGTTCAATTGAAAGTTGAAAGACTTTATTATTTTGGGTGGTGAAGTTAATTAAATTTCTCAATCTAATTAAAGGTAAATTTATACTATCTCAATTGATTATGTAACCTCAAGTTTTAAGGCGTAAAATTTGAAAGGATTATCATAAGTCCGTTATTAGTGATATAGTGGATATTCAAAATTTGACTTGTGATTTTTTTTCTTTAAGATTTTTTTACATTAAATATTGCGTCTTACTTGTGGACGTTTATTTGTTATTTTTGTTCTTATTATTGAATTTTGTTAATTTCTTATTTAATTACATAAAGAGAAATTAAGATTATTTTATATTCGTTTTTCCCAACATAATGTAACCAACTATTTATCCTACATCATTTATGTTGGTAACCTAATTGTTAAAGGGTTGACCCTTAGAAAATTTTAATTCAAAAGTCCTGTATTTGATTTTCATCGGTATGAAATATTTAAAACTAAACGATAGACTAAGCAAAATTTGTGAGTAATCAAATATTATAAGGAAAATGATGAATGCACTTCAATTATCAGTTGAAATCTATTGTATAATAAAAAGCATTAGTATTTATATTTTAATCTTATAGTAGAATGCAAGTGATAAAACTTAAGAGTACATTTTTCAACTGCCAAATTTATTTAGACAATCTTTTGCGAAAAATTATTCAGTGGCCTTTGGACATTGTCACATGATATTTTAGACTAATCACATCTCTTAATTTCAGTGATGCTCTACTATTTATAGTTATGTGTCCACTGAAATAGAGAGATGTGCTGGAACATCACATGACAATGTTTCAAGATCATTGAATAATTATTTATTTTTTTTAACATGTGTATGATTGTATAAATTATAATAGGATAATAATGCATGCACAAAATATAATTTGTAAAATAAAGTGCTTTGTGTATAAATCCGCGAACTCCGGCTGACAAAAACAAATTATTTAGTTAAGACTACACGAGAGGTCAAATTATTTAATTGCATACAGAATAAACTTTGATTAGGTGAATAAAATTTTTAAGTACATTTTAGACTCTAAAAATCTCAAAAAAACTCTAAATCAAACATACAATATATCTATCACTCTACATAAGCATTATTAAGTAAAATGAGAGTGGGCTTTTTTTTCCCCCAATGGTAAAGGTATCCTGGAGCTAGTTTATACGTCAATTGAGACTAACGTTATGTTTAGATTATAGGAATAAATATGAGAATAAAATAATTTATTTTAATAAAAAAAAATAAAATTGTCTTTACTTATTCCATTAGAATATAATGAACTATTTTTATTCTTACTAAATCTATAAATTTTATTTTTTGGAGGAGAGTATAAAATGACTCATTCAAATTGAAATGAAATGAATCATTTCAGTATCTGTTTTATTCTCTTTTCTTTTTTATTTATTCACTAATTATATTCTTTCAATTAAAAAATAACATAAATTTTTCTTCGGAGACGCACCCTACCCATCAACCTGATGTAGTTACAAGAATTCTCCTGAATATTGACATTAACGTTCAAACTCATGAAGTTAAGGAAGTGAATAAACTTGCTAGACCAATGGGCCAACCTGAGTTAATGAGAGTGGGCCTGTGGGAGTGTTCATACATGGAGTAAAAAATACAACTTGAGTTAATGAGAGTGGGCCTGTGGGAGTGTTCCATACATGGAGTAATAAATACATGCCCCCAGCAATTAAAGCTACGTCACTGAACCTGTGAAACCGACCTGTCCATTGTCTCCATTTCAACACCTGCTATATCGTCTGTTCTGCATTTTCTTGTTCCAAAATAACTCTAGCAGGTCCTTGTGAAGCCCAAAAGAAAATAAAACTCATCAGTACGAGACCCTGAGAGAGCTGGCTAGGTCACTGAGTTGTGGTACCGTTAAAAGCCGAGTTATTAGACCTGCTCACTTCTCTCCTTACTGGGAAAAGTTGCTTGTTATCTCTTCTTCTGTGCAAAATTTCTTGATTTTGGCACTCAAACCAAAAGCAAAAAAGAAAAGAACAAAAAGAAAAGCTCCGGTTTCTGATCGTAGGTAAACACCCTTTTGACCAAAGTGGCAAACTACCTATTTCAAACCCATTTACCTCCATTTATTATACCATTTTTCACGTAATCTCAATCTACTTTTCTCGACATTACTCTTGAAAGCTGATTCTCTCCCTCCCTTCATCATTTCTCTCTCTTTCTATATATATGCTTTAATTTCAACTTCTTTTGTTGCTTTGATGCGGAGTCCTTGAATTGACATATATTGTTATTCAAATGGTCTTGAAAATGGAAAGTTTGTACATATTTTCTTTGGTATTTTTGGTGGGTTTATTATTCTGTCAAGGGAATTCAAGTCTTGTTGACGGTGACAAGGGAGCATTGCTTGAATTTGTGAGCAATCTTCCTCACTCTCGTTATCTAAACTGGGATGAGTCCATTCCTGTGTGTAACTACTGGACTGGAGTGACATGTAGTGAAGATGGGTCTCGAGTAACAGCCGTACGATTGCCCGGAGTTGGATTTCACGGCCTCATTCCGGCCAACACTCTCAGCCGCCTCTCAGCATTGCAGATCTTGAGCCTCAGATCCAATGGTATTTCTGGGCCTTTCCCTTTTGATCTATTGAACCTCAAAAACTTGTCTTATCTTTATCTTCAATTCAATAGCTTCTCAGGCCCTTTGCCACTTAATTTCTCTGTTTGGAAGAATCTTACTAGCATTAATTTGTCCAACAATGCATTTAATGGAAGTATTCCTTCTTCTATTTCAAATTTGACCCATCTTTCAGCTTTAAATCTAGCTAACAACTCGTTTTCTGGTGAAATTCCTGATCTAAAAAATTTGCATAATTTGCAACTGTTAAACTTGTCAAATAACAAACTCACTGGCATTGTACCCAAATCTCTACAAAGATTTCCGAGCTCAGGATTTGTTGGAAATGAGATTTCCTTGCCATATTCTCCCATTCATGGAATTCCCAATTTTTCTCCTTCCCTTCACTCAAATCCTAAATATAAGAATGCTGGAAAACTAAGTGAGAGAGCATTAGTGGGTATTATAATTGCTGGTTGTGTTATTGGGCTTATTGGGTTTGCATTTCTGTTGGTTGTTTGCTGCTTCAAAAGAAAAGGTGCAGATGCGTTTGAAGGGAAGTTGGAGAAAGGGGGAATGTCACCTGAGAAAGCTATTTCGCGGAGTCAAGACGCTAATAATAGGTTGGTTTTCTTTGAGGGTTGTAGTTATGTATTCGATTTGGAGGATTTATTGAGAGCTTCTGCTGAGGTGCTGGGGAAAGGCACATTTGGTATGGCCTATAAGGCCATATTAGAGGATGGGACTTCAGTGGTGGTGAAGAGGTTGAAGGAAGTAGGTTCTGGGAAACGGGAATTCGAGCAACAAATGGAATTGGTGGGAAGTATCAAGCATGAGAATGTGATTGAGCTAAGGGCATATTACTACTCCAAGGATGAAAAGCTTATGGTATGCGATTATTACAGTCAAGGGAGTGTTGCTGCAATGTTACATGGTATGTTTCTTTCTTCATTCTCTGCATATTTGCTTCTATTATTATCTCCAACTCATGCGGCTTGTATCAATCTTTTGAATTGAATTTGACTCATCAAATCCGTTAGTTATTTGTCTTCGAAGGAAGCATTATATGTTTGCAGTACTTTGAGAGAAGGAAAAAGTGATGATACACTTGTTTTATATTTCACTTGTGCTAAATGCTTGTGGCTATAATAGCCTATTTTATAGGAAAATGGGTTAAAAACTGGAACAGTCTTTATATTTAACAGTTCAATAAGTTTGGCTAAACAGTAGTACTTTTGGAAGGATTGAATTTAAAGGGTTTCAATCCTGAATTTGGATGGAGATTTCTTGTGTGTGCTTATCATAATCCTTATCCATTCTTTTTTCCCCCAAGTGGTTGACAGGAGTGATAGCCTTGGAATCTTTCTGTCTGTCTCTTTGGAAGTACCCGATTTGATTCTTGCTCCCTTTCTTCTTCCTTCTTGTTTTTTTCTTCTCCTTGTTTTTGTGTTCTCCTCCAAATAAAATAAAGGCTTGTTACTGGTAGAGGTATAACAACTTCTTTGTGCTGGGGTCTTAAGATATTTTTTAAGCTTGGACGATTGCTTTGACCAAAGAATATGAGATATAGGATACATTATGGATTATGCAAACATGTGAACTAAGCATCTTTGTGGACTAGGGTGATTCCTTTGTATTGATTGAGATATCAGGCCAAAGCAAATAGCCAAATTCAAGTTTTCTTTTGATAAGTATGTCTGTGGATGAAATCACGTTAGCGTTTGTTTTCTAAAAGAGATTCGTAACGAATTGAAATAAATTGGTAGTAGAGGCCAATGCACTAAAACATAATTAGACTTGCCAGCAGTCCCCGTCTTTTACTGAAGCCATTTCTCCTTGTCCTAAGGTTTGTAGAGCACCTCTAGGCTCTAGACATCTTTTTCAACTCTACTTAACTGTTTATGATAAAATAAAATTGAGTCATCCAAAAACAGAGCCAAACATCGACTTTCATTACTCTCATCTATATTATATACTTTTCTGACATAGTTTCAGCATCATTGTAGTTATTCTTCATCCGTAGACATATATCTAAACATAGATTAAAAATATTTAAAATGCATTGGTGATAGGGTAGTTATTCAACCTAGTTGTTATCTGAGGAAATTCCATGTCATACTTGAGATTATGATTTTTGGATCACATACTCATTAATCACATAACATATACTCCCTCCATTCCACAAAAAGAGCCCAATTTTTTTGCAAAATTTGCAAATATGGATGATATATTTTTGTTTCATGTATACCCTAATAAGTTGTTAGTGTAGTCGTGTGATATGATAATGAATTTATAATGGCAAACTTGAGGAAATTGTGTCATTTTATACTACTATCACTAAAAAGTGAACTATATATGTGGAACAAAAAGAAATTGGCAAATGGTACTCTTTTTGTGATGGTGGGAGTAATATTTTTTCCTTAATTTTACTAATAAATTCTGATACCATGAATTGGATACATGGATTGTCTGTTGGGCTGAATGCTAGAGTATCTGTGACCTGGTATTGTCCTGCTCAGAGATCCTAGAATTGTTAGTTCTTTATCTTCTTTGTCATCTGTATAAACATTCCTTTTCAGGTTAGATTTTTCTCTTTGAAAACTTGATTGCCAGTAATATGAGATGTCTGGAATAATAGTGAAGAAGAACTATAGACATTTGATGCATATATGTTTCCCAGCTTTGTGAATTGATATCTTACATGCTCAATACCAATGCTTCTTTTTCTACATATGTCTGAACTGCTACTAAGTAATTAAGTTTGCGATTAATGTTAGCATGTATTAAAGCGATTTTTTTGGGTGGTAAATCATATTGGCAACACCTCCATTCACATATTACCAAAAAAAACACCTACCTTCACAGAATACAGTGTTAAGTCATGAGAGGCCATGTGTGAAGGATTAATGTGAACATGGATAATTTCTTTTGCAGCTTATTTGTACTTTTTGTTTTTTAGCTGATGTTTAAAGTTGTAAATAAACTAAAAAAAGAAAACCTTAGCCTCTAAATATTTACATTGTTCAATGAGTTGAGCTCAATTCAACCTTTATTTTTCAGGTAAAAGAGGAGAAGGTAGGATTCCTTTGAGTTGGGAAACCCGGCTGAGGATAGCGGTTGGGGCAGCAAGAGGCATTGCACGAATCCATATAGAGAACGGGGGGAAGCTTGTTCATGGCAACATAAAATCCTCAAACATCTTTCTGAACTCTCAACAATATGGTTGTGTATCAGATATTGGTCTGTCAACAATAATGAGTCCACTGGCTCCACCTATTGCTCGTGCCGCTGGCTACCGAGCCCCAGAGGTCACGGATACGCGGAAAGCCTCACAACCGTCTGATGTTTATAGCTTTGGTGTTTTATTACTGGAGCTCCTCACTGCTAAATCCCCTGTGCACACTGCTGGCGGTGATGAGCTAATACATTTGGTCAGGTGGGTTCATTCAGTAGTCAGAGAAGAGTGGACTGCAGAAGTGTTTGATGTGGAGCTAATGAGGTACCCAAATATAGAGGAAGAAATGGTGGAGCTATTACAGATAGCAATGGCATGTGTGGTAAGAGTGCCAGACCAGAGACCTAAAATGATGGATGTAGTCAAGATGATTGAAAATGTCAGGCCGACGGACTTTGAAAACCGGCCATCTTCTGAAATCAAATCGGAAAGCTCAACGCCAACCCCAGTGCCACCACCGGTTGTTGAGACAGAACCGACAGTTCCAGAATGAGTGTCCATTTTATCATTTTTTTTTATCTGGTTCAGCATGTTTGTGTTTCCTTGGCATTAGAATACATCTTGAAATATAACTGCTTATTTCACAAACTCAGTGAACAAAATTAATGTAAGTTTTTTTTGCAATATGAGCCACTTCAAGGCATAGTCTGGTCAGGTAATTTATCTGTGTATCAGTTGGGGTGTTGCCACCCATGATTGACTATTTTCAGTTAGATGTACTCTCAGTTTCACGTTCATCTCACTTTGTAAATCCCTGTTGCTTATTTATTTGCAAGTTATATTTTACAAACTTTGTAATGTTTCCATTGAATTACTGCTTAGGACAAGATAATCATCAACTTGCGCAACTAGGTTGCTCTTTTTCCCTTTTTTTTAAAAAAAATTAATTTTATTTCTTTTTAAATGTATTGTCACAATAGTAATGAAAATTTACACAGAATTATAAAGGATATTTTTATTCAACAAATTATTATAGATAAATAAGTAAATGCGCCAAAGGCATTATATTATTAGGACACACAATTTTTTTTTTATCACAATATAAATATTTACAGAAAGAATTACACTAGTCTGACAAAATTCATCTATCCGAGAAGGAACTTGTAAAATTAAAAATAAATAAATTATAAAATTAGTTTTCTTTGAAATTCAATTTAATTTATTTTAGACTATAAGAGTTATATCTAAAAATTTAATGCGAGACCATGTTATGCCATAATTTAATTCATGTATATATATATATATATATATATATATATATATATATATATATATATTTATATTCTTTAATTTCTTTTCAGAATGCATGAATTTTTTTTATTAAAAAAAGAGTATAATATTCTACAATATAGACTTTAGAGGGATTTACGAGAGGGATAACACTATTATTATTAACTCGTTGTCATAACCGATCAAAATGTAGCATTTTTATCCCACTTGGACCAAAGTTTCTATAATAAGAAATTGAAAGGTGGGCCCCAATAGGTAGATAAGACCAATCCCGAACCGATTGAGCAGGTGTCTGAGAGTGGGAGCAGCGGCAGGAAGCTTGTTGTGTGTTTCTCTCTGTAAAACTCTGCTTAGTCATATCCCGCTAAATTTCTCCGCTGTCTCAGACAGACACTAATAACCGGGGAGGATCTCGGGGGTAATCTCTCTCTCTCTCTCTATATGTATTTGTATTTAATCTGTATATGTATGTATATTTGTGGAGCTGGTTGAGTTGATCTAGGGTTTTGTATGGTAGGATTTCGTGATGGCCTCGAAGCGGATCTTGAAGGAGCTCAAGGATCTACAGAAGGATCCTCCTACCTCTTGCAGCGCAGGTATAAGCTTTGTAGTTCCTTCTTTATAGGTCAAATAGTTTCATTTTTCCGAATATTTTGAGATTTGGGTTGTTCTTTTTACTAAATCTTCTTTAGATTGTTAGTATGCGTGAATCTTACTCTTTATAAGCTGAAAATTAACTGATTTTGTGTTAATATGCAGAAAAGTTCGTAGCTTTGTTGTATCAACTGAAAATTTAATTGAACTTTAGCTGTATTTTCTGGGTTTTTCATAGGCCTTGCTGAAAGTTGCTGATTTTGTTGTAATCTTCTGAGATTTTAACTGTAAATAAGCTTTTCTGTGTTGTTTGCATAGGGATTAGCTGATAGTATGAAATGGTGAATATGGGTTGGTTTGGATGGATTTGATCAATTTTATTTTAATATAATTTAAAGGATTGCAATTGATGGATGGAATTCTGAGTTCACATAACTTTTGTGTGAACCTTATTGAGATGTGGTACTATTGCATAATGCATAAGCAACCTATCTATTTTGATCAGGGCTTTTGAGTTTGTCTCATGAATATCACACATTTGTGGTTAGGTAATGCATACTACCTCAGAGTACTGTTAGTTCGTGCAACCATTTCTCTCTCTCTCTCTCTCTCTCTCTCTCTCTCTCTCTCATACGCCCATGCACACAGATGCATCATATGGGTAGATATTGATAATTATTGAGGAACATTCAAGTGTTACTAGTATCATGGAATAGTGTTGTATGTAATTTGTGATGTGATGCTTATGTTAGAGATGGAATTAACACGGCTAATTGTTCTCCTCAGCCTACAACCCCCCCTGTCACACACCTTTTACCTGTTTATTTCAGTTAATGCCAAAAGATAACTCTTTCATGCATAAGAGTGAGAGGCTAAACCATACACCTAGGCTATGTTTGTTTACAAAAAATATACTTAGGATTTGACTATTTGTATTAATTTAACACTACTTTGGACTATTTTATTCTATGATGGGGGATTAAATAGTCCTACGGACTATTTTTTTTTTATCATTCCTAAGGCTATTTATGTGGAATTATATAATCCCATGAAATTTTTTGGATTAATAGTCCCTTTTATTTTAAACTATTAAATGACTGTATGAGACTAATAGTCTAACATTAAAGTATTAATAATCCCTCGTTAAAGAATTAAATAGTATAAAGTAGTATTAAATTAAGGTAAATAGTCCAATCTCAAGTATGTTTTTTGCAAACAAACATAGTCCTAAAGTTAACTATGTTTAGCACGCGAACACACTTGAAACTATTAATAGATTTTTATTATCATGCAGCAGTTTATTCCTTTAATTTATCTCTCCTTTTTATTTAAAAATTTCAGGCCCAGTTGCTGAAGACATGTTTCACTGGCAAGCAACAATTATGGGTCCCGCTGACAGTCCTTATGCGGGTGGAGTGTTTCTAGTTACAATTCATTTCCCTCCAGATTATCCTTTCAAACCACCTAAGGTTCTCATTCAACTGCAATTTCTGTTAGAGAAATGTCTGTAAAATAACCATATGGTGCTTAGATATTGTGTTATTCTGCTAAAGGTGTTTTTTCCGTGCTTCTGTTGCGTAGATTTGTATTACATTGAGCATGAAACTGAGATTTAGCCCTGTTTTACATTGTATTTTCTTCTGATTTTGAGAATTAAAAGTCTTGTACAAGTGCGATACTAATGTTTTTTTGGGGTGTTTGTTTGTGTGTGCGGCTGCACCCTTTGGGTGGGGGTTGAAGCTGTGCTTGTGCTCCAATGAGTAAGGGGGATCAGTACAAGAATGGCATACTCCTATGGATGCTTCTTGGGAGTTTGCTTGTGACTCTCTTTTTCCGGTTTGCTCGTCATGATTTTGGCTATTATTTATTTATTTTACAGTCATTCAAGGAATCAACTGATTGCATAAAATCTTGTTTGAGCAGCTTGTTTTATTGACATGAGCTTTTTCTCGAACGTCTCGCGAGCTGCTCGGTTCTTTGACAGCCCTAAATGTTGTGTGATGTGATTTCATGTTTGTTATATTAATCTTTGTGTAAAGAGAGGTTATGTAATAATTTAGAATATATTTTTTTGATAAGTCAGACTAAAGACTTAATATACCCATGATGAACACTTTAACCTTTTGGGCAGCTGGCATTTGATTTTTCTCCATTTACAGCTGCTACTCATTTGTCATTTGTTCTCGTGGTTTCTTTGTTGTTGTTGTGTTGTGAAATACTACATTGATAACTATAATAAATGAATTAGAGTAAACTGTATGCCCAGTAGTTAAGACCATGCTTTAGCAATGTATTTGAATCTTATTAGCCACAAGGGCCATAACTGCGTAGAGCATTTGGCCATGTATTGTATGAATTTGTAAGCATTTGTTTACATGCATGATCTATATATTATTTTTTTTGCCATTTCATGATCTGTGCTTCATTTCAAGGAAGAGCATATGCGCTTTTGAGACTAGGGTTTTATTATTCTTGTTATTAATTTTTTTTGTGGGGTTAATTTCTTTGTTTCTTATATGGTTGGTTGGAATTTGCAGGTAGCTTTCAGAACAAAGGTTTTCCATCCAAATATTAACAGCAATGGCAGCATTTGCCTTGATATTCTGAAGGAACAGTGGAGCCCTGCTCTTACTATTTCAAAGGTTTTTACTCTATTACTCAAACTGTTAGCATAATAAAATCCTTGCTTACCCCTGGAAATACATCATGATTTGTTTGGAACTTGAAAAGTGCAAGGAAAGGAAAATAACATAAAAAATTTCTAACTTTCAAGCATAGTTGTCAAACCTTGAATTGTATCGTATATCGAAAATTCCCATATCGTATTTCATGTATTATGTCATGAATCGTATCGTACGATATAAAAATAAAATAAAAAATGTAGTAATGTATATTTAAACATATAAAATACAATTTATTGGACAATCAAGCATATTAGCTTGATTATGTATAAAAGTAGTCCATTAAATATTATTATGGACTAAAAATAAAATTTAAAGTTAAACAGTAGTCAAAATACTCTAATTGATTTATCAGTTATTATTTCAGTAATCTTTATAGAGTAATTACAAGAGAAAATTCAAATTCAAATTCATTTTTAATCTATAAAAAAAATAGAATAATTTAAATTAACAACTAGAGATTTATGTATCTGCTTATAGAAAGTGACGTGAAAAAAATAAAGCGACATTTTGAATAAGATATAATGCTCTAAAAAGTTATTAAAGGCTCATGAAGAGATGTAGAATATGTTTGTTCTAGAAAACCTTTTTAATTGAAATTGTAAAAGCCTTTAAAGTTTTGTTTTTGGTCTTTTGGATCTGCATGAAAAAAAATTCAAGTTGGTTGCTTTTAAAAAGTATTGTGCATTATATCGTATCATAAAAATCCTATCGAATCGTAATTGAATCGTATGATGCAATGTCATTTTCAATTCACCCCGCCGTATTGTATCGTACGATACGTTACGATATGCGTATCGTAAGATTTTGATAAATATGCTATCAAGAGTTTTATCATTAATTTTGAAATTCAACATGACACTCCCTCTGTCCCTGTTTATGTGACTATTAAATATTATGAAGTATTTATATGTGGACTATAGGTACGTTAATATAGTTATTTCTTCCTCCAATTCATTATGGGTTTCTAAACGAAGCCAAGAAGTGGAGAAAAGGCAGCCTGATTCTTGCTATACCATAATCAATTCCCATTTGTTAAGCCATTAAAACTGACCCATCCTAATTTTTCTGGCTCATGTTCAGGTTTTGCTGTCTATCTGTTCTCTGTTGACGGACCCAAATCCTGATGACCCTCTTGTACCAGAGATAGCTCACATGTACAAGACTGATAGGAGCAAGTATGAGACAACTGCCCGGAGCTGGACCCAGAAATACGCCATGGGTTAGGGTGTTGCCATGTGTGATAGGAGGGGAATTTCCGGGTGAATTTTTTTTGAAGCATGTTTTCCGTGTGACTTGGGACTTCTATTTATATTGTATGAGTGAATGAAAGTGTAATGTCTGTAGTAAGATGGATCAAATGTGGAACTTTGGAAACCTCCTTGAAACAAAGTTATGTTTTTTTCTTCTTTTGTATGGGAAATCGTCTTTAAATGAATTATGTTTCCAGCTGATGGAATTCTCTTCAGTTGTCGGTCTACAGATTTTGATGGTAAAAGAGATGATCAATTCATTACTAGGTATTTAAAGTACATCAACTGATAATAACTGTTCTCTGAGGGATTGTAATTATTTTTGAAGTATGATTATTCCAGTGGCTACAAAGAAATGGTAAATGCTTGCTTGATGTTTTGCTTATTTACTGGATGCCTTTGCATATGGTTTGGATTATGGTCTCTACTGGAGTTTTGGATTTAATGGTAAGGGGTGATTTAATATATGGATATGCAATTCAATAGAATGAAATAAAAGGAACAAATTATTGTATAAAAAGACTAGATTCTTGATACTAATGACCAACCTTTAAAATTGTTTATTTTTTTACATTTTGTGGCTCAAAGCATGCAACTTACTACCTTGGGAATGGTGCTCATTAATCGACTCCTATTCCATAAGCTTAATCCACCCATACGTACAAGTGTGCAACTTGCAATATTTTGAACAGAGCTCAAAAAACAAAACAAAAGAAACCTCTCCTCCAATGTAGTTTCTTGACTTGTCTTTTTGTCCATGGTTTTTTGCATCTCATGTTTGGCAGAGTCCAAGATATCCACAGGCTTTTATTGTCTTTTCCTAATCCTCATACAACTATCCCTTCTTCCGTCACATAAGAGCCATTTAGAGCATGATAGTAAAATTATTATGTTAAACTCGATGATTTTGTTATTTTATACAACTATCAATAAAATAAAGAATATGAATTTGGCTTAGCATTTACCAACTACTATTCATTCATGCTACTAAATTCAAGTGGGAATGTCCAATGTTTACAATATTATGGTCAAAAAGTTGTGATTTTTCAGCTGATCATGTATTGAAAGTTAGTATATCTACATTCTTACATGTCCAATGAACACAATTATTATGAGTATGACGAGAAGAATTTAGCCTTGAACCATAAATATAGTATAAACAGAAGACATTAATAAATAGCATCATTGGTAATATGTTCAAACAGAAACTGAAATCCAAAGTTCATTAGAAAACAAATCGCCATTATTATCATTGGAAGCTTATGATCTCTAACATTGATTCAATTCCTTAATCGGACACAACTTTACTAGTTAAGTGCCTAATCGCGATCGTGAGAGCCTAACTGCCAATCATGGAATGCCAGCAAAGAATTATGAGATGAATTTGGAGCTTCGGCATGAGCCGGTTAGACCAGACAATACATATTAATTAGCCTTAATCAAGCTTAAGAAAATGTCAGCTCACAGCAAGTGGGGGGAGTCCCTCTCCCAAATATTTAATGAAGCTGTGACCCTTTCTATATAAAGACAATTTTCTATTATTCAAATCTAGTTGCCATTTTTGGGGGTAATTACTGATATTTTTTTTGTTCTATACTGCCTTAATCAACCATAACCTAAATAAAGCCACCTAACCAATATATGTGTTGATACCACCGACGGTCCTTGTTACCATTCTTATTTGTTTTATTCTAAAATTAGAAATATATATTTTTAATCCATTTTAATTTATTATATACTTGATTGATATGTATGATTAAAAAAATATTACATGCTCGTGCCACGGTTACCAAAAAAGAAAAATAAAATTAAATAAAAAGATAATCTCAGTTTCATTAACCAGTGGTGAAACAGATCATTTAATAATGGTCCCTGTTAGTGTGAGGAGTGTTTGGACTTTGGAGCTTCCCCAAGTCCCAACCCCGACGGCCCCAATAACCTTGGTCCGGCCCATTCTACTCTCTACAAAGGGCGCAAGCCAAAATTACTGTAATGCCCCTCGTACTTTTGTAACACCCAGGAGTTCGGTTCTTTAGAACCGGTAGGTTAAATTACGTTTCTACTGTTTGATTTTGAATTCATTAAATGCGAAGGATTAAAATGAAATTATTTATATACAAAGAAATTAAAGCATAATTACAAAAAAAGTAACTAGAATTTTCATGACATTTTCGGCTACACCTCTATTATTTATATCGGCAAAACGAATCAATTTAGATAGTACTTTGTCGCTCTCGTGGTGGTGACTAGATCAATGCAGTATTGCTGAAAAAAGGATGCAATTTTATCCTTATTTTATGAATGATATTAGGCATGTAATTTTGTTTTTCGTTCAACCAAAAAAATTGAATATAAAGCTTGGGTTAGCATCTCAGGGATGTAACGCTTTCTTGTAGATGTTGTGGCCTTTGTAAAGTTGGGTCATTTGGTTGACAGATTAATTATAGGGGTACAGTTGATGTGTTGATTCAGTTTTGATATGGGTTGCTTCTTTTTGATACACTTCTTTATGTAGATGGAGTTCTTTTAGGTAGAAATATGTTGGTATAAACTTGCATGCCTTCTTGTTTTGGGTTTCAGATCAGCTTTTTTGTTTTGGGTTTGATAATTTATAGCAATTGTTGGTGTGGGTAAATAGTATGATGGATCCATTAAGCATATCGTTCTTTGGTGATACAAGTTGTGGTGTTCATGATACAAGTCTTTATGGCTTACTGGTGCTGCTTCATTTGATATTCATACACAGTCTAGAAAACTACTTGGCAGTAGTAATGTTCAGTTTGAGCTACAGTTCAACAAGGTGACAGTTGCTGTGAAGTTGGGTGTAAATTTGCTGCTATGCATCGATTGTCATTCTACATGGGAGACTTGATATATATGAAGTTTTTCATTCTTTTTTTGGCACAAAGTCGGCTGGGGCAGTGTTATATTTTGCTGGGATTATAGTTTTTCCAACTGGTCGGCTGCTTTTCTTGTACGGAGCTACTGTAATTATGCAGATATCTCGGGTGTTTTATGATCAAATGCTTTCTGTAATTGGATTTCGGGTATTTTGTTCATGCATTTTGGATTTGAATTTCTATTTTTGCCGACCAAAAAAAAATATGCAGTTATTTCTTCCTTGTTTTTAACACGCAACTATACAAAGACATGAAACACGATTAGGTCGTATTACTCGGTTTTCATTTTTTGCACCTTTGAGAAATGCATTTGCTTCAGTTCATTTACATAAAACCGGTTTAGGATAATGATAAGTAGGATTTTATTCCTATTTATTAGGTATTTTTAGACTTAATTAATTGTGAGTTTTTAAGTATTTTTAGTATTTTATATAATTTATGTAATTTTATGTGTTTTTTTTTTTTTATTTAATTTATATTTTATTGTGCAGGAAAAATAAGCTTGGGGGTAAATCTGTAAAGTCTGCATGAATCTGATGGCAATTTGATAATTACGACAAGGATGGCAGCCGCGTAATGCACGCGTATAGAAGAAATCAGGAGCGCCGAGTAGCGACGTCGTTTGGCAGACGGCTGAAGAAAGAAACGCCTGCGCCATGCGCGAACGTGGCCAGGAGGAAAAGACGTCGCGCAATGTGCGGCTGGCGGCTGACTTGGTCAACTGTAGCGGAGGGGCTGCTTGGCAGACGCGTTAATTGCCCATAACAGAATTATTCGCGATTTTGAGCATTAATTTGATTCCAAATTAAATTTTAATTCTACATTAGCTTAGGATTATTATTATACTTCTATAAATACATTACATTACATTAGATTAAAATTTTTTATCAGATTATTAAATATATTTAGGAGCTCTCTCTTAGGTTTTTCTTATATATTATTATTATTATGTTTGACCAATTTCATTATTTAGTTCTGGGGAATTTCAAACCCGATTATAATTAATGGTTAAATCAATTCAGTAATATTATTTATTTTTCCTTATATGAAATTATTTATGATAATCTGTTTTAATTGCTTATTTGATATTGGATTTGATTGCTTTAATTTTGGCCTATTGAGTTAATCAAATTATTATTAATTGCTAGATTTAGAAATTATATTATGTGTAATTGATATTGTTCTTAATCGTTGGTAGTGAATAGTGATAGATGATTGTGGTCAAGCTTTTGTTTATTGCTATAGTTATCATGATATAAGTTAAACAGTTCGAGCTTATGAGATTGTTGCTTAGAATAATTTAATTTTCTTGTGATTAATACTTCCATTATATTAAATTTAGAGAGCTTGTTCTAAATTGTATAATGGTTAAAATTTAATGAAGAGCTTATTTTGTTAGATTAAAATTAAGGGAAATTTCGAGTAGCAGAGCTTGTTGTTGCCTAGGGTTATTAGTTTCATGGAGGATAAAAATATATTTTGAATGATTGAATTATTAATTGTAAGGGTGAGATTGAATCGAAGAACTGAAGTCTTTAATTTATTAATTTACTTTTGTTTATTTAGTTAATTCAAAACCCTAGTTTTAGTTTACATTGCATAAAATAAATTAATCATTCTCTGTGGGTTCGACCCTTACTTGCTATTATACTGAGTTTGTGATTGAAAGTGAAAATTAATTTTGAAGTGTTAACGATAGCTACTAGATAATCTCTTCCCAACTCCTTAACCAAGTTTAGAAAACCTAGTAAATTGACCAAAGAAAAAGTGAGCCGCACTTTATTTTGTTTTGAGCTTGTGGTATGGCATTGGAAGTACATATGGGTCATCATATCCATGGGTCATATCCATACATTATCATGTAAGCTAGGAGGTATTATGTTTCAAACTTACAGTTTTCTGGTCATGGTTCAACCCAAATTGAAGAGCATTTGATACATGTTCAGAAAGGCTAGGAAGCCCAAGGTGTTGGGTGGGTCCTTCACCCATGAGTGAGAATCCAATTTGGAAATTAATTCAGCCTGGTAATTCGAAACCAAAACGGAGGTCAGAAATTGGATCATGCATGCGGCGGTGGAAACACTCCAAAAGTGATTTGGACTTTTATGATAGGCTGCATGTTATTACCAATCCAATAAGGAATGATATTGTATTCGGTAATTTGGTTTCCAAAGTTAATTAGAATAGGGGACATCCGTGGTACTACTGCGGCTTGAGATATATAATGAGAGAAGACATCTTGGCAGCAGATAGCCAGATATTAGGATTGGTGCAGCCGAAGGATTAGATATCTCGGTAGTAGTATCTTTGACTGAACGACAAATTGAGAGATGCTGTCGTTTGTGAATATCCATCGCAGTTTCATTAATTGAAGTCGAAGACTTTATTATTTGGGGTATTTTGAGTGATAAAGTTAATTAAATTTTTTAATTTAATTAAAGATAAATTTATACTCTCAGTTTATTGTGTAACTTAAAATTTTAGGGTCTAGAACTTAAAAAGATTATTATCAGCTTATTATTTTGAAATAATAAAAATTCGGAGTTTGAACCGTAATTTTTTTCTTTCAAGAATTTTTCACGTTAAATATTATGTCTTAAAACATTTATTTCTTATTTTATATTCTCAATATTAAGTTTGTTGATTTTCTATTTAATTATACAAAGACGATAAAATAATTCTTGAGATTAAAATTATTTTTAGGTTAACTTTTCCCAACACAATGTGCAATCATGCTCCATTTGACTATGGCGCTCTCCGATGATAGCTTTAAAAAAAATAAATCTCAATTCAGTTTGAAACTGAAGGACGTTTTTTGGTACATGAAAGCAAATCTATTTAACATGAGGAGGTCCTGGAGGAAGCCTTGCCTTTAGAATGATTGGGCAAAAAGTAGTGTTAAGAGGTAATAGCTCTTCTGAAAATTTGTTCTTGGCAACTTCAAGTACTAGTAGTCATGTCACAAGTAAAAGCTCAGAATTGCATGTTACTACCATACCGAGATGAGAAAAAACTAAATAGAAAAGAAGAACAATTAAGGGTAAAGAATGCCAACACACGATTCGCAATCCAACACAGATGATATCGATTATTCAAAAAAACATTAAACTCAGGTTACCATTAGAAAAAAGAAATACTATTTCATGGGAAAACATGAACGCTAAAGGTGTGGGAACTACTAAACAAATAAAAGGAGTTTAACATTAGCAATTGGCACAAATCCAAGAATTTGTCGAGGGAGAATACTAAATACGAAGAGCCATTACATGCCTAAGTAATTCAAATACATAATGATTTAAACAGACAGATCCAGATCCTTATTCTATCCTTCTTGACAGCTTGTGCTGATCCTTCTCCTTGGGCATGGAAACCAATAATCTTAGTTTAGCTTAGAGGCTGACGGGAGAGTCAAAGGTGTGGATGATGTACGTTAGCACCAGAGCCAGCAACATCAGCACATAGGCAATGCCCTGGTCAATTGCTGTCCCTGGAAATGAAATTGCTCTATTTTTATAACCTCACACAAAAAGTGAATTCAGGTAAAATTAACATTGGTCTAGAGGTGACCACGTTTTTTTTTTATAAAAAAATAATAATATTTTATAGCATTTCTCTAAACTAAAATGTTAAGAACTAGGATATATTGAAGAAGAAAATCAATGTGCAGGGGAAATGAATTGCATTGCTATTGTGTTCAGGTCATACATCTATGAAGAAAATTTTGTGTATATTGGGGAACGTGTTGATATGAAATAGCCCTTTTGTATTTCCTAAACTCACACATCATGATTGAACAAATACCACTATCTTGAAAATGACAATAAAAATCCACAAACCTATATACCACTAAAGTTTACAAAGCCTTCAGGTATGTACATACCTTATTTTGGTTTTTTCATGAAAACAAAGGAAACAAGAAGCGAATTAGAGAGCTTCATGTATGGTAGAAAGGTCCTTAATCATCGAGATAAATGCAAATTGCAAATCTTCAAAACACGGCTAGAAATCCAAAAATGAGTCATTTGACTTTTTTACGCATGTTAAGATTAGAGACATATAATGTCAGTGTGTCGTTGACAAACCTAAATATCATAAAAAAATATATGCAACTCAAAGTTCGGGCAGAGGGAGTATTAGAAATTGGAGTTTGTTCACATATAAAACAAGGATTATAGCAGAGATTTTTTTCTATAACTCATGATTCCATGAACTCATTTATGTGTTATGATTAGATTACTGGATTAACTTTTATGAGAGATTTAGCTGTCCACCCATTGTGCAGCTGCATCCATTAGGTAAATGTGTCGCCTCGCATTGTAAATTCCATTTGTACAAGTATGTGTTAATTTGCCAATGAGAAGATGAAGAAAGGAACTAACTTTGTTCCTTTAAATTTTGCCATGGGAAGGTTCTTATGCAAACATGACCACATAATATAATCCAAACCAATTAAATGCATAAATGGATATTTAATGGAGAAATTGAGGGAAAACAAATTATATTCACACTCCCTTCCTTTTCTATTTCAGCAATTGAATACATACTTAAAGAAGAGATATCGGATGACAATGTGCCATGCACTTGTAGGGGAAAAAAACAACTTTTATACAAATCACAATGAATTGTGAATTTATAAACAGAAATTACTCGCTAAATTCGGGTTTAGACTAATTTAGGCCAAAGCATTCAACAAACCATAGATAGAAAGATAGACACATAATGCATACATACATAAACAAAATGGAGGATAGTGATTTGGTAAATAAACAGTTATTAACATTCAACCTAAGCGACTGCAATTCTAATTACATTTTGCCAACACGATAATATAGTAGAAGTATCTTGTTGCAATTCTAATCAAGGGGAAAATCGAAACTTTATGTTAAATTCCCTTTAGGCGCATTTTCTCAACAACAAACCAAATGGGTAAATACTATTTACTTGCATTTTCTTAACAACAAAAGAAAGATGTGAAGAATCAATACAACAACTCACCATCACTGGTCGGTGCCGAAACTGGAGGAACAGCCTGACCCTGAACCGCCGGTAAATAGATGGCGAAAACGAGAGCAAATGTGGCAATAACGCCAAATGAAAACTTGTTAGAAATCTCCATTTTCTCTTTCTGAAATCAGCTTTGATTTTCACAAATTAGCTTTAATTTCTCTCTCTGCAACGACTCAGAAAATTAAGCTCAAGAGAGCCGCGCAGAGAGAGAAAAAGCTATAAATACAAGTTTTAGAGAGAGAAAGCGCAATGCTGCAGTTTTTATAACATCTAATTACACTACTTTTCTAGGGAATTTTTCAAGTTTGAGTTTGTGTTTGTGAGAGGGAGAGGGAGAGGAAGAAAAGGATTGGGGAAAGAGACAGAGATTGGGGAAGAGAACCGGGAAAAACGGTGACCGGTTAAGGGAAATCTGGGGTCCACCTCGCGTGTCTCGGTGCCTGCCACCTCAGTCACTATTCACCACCACCCATGTGACACTCCGACGGGAATCACCCAGTCTGTTCCCCCAAGTTCGCGCCTTATTCAGCGGTTTGGATTTTTACAGGCGGGCCAAATCTTGTCTTGTATTTGGGCCATTTGTCCATGATTTACTAGTACTGTATTTACTAATGTGCCCCTCGCCAGTTGCCACCCATCTGTGCAATGGGTAAAAATTAATAATAGTTTTATCCTAATTTATTATATTTTATCTCGTACATTGGTTGTAATTCAATTTCGTCACATAGTTGTCCACACACACACACATTTGTCCATGGTTTATTAGTACTGTATTTACTAATGTGCCCCTCGCCAGTTGCCACCCATCTGTGCGATGGATAAAAATTAATAATAGTTTTATCTCAATTTATTATATTTTATCTCGTACGTTGGTCGTAATTCAATTTCGTCATATAGTTGTCCACACACACACACACACACACACACACACATATATATGTGGAGTGATTCATAACAAATATTTGTTATGAATAAAAATAAGCAAATAATATTTATTCCATTAATTTTTATAAGCAACGACTGAAATTAAAAAAATAAAAATGTCGTTCGTTAATATTACTAACAAATGTAATAAATATAATTTTCAGACTAATTTATCCCCTTTCTCAAAACAATACAATGATATGTTTAAAAAATTCCCGTGTCTGCTAGTACACCTAGCGGAATAGGACTTACAGTCAATTTCTGAGATCTTGTGAACCAGAGACTTAAGAATTTATAAAAAAAAATTGGAACATGCAACAATCCTCATAAATAACAATTAATTAAAATGTCTCTACATGTATGTAATGTGAAAGTGTACTACAGAAATAGCTGGAATCAAAGGTACTTTTTATAATTTAAAATATGTATGCATGTATAAATGTGAAAGTGTACTACAGAAATAGATGAAATCAAAGGATTCAAAACTATTTTTTATAATTTAAAATATGTATGCATTGATATTAATGGAACATAGTGATGAGCATATTATATGTACAATTATTTTATTTAAAAATAGATTTATTTGTTACATTTTATGTTAACTTTATATATTAACTGAATTGGTCTTGGTTAACAGGTGCTTAAAATTTTAAAAGCTCAAATGGATTGCAAATTGGATTCTACGCTGCATTTGGCTGAGAAAGATAAAAGGATAAGAAGGAAAATGAAGATAAAAGCTGATGGACTATATAAAGATAATTGAAATAAGATTTTTTACACAGCACGTCACTTTATTAACATGTTATAAAAGGATAGCAGCAGCTTGCATTGAAGACATCACCCATTGAAGACATCACCAACCAAGCAATAACGCAACATTGAAGCAAAAGGAAAAAGGAGCAGTAGGCTTTGAATCATTGAGCTGACATGAAAATCAAGGAAGTTCCAAAGCAGCAATTTGACAATACAAAAGCAGCAGCTTGCGGGGAGCATCATACATCACCAAATCAGCAGATCGTGACAAAGCATAACAAGAGCAGAACTGCGACGGTGCAAATTATCATGATGATTTATTACTCTACTTCTGCTTTTGATTTAATCATGTACTGCTAAAATTATTTATGAGGTGTAGGATAAAACATTATTAATTATATAATGTTCTAAAATTTATTATAAATTCTTAAATTGATTTTAATCTTAAAATTTCTAATTTATTTGGTTGATTTAAATTAAATTGTTTCATTCATAATATAATGTATTTTAAATAATTTCAATTAATTTAATTTAATACGAGTTGCGATTTAAAATCTAAATTAAGAACTAAAATTATTTATTTTTTAAAATATTGGATACATATAATGCTTTGGTCTTATATATTTAAACCTTGAAAATAAGAACTTACAAAAGAAATATTTTTATGAACTTAAATGGAAAATCTTGAGAAAGCATTGAATTGATTTTCAAATTGTTACTCCAAATTGATAATAAATAGTAAGATTTACATAATTAATATTGTGGATTCCGAACCTCAGAATTTTCTATCATTTATTAAAAGTTAATTTAATTATTAGTCTTGATTTTTATTATATTTAATTTTTAGTTTTAATTAATTCAAAAACCATCTCTCGTTAATTAGATTATAATTAAGTATAATTTATATTTAATTAATAATTCAATAATACTCGTGGAATCGATCTCGTACTTTGCATTAAAATATTTTACAATAATTCGTGCGTTTGCGAGTATTTTTACAAATTAAAGCACAACACATAGAATGCCAAAATTTCTACATTCATGGAGCAAATTAAAAAAAAATGGGGTGGTCCCTAAATTAGCGGGCTTCTGCAATATCATGTACTTGATAGCTATATTCAATTAAACTAACTACATAAATTTTTAACGCGTCTAGAAGCTGGCAATTAAGGGTTACATATATTTGATAGTTTGCAATACGATATTATGTTTAAAGAAGAGATAGTCTTTGTAATATTAATGATAATTAAATTACAATTTAGCAATTGGCAATGATTCTATGTGTGATTGTGTTTCTTATATGTCTCTTGTCTCTTATAAATTGAGGCATAAAAAAAGAATATTCATTATGCTTGTAACTGTTAATTGTAAACATTTTTACTGCAGACGAATCTCCTATGTTTTATTGTTTTATGATACAATTTAATTTGAATTTGTTTGTTAAACCAGGAAGCTAAACTGTTGGACCTTCTCAGAGTCATTAGTCAATTTATTGCTGTGTTCAAAATATGAGTTTGGCAGTTCCATTATTTTTATTGCAAAATGCAATCGACTTGTGCTGTTTCTTTCCCTTATCTTTCACTTTCTTTTTTTTCTTAATTTTTTTAAAAGGAGAACAGGTAGGGGTGTTATATGGATTTGTGTCCTTCTGGGAGATTTTTTTTTCATATTTCAATAATATTCCATTTTAAGGATGGTTAATGTTAACGAACATGACGACTTTTACTGGTATGATTTCATATTATTTTGCAAGAATGGACAATTGTATCTGACGCCAAGCCGGATGGATTTCATTATAGGTGGATAGGTTCCGTCCGCTAGACATATTAGCGGATACAAGAATTTTTTAAGTGTATTGTCTTGAGGATGGGGTAAATTAGTCTGAAAAATATATTTAATACGTCTGCTAGTAATACTAGCGGATGACATTTTTACATTTTTAATTTCAACCATTGCTTATAAAAATCAATGGAATAGATGTTATTTACCCATTTTTGATTCATAATAAATGCTTGTTATGTATCACTCATATATATATATATATATATATATATAGATCAAATCGAATCAAACCTCGAAATTACGTTTGTATTTTTATCATTTTAGAGTTTGGCAAAAGATGTCATATTTTCATGTTTTGAAGAAAAAAATTAAGACATTCATCCTCTACTAGAAGTAGGGGGTTATTTAGTGTAATTCAAAACATATCGTTATAAACAAATTGGGTTGTTCATAGTCATAAGCCTTAGTCGACCTGATTATATAATATCGCCTTAACTTGATTCGAGTATGTTAGGATAATCCAACTCGATCAAATATTTTAGCCCACACACATATAAAGAGTCCAACTCAAGTTCGTGCTGATCCGACTCAGATCGTATTAACATGGATATTGTTTGTAATTTATAATTTAGCCATTTCTTTACACTTATTTAAGAAAGTAAAACATTTCATCCAATGAGATAAGTTTGGGAGCCTAAGATGTATTTAATTAATAGCCTAAAAAGTTGTTGTAGTATATATATATATATATATATATATATATATATATATATATATCCTCCCAGTCTCTCTTACACACCGGAGTGTTTGATTCAACGCTTTGATATGGCTTCAAAACAAGGTCATGTTATACCCATTAGTCATAAGTCTTGTCGGCGTATGAGTTTGCATACCAATTGTATGATAAAATATCAAAATCAGTTCTTTTTGCCTATAAAATGCACGACAAAGTTAAATTTTCATGACTATATATATATATATATATACAGAACCGTTCAAGAACATACCCGGCTAAATGACATACCCAGCCTAAATGACATACCTATATAACTTATCCTAAAGTCAAATCCTGCTCCTCACTTTGACCAAAAAGAAGCTGCCCGGTAACACTCTCCATTCTCTCTCTTCACAAACCAAGGCTGGGTTCCGAGAATCATTCTCTCTCCTCACCAATTCTCAGCCTCATTTCAGCAGATGCAAACCAAGTGAGCGAGAAACAATGGTGATCCAACGAAGCAGCAACCGGCCAAGATCTGACCGAATGAGCAAGAAAGACCAAGCTCCGACCGACCATTTACATAATCCTCATCTAAAGAACAAAAAATCGTCTCTCAGACCCATTTGAAGAACAAAAAGTCATCTCATACCCGATCTGAAATTGTTTAGGTAAGCCCCAATTTTTTTTTACAGAATTTAGGGAAAAATCTTAAGTGTTGCGATTTCGATTTTTTTTCATATTCTAATAGCTAATTATAGTTTTCTCTCCTCAAATGGAAGTGTTGCTATTTTTTTCAGGTTATTCATGTATTTGTGTGTATGTAAATGGTCTGCACATCGTAGAAGAAAAAAAATGGGATATGTGATTGTTTATCAAAGAATGGGTAATTTTATTTGTGTGATGAATGTTTGGTTTTAACAGCAAAATTGACAGGAGAACAATCACTATATTGTTTGCATTATTGATTGAGAAGTCCAAGTTTATAGCATGTTTGGAATGAAGTTGGGGTCGTACATAACATGTTGGTTTTTCTTTTGTGTTTAAATTTCATTAAGGCACTAGATATAGTCTGTGTTGGTAGTTGAGTTGATACTATGTTGATTGTTGAGTCTGTTATGGCAGTGTTAGTAGTTGAGTTGATACTATGTGATTTCTTAACTGTCCTTTCTGAATCTTTAATTTTCATGCAATTGATGATTGGAGGAGACGAAGAAAATGAAGAAATCAAGCATGAAGATGTATTGATGTTGCAAACACAAGTCCTAACATTAAAGAAACAGATTGCCAAGCAAAGATCAATGGAGAAGAAATTATGAATTGTTGTAGTAATTTCTTGGGTTGTAATTTTCTTTGTATTGCAAACAAATGTGTAGATTTGAAAGTATTGAAGGTGGTTTGTTTAATATTAATGGAATGGTTGTGGTAGTTAGAATTTATGTAGGGAAGAATATTTTGGCAAGTATGTATTGAATGGTTGTGATCACTTTTGTAAATGCTATTTGCAATATGAAGGAACAAGTAATATTGTGGTTATGGTTTTGTACTATGAACCTAACTTCTATTTCTGTTACTAATTGAACACCATTAGATATTGATCAAGTTCATAACATTTTAGAAGTTTTTGTCATTGTGAAGCAATTTCAAATTTTGATATTGTAAATTACCCAAATTTCTATTATGCTCCATTTTAAAACATGAAAGATATTTTGACATTATAATACAAAACATGATAGATGCTTTGACATTATAATACAAAACAGAGACAAAACATGAAAAAGATGACATTATAATACAAACGGTCCATGCTTGGACATTATCATCAACTTATATCAGTGCATTCTATGCTTTGATATTATGATACAAAACATGAAAGACAAAATTATGGTGGAAAACAGAGACAAAACCATTTGCACTGTGATGGATAAAAGAAAAACATTACTGTTAAATAGACACTGCACTGTGAATGGATAAAAGAAAAAAAAAATACAAAACTCATTTACTATTAGAGAAATAACACATGAATTAACTTAGTATTGCAAATATTAAAATTAACACAGTTCTGCAATCAATGTCCTCTCTGTAAATATTGAAATTACAAGTCACTCCATTGACTACTACAAATATTGAAATTGAATAGCATCCCAATTAACTCCAATGATTAGTGCAATTCTGAAGGCCACTCTGTAAAAAAAATATAAAAAAAATATGAAAGTTAAATTTAAAGAAATAACATAGCCAATTTAAAAAATTGATCCAATTTTTAGAATAACTATCCACATTACCCATTCAGAACATATTGTGATTAAAAACAACTTAAAAATATTGGCTTTTAAGAAAAGATATACTTTATTAAGCAAAGATCTGAAATAAGCGTTGCTCTTACTAGTTAGCCCTAAACCTCCATTATCTAACTTTATTTGACTAAAATGAAGTTATAATCTTCATTATTTTGAATCATCTCACCAAAAAATCTTATTGATTCAAGTAAAATCTAAAAAAAATTGAACTCACCATACCTATTCGCTGTTCGCTTCTCAGATGGTTGGCTTGGTTGATCGGTCGAAGCTTCGTTGGTTCGCTTATCAGATTACTGGCATGAGGAGAGAGAATGATTCTCAGATGGCTGCCTTGGTTTGTGAGGAGAGAGAACGGAGAGTGTTGCCAGGCAACTTCTTTTTGGTTGAGAGTGTTGCCAGACAACTTCTTTTTGGTCAAAGTGAGGAGCGGGATTTGACTTTAGGATAAGTTATATAGGTATGTCATTTAGGCTGAGTATGTCATTTAGCCGGGTATGTTCGTATGTTCTTGAACGGTTCTGTATATATATATATATATATATATATATATATATATATATATATATATATATATATATATAAAGTTGATTGATTTGATTTTTCTTAAAATACCCATTCTAATTTATGGATTCTGAAAAACACAAGTTTTAATTTTTTGCAAACAAGGAAGCCACTTATATTAACAAAGGCTACAGACCAGAGTACAAACTCACAAAAAACAACAGGATTCATACAAACACAGCTACTGGAAATGGGATAAAACTGCCGAAACAAACCAACCCAAGACAAAAGCGAACACGACATCCAAAAGACAAACCCTGCACCTTGTGCATTGGGAAACATATTTCAAACCAACTGACTATCATTCCATGGCCTGGGGGAGAGATTTTTATGACAAGGCAATTTAGTTCGGGTATATCATCTCTCACAAGAAGGTTGTTTCAACTCGTATCCTTTGTGAAAGAAGATTGAGGTTTGAATCTTTTGATTCTTACTTAGGGGCTGTTTGATAAAACTAAATAAGAAATAATGAACTACCCACTTATAAGCATTGTTTGATATACTTGAAACTTATGTACTTTGCGAGTTTATCGAATGGATGTCGAAGAAGAAAAGATAAGAGCCCTGGGGAGAAAAATCAGTTTCAGTGGCTGATTATAAAAGCGACCCAACAGAGCATAAGATAATGATATCATCAGCTCACCATAGCAGCCGTGACTCCAGAGCTTCCAAACAGGAATCACGTTGCAGAGAAGAAAGAAGTAGCAGCAAGAAGCAGTAGCAGCCCGGCGGCAACGACAGGCTTAAATTTTATAAAATATCCGCAAGCACACAAATCTATTAACACTACAAATTAAATAACTAATTCAATGGATGAAAATGTGTTCGGAATCCATAATATTAATTATGTTTATCTTACAATTTATTATTAATTTCCTTAATTCGATTAGCAATTTAAAAATCAATTAAATGCTTTTTCAAGATTTTTCAATTAAAGTTCACGCACGTAGTGTAAACAAGGTTTATCCAATCAAGGAGTGCTAAAATGAGCCTTTGCTTCCAAGAGACTAGACAAAACCTGTAGGAGGATTCCGAAAATACTAGGAACCAGTATAAGTGCATAGCCCCCAAAGAAATCTGCAATTAAGGGCTTTTGCTGACCCTCAGAAACATCTATAAGTGTTGATCGGGAAAAGACCACTTGTGTACCAAAAAGAGTGAAAGGCTCAACCTCGAGTACCAAAACCTGTACAACAGAAGCTAACATACTTAACGCCTCCTGTTCCTTCTGTCCGGATTTACCCACAACGGATCTGTGCACCTCTCCAGCTCTAGAATAAAGTCCACGGGTTTTCAACATCACCTATATAACAAACACATCCCTTTGCCATGCTCTTCCACACGCTACGCTAATCAATCAAGTACTGGCCCTTTCTTCTCAAGTTGTCAATAGTTAAAAATAGCTTTGAGAGCAGCTATCCACACAAAAATCAATTTCCAATGGTCAATGGAACCTCTGAATTCCAAATACCATGCCCAAGGAAACCTGAGTAGCTACTACGATACAGCATAATAAAAAAGACCAATCGAAGAAAGGCTACTACTACTACACTGCTGGGGAAATTCTCGAGAAAGAGACAACAGCCTCTATCTCCAACTCAAAGTTGCCTACTAAAACAGGTGTTCAGACAACTCTTCCTCCATTCCGGATGGAGACGCATGTTATGCAATTGGATCCTCAGAATCACGGCCCAGCCGAACTCGGTAAATATAGCACGAGGAAGTATCACAACATGCTGAAAACTAACGTTCTTGCTATAATTAGCTGTATATTAGTTACACTTCATAAACTTGACTAGCATTACAAATTCCCATAGCAAAGAGAGGCCTGGTCCCCATGGACATGCACCCATCGGTTAATCTTCCAAATCATTCATCAATCGTCCATAGCCATAAACTCCTTCTCTCTCTAGAATGTATCTCAGCCATTTCCCCGAAAGAGCAGTTGGATAAACGAAATCCTTCACGTCAACCCTTCGTTGTCTGATCGGAGATAGATCCTTTATGCTAAAGTCTAGGTCTTTTCTTTTGGCGTTGGAGTCTCATTAAAGCTTGTAAAGGATCTAGTGATATCTGGAACCATTCACGCTAGCTTCAGGTGCTGATTCAAACTTAGTCTAACGGTAGCTATTACAAAAAACAAGAAATAAAAGACAAATGGAGCCTAAAACTGTCAACCGTAGTCTAATGTAGCTATTACAAAAAACAAGAAATAACCCTTCCGTTGACTTTGTTTTCCCAACATTTGTAAACGCCGAAAATGTGAAAAATATTTTCCAGGAAAACGTTTTCTGCCCATCAAATGAAGCCTTAAACTGAATACGTTAAAACCTCATTGTATTAAGTACATTTGGAAATGATAATGACTTACGTAAATTGACAAAAGCCACTGAATGTTATTAAGTAATGACGACTCGAGCATTATCACTCATTTCTTGATAAAATTGGCAAAAAACTATAATCGTACTGCATCCAATTTCATCAACAATCAATTGGAATTCAAGCTGAAATACTTGATTGTCAGTTTTCAAATGAGCCTTCGCCTTAATTCATTGTCATATGAGTTCTATCTATGTTTCATCCTTCTAGCAGCCTACCTTGATGAAACATCATTTTGGTCCTCGTGCATGCATGCGTGGATGATGCTTGGTGGCTGCCCATGATTATTATGTAGGAATGACATGTAGGTCTTAGTGGGTCTTCACCATATTATTCAAACTACTTTACAGTACTTAGTTTCTCGTGTTCACGGAGGTTTGATTATACGTTTTCTCTGTGCTATGTTGCTATATCATTGTAAAGCAAAATACTGCTTTATCTAGCCCTCTAGTTGGGTGTGTCAAACTTTGAGCATCGGAAATAGGGAGATAGTGCCATCCCCTCCTACTTGGCTAAAGGTTACAACACACGGGTGCTTAGATTCTTGTGCTTGCAAGACTTCTTTGAAGCAAGGTTCTAGATAGTTTCGCATTGTTCGAGTATTCTACAGTGTTCTAACTGCCCCTTGTCTGTGTGTAATGCTCTAGAGTATAGTAGAATGGTAAAGAGAGCTGTAAATACCATGAATATTTCTGGGAACATTCTTGGAGGCTTCTAGACAGGGCTTTATAGCCGTTATATCCACCACTTATCGTCTTATCTCAATACAATTCTTTATTTTTATCACTCTCTTGTTTGAGGGATTGAGAGCTCGAGTCATTAGTGATAATTGGCATCAAGCTTGCTTGGGTGAGCAAGCGTTGTGTGAGGATGACTTAGTCAGGCTTGCTGAGGGGCTTGAATTGCCAAAGTGCCGCACAGTTTGGGACTATAGTTGAGTGTCAAACTCTAGGGCCTTGACAATGGGAGGGATACATATACAAAATATTTTTAACATAAATTAGATCAAATGTTTCTTTTCATATGGGATTCATTGGACGCTGACCCCAACTAAAGCGATGTTGATGTTAGATCTAATGCAATTCAGTTGGCTATTATATTCTCATATATGTTTTGATCAATTTCACACTTTTGAGTACTAATTAAGTTTACCATAATTCTTTCCATTGCTAATGAGTGTGTACTTATTTGAATACAAATCTACATATATGTGAACTTTCTGTGTGGGAGCTGTGCTTTTAGCTAGGACACCCTGTCCTTGAGCTATCTGTTGAACCCCTGAACCACTTCATTTTGAGGCTTCACACATCCATTGCAGTCCAAATTGCCTGCAGGTCTTGATTGATCATATGTAAGTCACTATAAGGTAATTAAGCAGCCAATTGGTCCAGTGTTGTGAACCCAAAACAATCGTGCCCCTTCCTTGTATAATTGTGGAAACAAGCATTAACCTCTCAAATATTAGTTAACAAGTCAAAATTAAATATGTTGTTTTAAACTGTGTCTCATACCTTTTAAAAGTTGCCGTGTATGTAAGTGGATGTTTTACAATATAAATTAGAGTGACCCACTTATATATGTGGCAGCATTGAAAAGACACGGGACAACAAATTTGGATTCCGGTAATCATTGGTGAATATCCTCGTACAAGGTTCCCAAGTGTGTTCATAACCTCTCCAATACAAAACTCCAAAAAAAAAAAAAGTTTGAAAATATCTTAATCTAATAATTATAATATCTCAGTAATTTTGAAGCATTTATCTTCCAGATTAATAATCTTTTGTTGTTTTTCTAGAACTTTTAATTAATTAATAGAATCCTAAAGTACCAAATTGTAGGTGTATTTGTTGATCAACAGATATAGATAAAATTAGCTAAAATCGAGGGGACCTCCACATAACATTAGCGCATATATAAATGGAAACTAAAATTTAAAAAGACCCCAAAGAATAGGGAGATTTCAACGGCCAAAGCATTTACTTCCAATGGGAGAAGCTGAAAACTTCCTCAGGTTGGTCAAGAACATTTATATATAATTCTTTCTTTCTTTTATTTATTTTATTTGAAAGAATTTATTTTAATTTTTTTTTTGAAAGGATGTTGTTATTTTTGACCAGCCTGACAGTTTCTTTCACCTCCTCAGACTTAATTTCCGTTATACTTTTGATCGGTTTCCAAATTGCTCAGTCATATATCAACTTTTAATTGATCTTACTATTTTTTCTCTCTATTTTTTTGGGTTTGTGCTGCTGTTCATTTTCCATGCTTCGTGAATATATGTATGTTCTGCTAATTTTTCACTTGGAATTGGGGGTGTTGTTTGATCGGATCATAAAGGGTTTTCTTGGCTCCCATAACAACAATTGGCTTTTATTGGAAGCAAACCCAGCTTCAAGATAAAAAAGTTAAAAGGTAAAAATTGAAGAATAATTCAGCTGGTTATTATTACTTTCTCGTATTTCTAAATTTTGCATTTATTTTGATTTATGAAGCAATATTTTTTTAATTCTTTTTTGGATCTTGAAATGGATATGTTAACACATATCTATCTATACATTGTTCAATTTTCTTGTCAATCCCACTTCATAATTTTTAGTTTTGGAATAAAACCATTCATTACTATGTATACACATGTTTTTTTTCCCTTTCTGGTTTTACTTTTCTGTGATCATTACATAGCTAAAACAACTTTCTGTTAAAATAAAACATTGTTACGAGTATAGCTATGATATCATGTTGCTACAACCTGGAGTTTCATAAACTGCTACTTCTTTTGAAAATTTAGTAGAGTTTCGAAATAATTCGGGTTTTTTTGCTAGGCTTAATGCAGCTGAATTTTTTAGTTTCAACCCACGAGATATTTGAGGTGAATTTTGGGTGTCTTTCAAGGCACCCAAGTTGATATTTGTGAAGCTTAGAATGGATCAATTCCGGCAAATTGGGGAGGTTTTGGGAAGTTTGAAGGCTCTAATGGTGCTGAAACACGATATCTCTATCAATCAAAAGCAGTGTTGTTTGCTGTTTGATATATTCACTCTGGCTTTTGATACTATTTCAGAAGAGATCAGACAAAACCTAAGGCTAGAAGACAAGAATACGAAATGGAAAGCTCTTGAATATCCTTTAAGAGAGCTTCACAAGATATTCAAAGAAGGTGAACTCTACATCAAATATTGTTTAGAAATCAAAGATTGGTGGGGCAAAGCGATTAGCCTACATCAAAACAAGGACTGCGTCGAGCTCCACATACACAACTTGTTCTGCTGCTTTCCTGTTGTTATTGAGGCCATTGATACTGCTGCAGAAATCTCGGCATCAGACCATGATGATATGCAAAAGAGGAGACTTATGTTAATGAGAAAATACGATTCAGAGTGGAATGACCCGAAACTTTTTCAATGGATGTTAGGAAAACAGTACTTGGTTCCTCGAGAAATATGTAATCGATTGGATAATGCTTGGAAAGAAGATAGATGGTTCCTTTTTGAAGCAGTTAGGGAGAGGAAAAGTTCAGCTGCCAATGTTATGGCCAAGCATGAGCAGAGGCTAGGAGATTTACTGACTAGTAAACTAAGTGGCTCGGAGCCAGTATACTCGAAGGTCTTGCCAAGTTGGATCTTAGTGGGAGCTAAAGATTATAATGTGAAGAGAAGATTAGGATCAGGGAGAAGCCACTATAAGGAGATCCACTGGTTGGGGGAGAATTTTGCTTTAAGAACCTTTTATGGGGATATTGAACCACTAAAAGCTGATATTTCTTTGGTTTTATCAATTTCCCATCCAAATATAATGCAGTACCTTGGTGCATTCTATGATGAGGAAAAGAAAGAGGGGTTTCTTGTTATGGAGCTGATGCAGAAGAATCTTGGAATTTATATAAAAGAGAATTGTGGTCAGCGAAAGCGGGTTCCATTTTCTATCTCAGTTGCGGTTGATATCATGCTTCAGATTGCAAGAGGTATGGAATATCTACATTCTCAAAAGATATATCATGGAGATTTGAATCCCTCTAGTGCTCTTCTAAAAGCGAGGAATTCATCCACAGAAGGTTTTTTTCACGCAAAACTGACGGGGTTTGGTGTAACCTCCATAAAGAGTTACACTTCTCGAGATTCTAATAACCAAAATGGGATTGACCCTGTTATATGGTATGCCCCTGAAGTTCTAGCTGAACAGGAAAGAGGAGGAAGTAAATGTAGTACCAAGTATACAGAGAAAGCTGATGTATACAGCTTCGCAATGATTTGCTTCGAGCTTTTGACTGGGAAGGTTCCCTTTGAAGATGAGCATCTTCAAGGGGACAAGATGGTTCGAAATATAAGATTAGGTGGGAGGCCTCTTTTCCCACACCCTTCACCAAAATACCTTTCGAACCTGACCAAAAAATGCTGGCATTCTAAGCCATCTCATCGCCCAAGTTTCTCATCCATTTGTAGGATTTTACGCTATATCAAGAAGGTGCTAGTAATAAATCCGGATCATGGTCAGCCTGATGCACCACCTCCTCTTGTAGATTACTGTGACATAGAGGCAGGGTACTCAAAGAAGTTCCCTGAAGAGGGAAGTTCTGATTTGGCTTCTGTGTCACAAATTCCTTTTCAGATGTTTGCATATAAACTTGTTGAGAAGGAGAAAACTTCCGGGAAGAGCTGGGATTTGGTAAGTGAAGCCTCTTTAGGAGGAAGACCAGCTTCAATCTTTGGGGATGAGAATGGGTCTGTAATGGATGATCTGTTTATGGCAGAAAGTGATCAAAGGTCGGTTCGCTCTGAGTTTTTACAGAGAAAAAATTCATCAATGTCAGTAGCTGATCTAAGGTCAGTTTTATCTGAGTTTCCTCCAAGGAAATCTCTGTTAGCTGATCAATGCTCAGTTTGTTCTGAAAGTCCAAGGGGGAAATTATTATCATTCACAGAAGCAGATGAAAGTCCACTGTATGCTCAAACCCCGAATCCTATGAGAGTTGCATCAGCCCAACCAATCTATAGAAGGTCATTTTCCATGAATCTTGGGCGAAAAACTTCAACAGCTGATAGAAAGTCGGTCACTTGTGATATTCCAGAGAAGAAAATGCTATCAACATGTGACCAGAAGTCAGCTGGTTTGGAGACTCCGGAAACGAAATTTTTATCAACAGCAGCAGATGAGCTAAGGTCAATATGTTCGGAAAATCAAGAAAAAATACCATCAAATGCGACATCTGATGAAAAACAAGTCCATCCTGAGACATCAGATGGCAATAATTTAACGGGATCAATAAGTGATCAAAAGTCGATCTCTCTCAAGACTCCAGTAAGGAAGACTATGCCTAAGGTAGCAGTTCAAAGGTCAAATTGTACTGTAATTCCAGAGAAGAAAGTCGTATCAACAACAGTAACCACTCAACGGACAAGCGGTCACAAGATTCCAGAGACGATAGCTTTGTCCACAAAGAAACTGAAAGATACCAACACCAGCAAATCTTCAAGTCAGCCTTTTACTTTTATAGCTATTATCTAGTGACCCTTTTGTTTTTGTTCAAACTTTTTCTTAGTTAAGATAATTTCAATCATCTAACTGCTAGGGAAACTCTAAACAAAAAAATATCAATATTCTAAATGCATTGATTTGATGAACAGGTAAAACCAAAGGACATTCACCAAGAAATGGAATTTCATCACCTAGGTCTTCACCAGCAAGAGCACCCAAAGAATATTCATCATCTATATCTTCACCAGCACGAGGTTCTAAAGAAGTTTCATCACCATTGAGTTCTTGTACTCGCTATACAAGGACGCACAGAGAGAGCCTAGTATCGTCAGCTATGAGCCCAAGAAGAATGTGAAGAGATCATGCCTCAAGTGCCAAAGATGGCATAAAACTTAATCATCACAGCATTTTGATCAAAATGGCTGCTTTGTTTGCACACTTCGTACTTAGTAGGTTCAACAAAAAGACAGAACTTGTACTTGGTGAAGGTATCAATAAAATGAATACGCAGATGCACAATTTTCGGCTGGAATAGAACAAGGTGTAGCAAATTTATAATTGCTTATCTTTTTAATCATTTAGAAAAATAATGGTAACATCTTTATATGCCAACATGCTCAACTTTCATATACATTCAAAGATTAGGAATTATACAGTAGCTGGTCTTCGTATTTTCATGGATAATTTGGACATAAATAGATAAAAATGTCTGCCAATCCAACAGGCTTTCTCATTAATGCAAGTAAACATCAAATGCTATTTTATGAACAATCAGCTACAAATGTGATTCACAATTTTTGAACTGCACGCCTTGTCCAAATCATTTTTGACCAGCTGTTGCAAGAATTGATCAAACATTCGGTCTTTGAGTTTGGTGAAATCAATATATCTGGTCTTGAAGCAAGTCATGCAGCTGAGCCATCAACAATGAAGCTCCAAGATCTGTATTCATTGTCAAGCTATACTGTTGCACTGATTTCAGATCCTTGACAATCTGTAATTCTGTATACACCAACTATACTGGCATCATTTTTTACCCAAATGCTGCACCTCAAGAGTAGCAGGTTTGAAGCACTTCCATCTAACAAGTACTTGGAACTCGAGAAGTCCTTACAATTTTAGAGATCTCTACTGGTAAAGGCCTGGCTTAAGTACGGGGCTTCAGAAAAATTCTGGACTGAATTGAGGGGTGCAATTTCATAATGAATCTCACTGACTGGATACTACTTTAAATCATCTGCAACAATTTTATAGATCCAGTGGAATTGGCAGCAACCACCATGTTTGATTTTTGTCTCCAACAAACACTTGAAACAAACTGTCCGCCATCATCATCAGTCTCTTTACCAGAAATAGGATCAATGCGGCCAAACTTGTGGGAAGTGATCGGCATAGGCAGGGATCTATAGTATGCAAACACCTATAAAGGAAAAAAGGCAATGATTAGGTCAATTTCTAGTAAAAATGTTGATAATGAAAAGTAGCTCTTGAATTGCAAACTGAGACTTTGCCAGCAAAAAGATACAGAAGAGTTAAATATAATCATGAAGGTGTAATTTTCGTACTCATAACTATTTACAGAGGGGCAAACACAATTTGGATGATTAAAAGAACCAGATGGGTCATAATAACTTAGGAACAGTATGCCCACCTCATTTGTCTCTGAACCACACGCAATGTATCCATCATCAGCAACAGATAAACCCACAAAGTTCTGAGGTAGCAAAGCCACAAAGTTAAAGCAATAATGAGAATATGGATAATTACTATAGTGAAGGACTATAAATTTTTTTTATTTAATTCCAAAACAGAGGCTTCTAGCATTGAGAAACCAACCTTCTCATTGGTATGCCCTCGAAGGGTTAAGATGCAAGCATTGGTTGATAAACCACTGGTGCTGGTTTTATTGAGGTCCCAAAGTTTTAGCGTGTTGTCGGTGGATGCAGAAATAAGGGTTTCAGAATCCAAAAATTTCACATAGCTAACAGCCTTGTCATGGCCAGCTAATATACACCAGGGTGTTGAAACATTGCGAAGATCATAACAGTAAGTCTTGTAATCCGCAGAACCAAATGAAATCAAATGACTTGACTTCGCTGAGAACTGAACACAGCAGACATTTGCAATGTTCCTGATTGTGCATAAACTGTTCTTCTGCATTAAACAGGAACAAATTGAATGGGATTGATACTAACATAGTTATCGAAAACCCTCATATTGTGTTTCATGTAACGTATCTTGAATAATATCGTACAATACAAAAACAAAATAAAAAAATGTAGTAATATATATTTAAACATATAAAACACAATTTATTGGACAAGCAAGCATATTAACTTGATTATATATAAAAGTAGTCAAGTAAATATTATAAACTAAAAATAAATTTTAAAATTAAACAGTAGCCAAAATACTCTAAATTGATTTATTAAATATTACTTCAGTAATCTTGATAGAATAACTACAAGAGAAAACAAAAATTCAAATTCACCTTTAATTTATAAAAAAAAAAGAGAATAATTCAAATTAACAAGTGGAGATTTATGTATTTGTTTATAGAAAGTGACGTGAGAAAAATAGAACGACATTTTGAATAAGATATACTACGCTAAAAAGTAATTAAAGGCTCATGAAGCGATATAAAATATGTTTGTGCTAGAAAATCTCTTCAATTGAAATGGTAAAAGCTTTAAAAAAATTGTTTTTAATCTTTTGAATTTACATGAAAACTTTTTCAAGTTGTTTGTTTCTAAAAAGTATCGTGCATTGTATCGTAAGAATCTTATTGAATTGTACGATACAATGTCATTTTCGATTCAACCTACGATATGTATCGTACGATACGTATCGTAAGATTCTCACAACTATGGATACCAATAAATGTAAAGCTTTGTGAATTTCAAGAATAACATAGAGCCTAAGAGGATCACCAACATGAGGAAAGGGATTGGGGTGAAATAGTTGTTATCTACGTATTATCTTATGCAAGGAATAAGAGGTGTTATTGATAAGGCTTACTAGCATTATTTTACCCTAAAATGAGTCACATTTGTTACATTGAACACAAAATAAAATTATTTAAACATTGAACCCTGAAGTAAAATAATTTTTCAAATCATACCTTTCCACCAAATCAATTTCAATTTTCACCAGAGTTCATGCTGATCGGCTAAGGGTGTTTCACTAATTCAATTTTCATCTCTTTTCCAATTTCTAAAATCATAGCCACCATTGCTGCCAGATATGGAAAGAGCGACAGCTGTGGGCAGCAACAATATGTTTGATGTATCGCAAATGGACTATGAATTTTCCTGTGAGGGTTCCGATTGTACTTTGAGTACGCTTATATATACACTAGGGATAACCCGTGCCAATACAACTAATATAACAGTTGAGTAATGTATCCAATATTTTTAGATTGAAAAATCTAAAACTGTTGTGGACTCTCAGTTCCATAATAGAACTGAGAGTTTAATTATTAATACAAAAAGATTGATACTCAATCCAGTCATAATTTCTTTTTTAGGCAAACATTAGTGTGCTACTTATTCCCAACTTAAAATTAGTTCTTGGCAAGTTTGAACAATTAATTGATTACGATAGCGGACTCAAATTTGTGTAATATAGTGTTTTCGAGTATCTCACGCCTTTACTTTATTGACAAAACAAAATGAGAAGTTTGGCAGCATTTATTTGCCTCCAATATCTCTAACCATTGATCAAATATGATCCATGAACAGTATTTTCTGTGGAAAAAGGGTAGTATTGCAAGTCATTTGGTGGGATCCAATGAGGGAAAAAAAATGTAAAAATCCAAAAGAAAGACTTTTACATATATACCCAAAAGTATAAAATGAGTCATCTAAGTCCAAACAAAAAAGTATTGTCATAACACCAACTAAATCGCATCACCATAACATTTTTTCCTCTATATTTTTTCTTGAAATTGGACAAAAGATTATAATACCATGAGTCAGAGCCTACTACAATAGTTACTCTCGATATAGCCCGCAAAAACACTAAAGAGATAACACGTAATTGCTCGTGCCTGAAGACACGGCGAAAATTAAAATTTCAAAAATACTCTATTACCTAAAGACTATTTGTAACTTAAAATAACTTACAAATTAATTAGAATGAATCTGAATCGTCCTTGTGATTTCCCACCAAAATCAATTTGCATGTGCAAACATGGCGACGGCAATACCCGAAAAACAAGAAAATGGCGTCAATGCGAAAAGGGTGACCCATGTTGTTTACATGCAATTATTTATTTATTTATTTATTTATTTATTATTATTATTATTATTATTATTATTATTATTATTATTATTATTATTATACTAATAATTATTATTATTACAATTATTACTGTCATTATTATTACTATTATTATTATTATTAGTAGTAGTAGTATTATTAGTATTATAATAATTATTATTATTGTTATTACTATTACTATTTTTATTATTATTATTATTATTATTATTATTATTATTATTATTATTACTATTACTAATATTATTATTACTATTATTTTAATTATTATTGTTATTATTATTATTATTATTATTATTATTATTATTATTATTATTATTATTATTATTATTATTGTTATTGTTATTGTTATTACTATTATTATTACTATTGTTATACTTATTATTATTGTTATTATTATTATTACGATATTATTATTGTTCTTCTTATTATTATTATTACTATTATTATTATTAGTATCACAATTATTATTATTATTATTATTACTATTACTATTACTATTACTATTACTATTACTATTATTATTATTGTTACTATTATTATACTTATTATTGTTGTTATTATTATTATTACTATATTATTATTATTATTACTACTATATATTAGTATTATTATTATTATTATTAATAGTATTACAATTATTATTATTATTATTATTATTATTATTATTATTATGATGTAGTGGTGAATTTGATTTGGGAGAAAAATTGAGAGGGAAATGTGAGTGGATAGATTTTTGAAAAAAAGATGTTGAATTTGGGGAGAAAATGAGTGATAGATTAGTGACCGTTGGATGTTGAAGCCCTAAATGATTTTAGACTATTGGATGTTGAAACTTTGGAATTTGAGTCGCTCTGTTTTATTATATAGATATATTTTATCTTTCTTTTTTTAATCTGTTTTATTATATAGATATATTTTATCTTTCTTTTTTTAATTTTGGGGAATGGTTATTAATGGTAGCAGAAGTTAACATGGTGGAGATTAGAGGTAATGGTCATAACTGAAGTTAGCGATGGAAGACCGTGATGTATCACATGGTTTGATTGTAGGAAGGGATGATTTAAGGTTATATGAGCTTCACTGAGTAATAGTTCCATTCTGGCTCAAGGTCAAGTCTATGGATAACATGATCTCTCCCCGGTGAGGAGAGAGGAAGATGGGAGGAGAAAGTGTACATTCACGCCATGCCCACTGCTCACTGTTGCCATCTTCAGCGCCAGCAGTGGTGACCATGGTTCTAGAAAATGAGGAAATATGAAGCCGAACATACCCTTAAATGAGTGCTAAGTCTAACGCACATGACTAACTCTGACAAAATTGAACACGATTTGGATGGAAGGTTCGATTTCAAATAATTAATATATTTTAGGGTTCAATGTCTCAAACTATTTATTTCGGGTTCAATGTCTCAAAATTGAACACGATTTGGATGGAAGGTTCGCATAGGTTAGGATCAAAAATGCTTTTAAGATTTCTATCAAATGTCAACCGGCGAGGGGTGCACTTAGCAAGTTGCACAATCTTCCTTTGAAGATTTCCCAAATAAAAAGCTCAAATCAAATCATGTATCAAAATTTTATAAAGATGTGGACCTGATTCAAATCTGGTTCCTTTGATTAAAAAGACGAATTAAAAGATAAAGAGGGAATAGTAACTTGATTTCTTATGATTTCGTCTCAGTGATACATTAACAACAGACACGAGAGAAAACAGATAACTGTACCCAATTCAAAATAAAGTTTAATGATGTATAGCCTTTCTTAAATAACGAAACTTTAAGATGAAAAAAACAGAGAACATGCCTCATTGATGTTCCACAGTTTCACAGAACAATCATCACTTCCACTGGCTAATTTTGTTGGATCCACTTGAGAGAAGTCAACAGACCAAGCTCTTCTACCGTGCTCAATGTATTGGGATATTTCTTGACCAGTTCCCGCATCCCATAACTGAAATCAACCATCAAGTTATGGCATGAGAAATGCATGGAAAAGTAGCAATATAATATTGATAATAGGAGCATTAGACAAATTAAGAATTTGTGGAAGGCAAAAGAAAAAGAGACGGGTTATTTTTTTTACAGGAAAGAGGGGGAGAGTGAGCCAGTGAAAAGTTTAAATGTTCTTTAAACATGGGCATATTGTATTAATTTACTCTTTTTATAAGACAAAAAGATTTTATCAGTAAAGAAGGGAGATATATGAAATGCCAACAAGGAGGGGAGTCCTCTGACAAAAGGAAATATAATAAAATACAACAAAATCTAACATAAGAATAAAATACATCAATTAAATAAACGTTCCAATTACGCTGTTGATATAAACTTTATATTAGATAGCAGCTCTGATGATTACATTTCACTGACAGATAAAGGTGTAATATTAGAGAGCAATTTATAAACATGATTATTTTGGAAATAAAACCACCTGGAACATTACATCTGAACTAGGAGACCTCAAACCCATTCCATTCTATACATTAGAATAAAATGCAACTGATCTTGCATTCGATAGGTAATATATTCCTGCTAATGTGAATAACCACTCAGAATACACTGCATCTAATACACAGAGACAATGAAGTTGGCAACTCAGTGTTGGTCCACATATGATATGGTAAAAGTTTGAGTTTTTTGACTTAAAAAATATGTATATGACAAAGAATACACACCTTCACAACGCCATCATGGTCAGTCGAAGCCAGGTAATTCCTGATATAGCTATTCCAACAAGTGCAGCTGAGTTTGGATTTGTTTGACAACTCGATCACTGGATAATGGATGTCAACAGAATCATTAAAAAGTGCATGAAAGTCATATATCTTTATTTTCTTTGACATCCCGGCTGCAGCAAAGTAGTCCTCATCCCGGTCAAAACTCAAGGAGCATATAACATTTGCAGAATTATTAAAATCCCCATTCCTTAATATCCCACGTACTTTGAACTTACTGTAGCGAGCATACTTGCACAACCCATTAAAGAATGCCCCTAGGTGATCAGTGGATTTGTTTATCTCACCATCCTTGTATGCCTGATTCCAATTTTCTCGGTTTTCTAGCAATTCCTTGCCATCACACTCTGTCAGCCCACTATCAGAACGCTGAACATTGGATCTCTCCGAAAAGTAAGCACTTTCAAGCTGATTGGTATTCCTCATCACCATTGATTCATTACAGAATGGTGCGGAAATACTATAATTCACCTCTAAACCTGAATTATTTATATGTGATGAAATGTTTTCTCTCGCATTAAGGGACTCTTTGGGTAAGCAAGAAAGAAACAATGACTTCTTCGTTTGCCTTCTCTCAACTTCTTCAATATCTGCTTCTAAAAATTTAATTTCTTCCACTAACTTAGAGGAGCTGTTGTGCTTTTGATCTTTCAAAGACTCAAGGAAATGCAATAACAAGTCAGATTCAGCATCCTCATGGTTAATAGACAATAATAACTCATTCCCAAATAAGTCTGGAATTCCACTGATAACATCAGATTGCAGGATTTCTCTGTTGTACACCAATAATTAAAAAATACAAATGTTAGACAATTGTGTACTAACTAATGTAAACTTCATAACATAATTGTGTACTAACTAATGTAAACTTCATAACATAATTATGCGAAAGCAACATGACATCATTATCGTTGGATATAACTCAACACAAGCGATAAGGACTTCCAAAAGTCCTAGAATTAGGGAAAGGCTGGTAAAAGTAGGGGTGGGCTTGTACAAACATATCTAGTTGAGAACATGATTCTTCTATCCAATATAAGAATGCCAATATACAATTCATTAGTATTTATATTTCACCTGGTGTTGCATAATTGTCATACATCTTTTTGCCGCAACGGGGGATTGCTAGGGAGCCTTGGGATGTAATGATTGCTCGCTCTGTGTGTTCTGGTTGATCTATCTACTTGAGAACTTGATTCTTCCAGACAATATCAGAATGCTAATTTATAATTCATTAGTACTTATATTTCACCTCTTGCTGCTAAGCATCAAACATCTCATTGCCCCTTTGTAGGGTTGCTAGGGAGCCTTATGATGTAACGATTGCCTCATTCAAGGTGTCCAGGATGATAAATGCTTTCTCAAAGCCCCACCAGAAAGTCAGAGACTAATAGTTGACAGTTTGGATCGAAGGATATAGGAGGTCATTTTAAGGGCTTGAGCTTCTTATCCACAAGACCAAGTAGTTAGTGTTCAGTTTTAATACTCTCTGAATGATTAAGCGGATCCGACTTTGGAGAGATACCTACAACCATTTTCATTAAGCTGTTGGTATTGTTTTCTTGAATTTAATTGCTTTCCTTTACTACTTTTTTGGCTAAATCTAGAATACGCATTTTGTACGTGGGATGTGCACCCTTATTGGCATCTAGGTCACAATTATAGAAGGGAACCTAAATAATATAAAGTGGGATTTGGGATGCCCAATGTGGGACTTTGGTTACTAAACAGATTCAGCTGAGTGTGTGTTTTTTTTTCATTTGATAAATCAGGTTCATCTGAGTTATTCGTTATTTATTTATTTATTTTTGGGTACATTTAGGAACTTGGGGGAAGTGGCTTAAACCTCAACATCTAATAGTTTGAGGCTGGCTTTGCAACCATCAAGCTTTCCCCCCACGGTCATTGAAGTGAGTGACCATAAAGAAGTGCCATTCTATACTCCCACACGATCTATCTCACAGCCCACTACTCGTGATATATTGTATGAAACCTATTTATCTGTTTCCAGGCAGTAATACAACTTCTAACATTATAAACCACAGAAAGATACACTTAGACAGCCATGATTTTGCAATACACGGGCTTATATTTATAGAACTTTACAACATCACAAAAGGAAGTAGCACAACTTGTAACTGTCCTCTAAATATTTTCTAGATACTGGTTCAGTAGTACCTGGTTGTTGGGCGTGATAAAGGTTCAGGATGAAGCAGCCAAAGACAGAATCCAGCTTCCTTAGGACTCTCTGACAAGAAATTTGGAGGAAGAATCCTATAACGCAGATCCAGCATTGCGACAACACGAGCTCTTTCAGAGTCAAAGGAGCAAAGCAGCTGAGAAGGGAAAAAAGCACATGTAAGTTGCAAAAGTAATGCCGTCTCTCAGCCACTTCAAGAGCAAGAACTATAATTACAATACACTGGGGAAAAGAGCAACGCATTAACTACTAGGAAGGATAGCATGACAATGACTCTTCTTAGACAACATAAAAAACCATTATCAAACTTAATCTCATCCGAAAGACTAATCAACTGCCTAAAGACCCTTCCTTTCAGGAGTCTTTAAGCAACAATTTCATATCTTATACAAGAATAATTTAACATGCTTATCCTGTGACTGCTACAAGACAAAAGTAAATGGTCATCATTTCCTGCTTCATTAAAAAAAACAAATTAAAAGTTAAAAAGTTTTTTAAAAAACTGAGGAAGTGATCAATCATAATTTATAGCAATGTTCCAACAATTCCCACCTAGGGGCTAGGCAGTCATCTACAACCTTGATTTGGTTAGGCATCTTGTGGGTGTCCAATAAGAGCTAACATGGCATAGCCTCCTTAAAAATGCTCATGTTGTGACACTAACTCAACAAAAGTTAAATATATCATTTAAGAAAATTATCCTAGTGTTGCACGTTTCGGATAGATATATCCCATACCAACTAAGTGACACCAAAAAAACCTACTCCTACTGTACTCCGTATCATAAAATTGACGTTTTCCATTCTCATATTCGTTCCACGCACTACATCTACATCGAGCCGTGCTCCGCGTAACATTGTGCATAACCAATATCACTCGTGATGATTTAAGATCCAAGCAAAAATACAATATCATGTTGATGATGTCCCTACGAAGCTTGATTAAAAGCTTGTTCAAAGGGGAATTCAAATTTTCCTATAAGCACAACTTCAAGAAATACTGAAAGTTGTTTGAAAGCTTCCTCAAGTGCTCTATGTATTAACTTATAAGAAATTTTCTATAACAAAAATCAGCATGATAAATGGCAAGCATGCACGAATCAACCTAGATCACGGTAACAAGAAAACAATCCGAATTTGTCTATAAGATTAGTTAAAATACATACAAGAAAGTATCATAGAGATTGTGGTATATGCTAATGAACATTTAATTTATGTCTAGCATAGATTCTACCAAGCAAAAACCATACACTATTGTAAGAATGTACTTGTCACGAAAAACCATTCTCGCACCTCAAACAGAAGAATCCCAAGACAGTAGATATTTGATGACAATGTGCAGCGCTTATCCCTGAGCTCCTCAGGACTGGCATACCACTTCACTTCCGATGAATCACTTGCAAAAGTTAACAGTGATTTGGATGAATCAGACACATGAAGGCCTCTGGAATTGTTCCAGGTCCTATTTTCTGCAGCAGGCTTACAAACTTCATTGAATTCATTCCCAGAATATTGCGGACCAGCGATATTGACATTGCACTCATTTGCAGATTTGACACCAGAAATATTTGGAAACTGAGGCCCCCGTCTGACTAAGTTTGTGTTCTCGCCAGGTTTTCTTTTTTTTTCCCAATGACTAACAATGGGAAGACTACCCTGTTCCAGTGGCCTCTTCTCATTTCGATCATTCTCTGGGTGATGAACATCTTGATCCCTTAAGTTCTCTATAATCTCAATCTGGACAGAAGACCCAAGGTACATAATCTCATTTGAAAGCAGCAATTTAAAGTAGGATGGCCGTAAGTCTAGCAAAGCAACTCCTCGAGAATGAGAGTTATTTACCATATCCACGATTTGCCTAAATATAGACATGCTTTTGATTTTATTTACCTTACTCTTCCCAGATTTCAGCCATTCCCTCAGGCTGACCCCATCATGAAAAGCATCAGGACAAAAACCAGGCAAAGGTTTTGGAATTACATGGGAAGGAGGCGCAAAAACTTCTCTATTTGAACCTGGATCTACCTTGTTAACACCAACAGCCTTTGCATAAGTCTGGTCTCCGAATTCAACTCCCACTCCTTTACGGACTGGCCCTCTACATATGACTCCTTTACCCTTCAATGTATTTTTAACGAAATACTCAGAAAACCCAGATTTAGAAAGAATTTTTGTCCTAATGCCACTAGGGGATAATAATGAATTGCTCGACACAGGTTTATTTGTATTACACAGCAAATTTTCTGTAACTTCACTGCAGTTGTTGTTTGGTGGTTTTTGATCCAAGGTTTCTGGATTATTTGTATATCCTACATCATCCCAAACATTTGACATTTTCCCACTGCTGACTCTGTAAGCAGCATCTCCATTAGAAACCCCATTTCCAGATCCATCTGCTATTTGATACAAATGTTGCCACTTGCTCTGTTTAGTCTGCACATTATCTATATTACTTGAGGTACACACTACAGCTAAGTTTTCGCTCCTATAATTTCTCAATGTTAACTCTTTAACCATGACCCCAGAATCATCCATACAGCGAGGGCTAGCACATGTATTTTCAGATGCACCAATTCTATCCAGGTTAATAGCATCTAAAGTATCTGTGAAGAAGTCAGGAGAGTTTTTGTGATCATCACATTCACTGGGTATTACTATTTCATTCAATTCCAGCATATCGGAGCAGTTGGGATGTAATGAGTACTCACTCTCCTTGCTCTGGAGGTGTGTACCATTAATGACTTCGATTGCAGTAACTTCATCACCCATTCTTACATCCATACCTTCCATTCCAAGAACACTTCACTCGTTCATATTGAATTTTCAGCCAATTAAGAGCATACTCAGCCTGAAACTACAATAATTTCAAAACAAATGTTACTCCACAAAACAAATGTTACAGCAGAGATTGTCGATTTATACAACAACTATAAAGCTGAACTACTATATTAATTCATTGCTTTTTAATTTCAAAAGCACATCTAGCAGCATCAAACAGTGTCACTTGCAATAAAAAGTTATCCTTGAAGCATAGAATGATGAAGAAAACAAAAACCCAAGCACATTGTACACATACACAAGTACACAAAAAAAGGTGTTCAACAAAGATCATCTCATCTGATATGACTTAAATTTCACTTTTAAATCATCTTTTGAAATCTTATCCATGTCACAATCCAAGCCCCAATACCAAAACAGGCCTAAAATCTGAGGGCTCAAAGCTTCAATCATCCATAAAAATAATAGAATCAGCTCCAATTATGTATAATCCCGATATATATAGATATAGGGAGGGAGTGAGTAAAACCACCCACAAATAAATTACCAGAATTTAAATGAGGTGTACTATCCTATCTTCAGTGCAGTTTTCAGTTGGGAAGCTCTTATCTTTTTCAATCGTTCCACCCAACACAACACAGTAAAATATCGGCTCAATTCAACTCAATGTTAACACACACAGTAAATTCCTCTACATATAAATGCAAAATAGGCTCGCCACGGTCAATTCATTTGAAGTATGACGAACAATTGTCAGACAATTTAGAAAACACGGATTCAAACTTCAAAGTTCTTGTCTTTTTCCGATCATTTCTTATAAACCAAACGCAGTAAATTATCAGTTCAACTAAACTCAGTATTAAATCAAAATACTAAATTATATACATGCATATATATATATATATATATATATATATATATATATATATATATATATATATATATATGATATGATATTGAAAGATTGTCATACCTAATTGGGGCCAAATTGAAAAAAAAATCAAGCAGAGGTGTACTTAAGAAAATCCCTGAGCAAAAGCAAGATTTGGTAAGCCATGAACTAAAAAGCCCTAAAGAGATGCAGATTGCAGACCTTAACCAAAGAAATGTGTGTGATACATATAGATAGAATAATTTATCGTACTTGCCTCAAATGGAAAAAAAAATAAAAATATCTGTTCCCCAATTCAATTTGAACCTCCCAATTTAGTTACCCAATTCAATTTGAATATTATAGTAGAGTACTATTCATCTGCTTTAATTATTAGGTTCGGCTCACCTCCGGACTCCATTGGGGTTCACGCTGCGGCTCAGATGACGCCACGTCAATCAACTTTCATCAAAGTGTCCCCATATCCCTGTACGTAGCAAAGGAAATTCTTCTTCCCTCCTTGTTTTTTATGGAAAAGATATATATAAAGATATTTTACAATAATTTATATAATCATCTTTATAAAAAATAATAAAATTTATTATATAAATGATGAATTTTATTATTTTTTATAAAAATAAGTGTATAGATTATTGGCTAAATTAGTGTACATAGCAAAGCTGACTTTTTATACAGGAAATAAATAGGACGGAAAGGTGGGGGAATCGGAAAATGATTGCAATTTTCATTCTATCTTGTTCTTTGAGTTTTAAAAATAAGAGTAATGGAGTTATAAAATGAGGTTACAAATAATTGAATATTAAATAATTTATTAAATTATAATTAATTAATATTTTATTATATATAGATGAGTCTAATTAATAGTTATAATTACTCATAATCAGACAAATTATTTTATAATAATTCTCTAGTTATCACAGTATTATTATAATATGTCTGATTATGATTGATTATAATCATTTAACTCATTTACTGCATGGTAAAGTATTTCACTAAAAAATTTTAGTAATCAATTCTTTGTAACCATATTTTGTCAACCTACATTACTTGTAAAAATAAAATATAAATATTTAATTTATTATTGCTAATTAAATTATTTTATTTTTGGTAAAACTAAATTTGCTTTGATAGACCACTATAATGATAGTTTTTATATTTTGAAATATATATACTTTTATTAGCCTTCACTATTTTAAAAAAAAAAAAATGTTTTGGGAAGAAGTTAAAGTTATTTTCTCTTTTTTCATTCCTCTTCTTCCTTAAAAATAAAAATTCACCAACAGAAGAAGATCACTTTGTTCCCAAACTCTCTCATTTATTTAATTTTTAAATTTTTTTTTTTAGTTTCTTAAACTCACAAACACAATGTCTTTCTCTTCTTTTTGGTTTTTTTTTATTTTTAAAATGACATAATACAAAAGACTCAAATAACCCTAGCCTTAAATTAGCAACAAAAAAAAAAGAATAACCCTAGCCTTCAAAAAGTTTTAAATCAATATTATGGAATAATTTATCTCTTCCTTACGGAGAGACATTTCCCTTTATTCATTTAATATTTTATGTATTATAAAAAAATTTAGTTTAATAATAATTACAATGTATGTATATACATGAGATAATTATAAATTAAAAGTAATTAAATTTTAATTTATTTTATTTAATCTCATAAATTTATACATTGGTTGTAATCGATATATGTATCATTTATCTTCTTATTTTATTGTGGTGTTGGTTAGGAGTGAGCATTCGGGAATAACCGAAAACCGAAAATCGAAAAACGATAACCGAAAATCGAAATTTTCATTTTTTAACTAACCGAATCAAAAACCGAATTATGTACTAACCGAATTACCAAATTACCGAATAACCGAATAATCTTTTCGGTTATTCGGTTAATAACCGAAGTTAAGCCATTGGTACTTAATAGCACAATTACACAACACTGATTCTTATACCCAAAATACCCATGTTTGAAGTCATTTTTATTGGAAATTTATTTCTGGGAATCCATTTCCTGTGACTGTGAGATACGGAGATACCCCTTTAATATGGCATTTTTAAACTACCCACGATGAGGTATGCTTGTCTAATACCCTTATTCCCTTAACGAAGGAATGTGTCAGAAAAGATGAAAATATGAAATCGTAAAATTTGGCTTCCTCGCCGTCCAATTATCATGCAAAGTTATATCAAGATAATAGAAGATATCTGAGAAATCCAATAAGCTAGGGGTACTAACCTCTGAAAAATCACAAAGAAACACTGGAAGAATTAGTGTAATACTTTTCTGAATCACTGGCTTTTGTGTGTCCACTCTCCAAGGCTGCAATGGCTTTTGAACTTGCTTCGGTTGCTAGGAATTTGGTGCCTCTGCTATTTTCACAAGAAACAGCACCCGACTTTTCCATTAGCTCCGACGACACTTAGTTACTAGTTTTCAGAGTGAATACACTCCTGTGCATAATGACGAGTCTGCTTCTCATGTTATGATTTTCTTATTTTTCAAGGTCTAAGGTCAGTGACTCATGAGTCATCACTCAAGCACACAACTGGCAAGCAAACTCCTAATTCGGTTATTCGGTAGTACCGAATAACAAAAAAGTACAAATCGAAACCGAACCCGAAATACAATTCGGATATAACCGAATTTTACAAAATACCCGAATAACCGAAAAAATTCGGTTAAAAAAATTCGGCTCGGTTCGGTAATTCGGTTATATCCATTTTTTGCTCACTCCTAGTGTTGGTTTCTTTCCTCGTGTGATAATTACACCCCCCCCCCCCCCCCCCCGGCGGCGAGTAATATGAAGAGCTTCCTTTTCTGTGGGATCATATCTCTCTCATTATACTCTCTCCACTGCCAAAAGAATTAAAAATCATTCAATGTTGTACTGTTTATTTATTTATAAAGTACCGAATAATTTCTCCAAAAAAATAATTTAAGTGACAAAAAAGAGTGTTCTACTAAAGTACACAAGTTACCCAAATAAATTTTTACACATGGACTAATATACCTTCGAATATATTACATCTTAATCGAAAAAGTAAATCTATCGCATCAAAATGAATGGTTATACAAACCCAAGAGTTACTAATACACAGATATCAATATAATATAAGGATAAAATAGAAAAATAAATTTATTATCTTTCTCTCTCATTTTATTTGATTACCTTAATTTATGTGAAATTTATTTTTAAAATATATTTTTGGAGAAAAAATTATTTTATGTTTCTGAAGCATGATAAATAGTATGTTCCTCTCCTTACATGCACGTGAGGTCTTCTGTAGTGAAGCCCATAAGAAATCCATATAAATATAATGGAAGGAATAAACTACTCATCATATTTGAAGAACATAGAATAATTTCTCCTTTTAAAGAAAGAAGGAGTGATTTTATGATGAATCAATATAATAATATGACTAGGTAACACCTGGCATTAGCTGGACACGGTGTGTAATGGATCTATTAATGCGGAAAGTATATAAACTCCTTTTTTCAGGAGTAATGCAGATGCATGGTTCTCTTTTGTTCGGATCATGCGGTTCCCCTCAACAATTTCATACAAAAGGTAATTAATTACTCCTAGTTTGCTTTACTGTTGCTTTGTTTGCTAAGAAAACAAGATCAAAATTCGAAGCTAAAACCTTGTTACCTTTCTCACAATACAACAACAGAATACAGACAGAGACCATTATGCTCTGGTTTAATTAATTTAAAGAATTGATATTTTCATAAACTAATTTTGTATTTTCACGAGATCAAATAAGACCTATTCATAAAAATATTAAATTAACTTGTGAAAATATCGATTCCCTTAATTTATTCTGATATTTTTTTTTTAATTTCATTTCATCTGTTTTCTCATGAATGTGATGGAGCATTTGGAATTTGTTAGATTTGTGAAAATACATGCCATCATAATTCCCCTTTTTTGTTTTTGATTTGGTAATGTTTCAGTAAATTTTCTTATAAGGGTATATGATGATTTGTTAAGCATTACTGAATAATTGACTCATTTCTAATGGCAATGATATATTATTATTATTAGAGTAGCATATATCTTCTGCTCCCCCTTACTATATTTCAGAATCTCTTAAATACATTTATAAAATTGCAATTAATTTATAGTACTCCCTCCCTTGCACAAGAAAAGTCACTTGCAAAATTTTACAAATTCTAAAGATATATATATTTTTGTTCTCTAAAATTGGTTAGTAGTGATAGCTAGTTTGATAATAGAATTATAATGGTAAACTTGAGGACAGTGTCATAATGCGTGTGCTGTACAGTGGGATACTAGTATTTAATTTGATAGATATTCTCCTACTCTTCAAATGGATTGTGTAAACTTTAGATGTGTTCAAATAACCACATGATTTAGAACAGATGTTGTATGGAGAAAGTCCTGCCTCGACTCTCGTAGCTTAAGCAGCCAATTGGTACCACCCTCCTCCCTGGAATCTAATCCATCTATAGTAGAAACAACGAAGCATAGGGAGTCGATCAAGTCCCATAGGATTCATGTTGATCCTGAAAAAAGTGTTACAAATAGGTAGGTAAATATTTCTCTCCAAAACTAAACATTCTCACTAGCAAAATTATTCTGGCTAGCTAGGTTGTCGAATAGCAAGCAATATAGACAACAATATAATATCAATCAATCGGAACATGGATATAACATATATTTGGAGCTGGGGGCTTTATTTGAACTTGGCTTCTGACATGTTTTCTGTTACACCTTCCTTAACCAGTTGATTTACATTGTTGAATTATGGATCAGTTTGGCAGTTTCATGTTATTTGCAGAAAATGAAACACCTAAAAAGAAAGAATTGAAGACGAACTTTCTGAATAGCAGACGACGACAAGTATGAAGAATGAGGCTAATCAGTCGGGTAGAAAATGACAAGTTGAATGCAAGAATTCTTGAATTGGAGAAACAATTTTGATAATAAGCATTTATATTTATCTATAGGCAGCTTTCAAATACCAAAGTCAGTGAATTACATAAACCTTGCTTAATTGGTACTCCAGGTGGTTTTTTTTGTACGTTAAAACTAAATCATTTTTCGATTTCTTTGCTATGTCTTTGAAATTATGAAAGCGGATTGAAGGGTCATCCATACATTCTAGATACAAAAATTTGGGGAACTACCAATGGAGATCGGTGCATTGCTCATCACAAACACTTCTTAAATAGAGGTTTATTATCAGTGAAGGGTCATCCATACAGTCTAGATACATTACAGTAAAGTACAAGCTAGTTGACATAACAAATGTAAAAGCTTGAAGGAAAACAGAAGTTACACTCTTAAAGGAAGTAGAACACAAAACTGAGATCAAGAAGTTATATTTCTAGAGACCTAGTACGAAGGAAGTAATCTAGTTCATTGCTTGTCAACAAAAGCTAAAAGTAAGCCAGGAAAAGAAGGGGGTATACATGGGGTGGCGGACAATATCGACGTGGGTAAGAAAAGAGCTTCTAAGTCTCCTCAATAATCTCAAAAGACGGTGCAAAATAATATTCCCCATAGTATACGTATTACTTTCCATTCCTTCTGCTTGAAAAGATAATCTGAACTTCCCTTTGTTTCAATCAGATAGATATCCTCGATCATCTCAACTCCAAGAACATCTTTTACCACCTCGTATGTCACAAATGCAATCGCCATTGATGGGACCACCTAAAAAGAAAATTAGAAATGTCAACTACATAAACAAGTAACTATTTTTTAGAAGTAAATGAATTAAGAGACGCTTATCAGTTTACATCTTAAATGAATTAGAAATGTCAACTACATTTTTTAAGTTACCTTACCTATGAACAGTGGCGAAGCTACATAGTAGGTTGTGAGGTCAATTGACCCCACTCAATTTTAATTTTATTTTATAATATATAGTAAAATTTAAAATTTTTAAATATTATATACCAATTGACTCCATTGAAATTTTAAAAAATTTATAATATAGAGGTCAAACTAAAAATATATAACTTTCTCAATTAAGTTTCAAACTCATCATTCCTACCTCTTCTATATATGTATATTCATATAATCTTCTTAAACTAATTAATAATCTATTTTATATTATTTTTTATAGAAATTAATTATTTATAAATAATTTGTCTTAAAAAAAGTCTATTATAGCTCAATAGGATGTATATATACATGCATATAAATATATATAAAGCTAAGAATTATTATATTATTCTTGTAATCAAATATATATTTTATATGTGCAACCTGAAAGTATAAATTTATTAAAAAAAAATTAATTCGGGGCGTTGTCTCCGAACTTCTACTAAATTATTTATATTCTTATAATAATTTTGACTCCAATAAAATTTAATCCTGACTTAGTCAGTACCTATGAATTTCTTTTAAAGAATTGACAACAAACTCTTTCTTTTTTAGCTCAGGATTAGCTAGGTGGTGAGGAAATTGAACACCTACTCCTAGCTTGGGGGGAATTGATTATCTTTTATTTTTTTTGGGTGCAAATTTGATTATCTTCATTGCCCGACATTTGAGTTCGACAGTTTCGAGAATTGGCCCTAAGCTGTCTGATTAAAATAATTTTCAAACTATAGTTAATTTGAAGAGTCTCAAAAATGCTTCGACTCCCACCATCTGAAATACCTTTTTTTCACTGGTCATTTTTAATCAAAAATAAAAACAATAAGTTATTACAACATAATAATAATAATAATAATAATAAGAATAAGAAGAAGAAGAAGAAGAAGGTAAATCATATTTTTTTTGTGTTTTGACATTTTCAAAACCCTCACATGTAAAAGATAAGACGATACTCATTTTAATATGTGTATTTTTTTTTTGGGAAAATATAAAAATACGTGTAAAAATAGTATTTTCTTGTAATATAATGGCAAACTAAACGATTTTATGTCAATTACTTTTAAAACAGATTATGCTAGGTGTTGGGATAAGATCCATTGGGCCCTATATTTTAACTATGAGCCAAGGGTTACTTGGACACATACATATGATTGGGCCGGGTCATCAGTCCATCTTGACAGGCCCGACCTGGCCCGAGTATGGACAAGTCTGGTCCTTCTGGTGGAGGTGGGTTGATGGGACGTGATTAATTGTTCCTACCTGCTTCTATAGACTGGGTCAGAGGGTGGTTGACCCTGGCTCCTCCCCTGATCCGACCTATGGCGGTAGATGGAAAAGGTGGTCACATTTCCATTCATGAGAGGGTGATGGGACGTCCAACAATGCATGGATGAATATACACAAGACAATCTCTCCAAAGACAAGTAAGTTTTATCTTGACGGAAATTAGACTGAGAGATATCAAGCACCTTTCATATTCCAGCGTAATGTCTTGGGTCCTCCATTGTGACGTTGTTCACCTGTACTTATCCTCTCACCGGAGAATTCCCGGACGGCCAAAGCCGTGACTGGTCTGTGGGGTGTTAACGGTTTATTATGTGTGCAGGTACTTCGCTGACGGGTGATTTCAGTAAGGGCGAATATTTGGCGTTAACACTAGGTTATAATATTATCAATAAAAAAATAACTTTTATTTTAAAATAAAAATATTTCTTAAATAAAACTATATTTTGGGAACCGATGGAGTATGTTAATAGGCATAAAATTTGTAATAACATCAAGTCTATTGTTCACTTATCCCAACAAAAGAGAAGATTATTTTCATTTGAGAAAATAATATATATTGCAAATATTTATTTTTATTTTTTAATGGTCAGTTAGTTACGTAAATAAGTATTAATGGTAATCAGTGTTTTAAAAATTGCTAGACGAATTTAGGTGGTGTAGAGATGTCTAGCACCGAGGTGGACTAGACGTTTTATTAGGAGATCTCATTTATTTATTTATTTATTATACAACATATAGTAGATTTAAATTATTTTTTTAATTTTACATGAATAATTACTAAAAAAATACTTTTAAAACTTAAAAAATTAATTTCAAATATTGTAGGACTTCAAAGTAGATATTTGATTATGTCTAAACGGGAGTCTAGAAGCCCAACCAAAGCGAGATGGTAGAAGATTGCCTAACGTTTAGATAGGGATTAATCAAATTTAAGCAAAATAAATTAAAATACTAGTGATATTTTTTTAAAGAAAAGTTCATAATAAATAAAGGGAATTGATATTTTTACAAGATCAAATGAGATTCACTTGTGAAATATTAAATTAGCTTATGGAAATATCAGTTTCCATATGGAATTGATATTTTCACAAGTTCAAATGAGACTCACTTGTGACACTATCAAATTAGTTTGAAAAAATATTAATTTTTTAAATAAAATACTCTTATAATTTTATTTAATATTATATATATATATATATATGATATATTTTATAATTATAATTCAATAGGAATACAAATCATAACTCTCTCACTTGTATCACTAGCCCATAAACCATTCGATCTACTGAGCTAGTCCAAGTCCGGTTATAAAAATTAACAAAACCATGCACTTGTTTGGATACTATGAGCCCGCGTGACTAGTAAGTTATTTTGTTTCGATTCGAGATATATATGTAGAAACACAATTACTTGCCTAAAATAAAGAGTGCTTCTGGGGACCGGGGGTAGGGTTGTCAACGGGTCGGATTCGGATCGGATCGGATTTGGACCAGACCCGATAACCCGACGGATCTCAGATATTAAGTACCGAACCCGAATCCGATAATATTCTGATAACCCGAACCGATAATCCGATCCGATTAAGTTTAGTATTAAAATTTAATAAATGTATTAAAATGTATTCAAAATGTATATATATGTATTAAAAAAATTTAAAATCTATTAAAAAAAATTAAAATCTATTAAAAAAATTAAAAATGTATATATATGTATTAAAAAATTTAAAAATGTATTAAAATGTATATATATATATTATATGTTATTGGATCGGAGTATTATCGGGTCGGATTTATATCAATCTGAATCCGATCTATTTAGTAATCGGGTAATCGGGTCAATCGGGTTTCAAAACTGGATCCAAATCCGGATAAACGGATTGGGTCCGGGTCAAGACCCGCCCCGTTGACAGTCCTAACCGGGGGTTAGGGACCGGTGGTCCATTTTTTTTTTAAATGATTCTTAAAAAATAAGTTTGATTATTTGGAACTAATTTTTTTTTTAAAATATAGTAATTTAAATGTGATTTGGATACATATAAATAAACAGTATTTTCAGACTGTAAACACTATTTATTTATATGTATTCAAATTACATCTAAATCACTGTATTTTATAAAAAATTTAATTCTAAAATATCAGACTTATTTTTTAAAAATTATTTAAAAAAAATTTAAATTGATAGCTAGACCGTCCCCCTTTCTCTGTCCCTTAGAATTATTCTAAAATAAAACATTTTTTTAGCGTACTAATATTATATCTAGGTTATCCTATCGATAGCCATATAAATATTTACGTTAAGAATATACGTCAGGGCCCACACTGTTTTGTCGGTTAGTCTATTACACTCTGAAATGATTGCGTCTCATGTGATCTCCAATAAAGGGATTTCTAACTTTTAGATGCATTTTTTATTTTATTTTATTTTGTAATTTGAGTATAATTTTAAGATAAAAATAAATTTTAATACCTTATGCAATCAAAATAGTTGTTTTACCACTTATATGCATTTATGAATTACTGATAGCTAAATCAAGCCATTTTGTCTTAAAGACCCCATTTTTATGGCAATTTTTTTTTTCTAGACACAGAGTTGTTGGTGACAGAAATGAAGCTGAGTTGGAAAGCATGGTGGCGGTCTCTGCTTAAGAACAATCAGTGGGTTGTTAAATTAGCAGTTGCATTTCTCTTGGTGGGTCTTACTTTTAGAGTTATTTCCTCTCGATCCACTGAGTTTCCCAATGTTACAGAAACCCCTTTTCTTCAGGAACCTCATGACCCAAAACCTCAAGCTTCTTCATATTCACCGGAAACTAGATATCAGATTCCTCATAAAGGTACTCAAGTATCAATTTTGAATTTGTGGGTATTAATTTTTGGTTGATCTACTGATGTTTCCTTATCTGGGTGATTCTTTTTCATTTTTTAGATTATACAAGAAAATGCAAATGTTAAGGCCGTCTTTGATTTGATTTTTGTTATATGTACTGAGTTGTTGTTTTTGGTTAAGCTGAAGATAGTGCAGGAAAATGTGATCTTTCTATTGGGAATTGGATCCAAAATCCGGCGGGTCCTCTTTACACTAATGAGAGCCCAATTTATTGAAACTCATTAGAATTGTATGAAGAATGGGCGGCCTGATAAAGGGTATCTTTATTGGAGGTGGAATCCACGAGATTGTGAGCTGCCCCAACTCAATGCCAAGAGATTTCTTGAGATGATGAGGAATAAAGCATGGGCACTTATTGGCGATTCAATATCTCGAAATCATGTTCAATCATTGCTTTGTATTCTCTCTAAGGTAAAAACTAAATAGTATTATTATCTTTGGATATATATTGATATAATCTGATTTATACCTTTTCAAGGATTGATACTAATTTTATTACTAGCATTTTGCAGTTTATTCCTTTCTTCTTAGCTGCCTCCTCTATAATGCTAGTATCACTACGTGTAATTACAGATAAATTGTCTGATTGATGACATGGCAATTTGATTATAGTGTAATCTGATGGCCATGGGATGTGCCACGGCTCACCTTTATATATATAAGCCTTTGGCTTCAATTATTTTCTTGGTGTTTATTCTCTCCATTAGGCAAGATGTAATGGCCCAAAATTGTGATTAACAATTTAATAGTTGCACTGCTCGTTGCCATTGGGTCTCTTGCTAGCTTTTCTAGAGACATCAAATTCTCAGAAGATATCATGGTTTAACTGAAATCTACCATCCCATGTGTAGGACTTTGAGGTTTAGAAAAGCAAAGTTTGCTGTATTTTCTGATTTGCTTAATATGGTTGCATTTATTTATGAAATTACCATATTTTGTTACTGGATGTTGATAAGTATTGAAGTTGACACGTGTTGTTTTGTACATTTGGGTTGTTTCTGCTGTCCTACCTGCTGTAACAAATGACACTGGTGTTCTGTCTTTTTTGCAAGATGCAAAAGGATCAGAATTTCATGTCGTTCTTGCACACAACTATCAATTTGTGCCCAGTCTTGGGTTGATAGGAAGTAAAATTTATGGGGTTCCTGAATTTTTCGAGGACCACCTAAATAACCAATTTTCTTTTTATTTATTCAAATTTTCTGAAACTTTCTTTACTTGTTGAACATTTTCCATATTTCGTCTTCATGTGCGGCTTTGTGAGGTGTAGCCAAACTGGTTATAGGCTGGTCATGAAATCCCAAGAAGCTATAGGATATGCATTAGTGAGGCTCATAATGTCTCTAGTTCAAGAAATTCAGGATCACTTTTTGTCTTCTATATGTTATCAGTCTTGTTGGCAGTGATTGTCTACCTAGACTTACTTTAGTTACAAAACTATTGTAAAAACAATTTCCTTATATGGTGTTATAGGTGATAAACATTTGGTCATAATTAATGTCAATTCAACATAGTGCATTTACAAAGAAATTAAGATAAAATGGTAAAAAGGATAAAAAGGAAAGGACCCTATTGCCAACTGTGATGGTCATCTAGTTGCTTCAGTGTCATTCTATAATGCATAACCAATCATCTCCAGGATAGGAAGTTCATAAAACAGTTTTATTTTTAAATGTATTTGTAGTTGGATTGTGATATACTTAATTTCTGAGCCATGTTGTTCAATATCTTCTCTGTTCATGCATTGCATTCCGAAGTCCAAGAACTGATATGATTTAGTTTAATAGAAGTATTTGTAGGTTGTATTATATCCAGTACACTTTCTTTCATAGATCTGTGCTTGTGCAGATGGATTTTAAATACCAGTTTCTTTGTTTTGATGTGGATTATAGTTAGCCGTATGTAGCAGTACATTTCTTGTAGTTTAGAAAAAATCAGGCCGATAACAAATCGTGCATTACGGAAGGAAGATGGCCTTTTAAAATTGGCAAGGCATAGTTCAACTTAAGTAGTTCATCTTATAAAATGTACCAGGATTTGGGCTAAGCATTTTATACTCATTCTAAATTTTCTTTTGGCTTCAGAGATAGTATCAGTAATAGTTTGTGTTACGATAATTTTCTATACTTGGGTGCATTAATCCATCTCAACCTGTAATATGACCAAAAAAAATTTAGGTTGCCATATATTTGATGTTATACACTGCTCTAAAACCTACTGATCTCATTGAACTATTCAGGTGGAACAACCTATTCATGTTTACCATGATGCAGACTACAAAAATCGAAGATGGCTTTTCTCCTCTTACAACTTTACTATCTCAGTTACGTGGTCTCCTTTCCTTGCAAAAGCTAACATTTTTTAAGACTATAACGGTGTTTCTTCTTCAGAAATTGAGCTGCATCTGGACAAACTTGATCCGAATTGGACTAATCTGTATCAGAGCTTGGACTACATAATATTTTCATCTGGTAAATGGTTTGTCAAAAGTGCAATCTACTATGAGCATGTCACAATACTGGGCTGCCATTACTGTCCTGGAAGGAACCTCACGGAGCTAGGTTTTGGTTTTGCTTACCGCAAAGTCATCAATAACGTTTTCGACTTCATCACCAAGTCCAATCACAAAGGTATGGTCTTTTACAGGACATCAACACCAGATCACTTCGAGGATGGGGAATGGTTTAGTGGCGGGAGTTGCCGAAGAACAGAACCAGCCAAGGAAGGTGACTTCCAATACAACGAGTTGAACATAATTCTTCGTGAGGTTGAATTAGAAGAGTTTGAGAAGGCAGCAACTAGAGCTTCTGAAGCTCAGGTAAAGTTTAAACTTCTAGATGTAACCCCTCTTTCGTTATTGAGGCCCGACAGACACCCAGGTCCATACAGACTTCCAACCATTTGCAGAGGAAAATAAAGAGAAAATCATAAGAGACTGCTTGCATTGGTGTTTACCCGGGCCGATAGATTCTTGGAATGATTTGTTAATGGAAATGGTGGTAAATGGTTGAGTTGTACATCAAATCAGAGTCTCATTTTCTCAGAGAATTTGGTGGATGAATAACGGATATCCTCCTTCCCCGTGTGAATACTACAGAGTTCAGTTCATAATTTGAGGTTCTTTATTCCCAACCTTTATCACCATCATAAGACTAGTATGAATTTTATTTGGTCATTAGTTGGTCGTAATCTTGTATGTTGTTTATTGTAATACATTTGATGTCAAATTTAATTGTTTTTTTTTATTGTTTCTATTAATAGAGCTCTATGATAGTTCTGCGAAGCAAAGTACTTGTTTCCTCTTGCCCTGTGTTTTTTTGCCAAATAAACCCCTTTTCATAGTTCAGAAAATATTACTGTAGATTGGTACATGTAATCATCTTGTTTTTAGACTCCACATGTTCTTGATGCATTTAATTTGTTAATTTATCTTCTTCTTAATCCAATTTTAATTGACTGGAAGATCATTGTTATTGTTGCAGAACTTGCTAATCCAAGTGCACAGACAAATGTCTGTATAATTAAATTTTGAGGCTATATTTGAATGACGGACTGTATAATAATCCAGCTTGATAATAATCCAGCTTGATGGTTGTTCAATAAAAAAGCAATCTTGCATTGGAAGTGCGAGCATAAGTGTGTGTGCAGTGGCGGAATCAGAATGATTTTAAAAGGGGGTCAAAATACATCAGTTAAAAAAATTATTTATTGACCCTTAAAGTTCTTCTTTCGGTTGTACGACTGAAATAAGACAACTGTATTCTGTGAGTCTGCATAGTTTAAAAACGTCTAAAAATTTGTTCGTTTTCAATTGTTGAAAAAATATCATTCTCAATATAAATTACCAGACCGTCATTCATCCACTCGTCTCCTATTTTATTACGCAAGTCAGTTTTAACAATTTTCAACGCAGAGAATACTCTTTTAACAGTAGCAGTCGCAACTGGTAAAATCAAAGTCAACTCGATCAATCGATATACCAATGTAAAAGTCATATTTCTTCTTGTTTCAATCAACTTCTTAGCAAGACTTTCTAAACTCAAATCTTCTGCCTGCTACTACCGTGGGATCTCATATTGTCTTCCATATTAATAAAACACTTTAAATAAAATAACATAATAAATAATGATATTAATATTTATATCATGGACATATATAATTAATGTGTATAATCTGAATTTAGATCTTCTGTCTCCCATGTCTCGTGTACGGTTGTCAAGTATAATATATATATTTATTTATAGTTAACTAATTTTGTAAACCGAAATTATCAAAAAAATAATTTTGTAAATGGAGAAGTTTACGTGAAAATAGGTAAGAATGAGAAAGGGACAACATATTTGAATTAGCCTGCATAATTAGACGAGAAAATATTGTCTAAAACTATTTTACATATTTAATTTAAGACTTATATATATATATATATATATATATATATAGAGAGAGAGAGAGAGAGAGTTAGTGAAATTCTCTTATTAATTTGTCTTTTAAATATATGTCTTTATATACCTTGCGCATTTGTTTTTAAACGAAAAAAGAATATTTTTTAGTGCGATAAAATCTAGTTATTCTTTCTCCCTGTAAAATATCAAAAGACAATATTAATTAATTATACCATTAATTATTATTTATAATAAAATTAATTATATATATATATATATCAAAGAGCTCACAATCTACAAGGGTCAATTGACACCCCTGCCCCCCCCGGGTGTGTGTGTGTGTGTGTGTGTATATATTCAAATTTAGGACTATAATCATTATTTTACCCCTTGCAAATAATCGTAAAGTGAATTGGTTTTAATTTTTAGAACAGTGGCCATGATTTATAAACATTATTGAAAATGCAACTAATAGCTATCACGTCTATATCTTCACAAAACTTACAAAATGATGTGTTATGTAGTAATTGGTTGACGGTTCATTCTATATAATTAGGTTAAACGTTAGAATTACATATACAGTATTTTATATTCACCTTCAATGCAAACTCCATCCGTTTCACAGAACCAATTTTATTTTCAAAATTATTGAATATCAAATATATTTTTATTTCATGTATAATCCTTAACAGTAACTTGTTAATTTAGTAATATAATATAATAACAAAATTATGATTATAAATTTATCTATACTGTATTGCTTTATAATATTATCATTCGTAAATAATTTTTTTTGTAAAAGAAAATATTTTTTAAAAATAAAACTCTTTATGTGCATAATGATGGAGAAAATATTATTTAATCATCGAAACAATATTAAATTATGTACCTTTAATAAAAGTGAATTTAAATTTTTTGCTTTTATGCTGCAAATGACTTTTTTATTCAGTATGTACAAGCCAATAAGGAGGCGGACACATTCTGTCATTTTTATTAAACTCTTTTTTATCTTTGCCTCACGTAACACATACACATAACGAGGTTCAATATTCACAATTCTTATAGTTCTTCCCTATTATAATACTCTCATTATTTAGTAAATATTTTGTTTTCTAAAAAAATAGTATTTTGCTGACAAAAAATTGGTTACAAAAGCATAACACAAAATAATCTGGATGATGATTATGCTATTGGACTCATCTATACGTGGTACAACGTCCATTAATTATAGTATAACACGTCATTTTGTATTAAATTTTTTATATAAACTTTTATCACCGTAATATTATATTTTTAAAAATAATATGTATTGCGAATATTTACATCGACTTTTTAGTTATTAATTATGTGAATAAAAATTAATAATATATTTTTTTAAAAATATATAATAAATATCGTCTTTTTATAATTTTATTTAATTTCATATATTAATAAGTTTGCAACAGTAATTCAACACAAATTGGCAACACTCTTTCGTTTTTCTCTCTCCAATAGTTATTAATTACTGTAGAACTTTATCCCATTAGTACTACTTTTAAAATTCGAGTTAGGATAATTATATCGGGTGATTGCAAAGTGATAATTTGATTATTTTCTTTATTTGTAAGATGACTGTCATTTTTAAAGTAAAATGATGTTGTATTTTTTTTTTCCTTTACTTTTTCTTTGGTAATGAGTGAAATGATGTCGTTATATTAATAAATATTGCGTAAAATATAAAATAATTTTAAAATTTTCAGTAAATATATATTTATTCGGATAGTATTAATTTATGCCTTATAATATCCTATTAAATACAATATAAGCCCATTGTTTTATTTTATTCATTTTCGTAGTTCAAAGTTTTGACTTGTTCAAATTAGAGTTGATGTATATCCCCATATGAACCGAATTTCAAATTATTAATTTGAATTTTATGAGTTTGTTTGCTTACTCCACTTGTTCCTCCTCAGTTCCAGTGGGATGACCAAAACTAATTTTCAGTCGCCTCCTTTTTTGTTTTGTTTTTGTTTCTTCAATTGGAAATTTGAGTTTGATGGAATCAAAGGGATACTACAATTTATTATGAAATAATACTCTTTAGACTATGAAATTAAAATTAAAATAATTTATGTTAAGTTTAAATTTAAATTTAAATATATATTTAAGTTAGAATTTAAAAATTAATATTAATTTTATATTCCGGAATGGAGGACTATTTGGGATGCAACTAACACTTGTTGATTGAGTGGTTGATTTGTTTATTAGTACTATTATTGTAATATATTCACATATATGCATGAACAGGGGAATGGTGGCCTGCAGGGTTCCATTTGACGACGGCGATAATGGGGCCTGTTGGAAAAAAAATTCCAAATTTTTTTTTTAAAATTTAATAAAACATGATCATTTTTATAATTTGATATAAAATAACAATTATATATATATTTTATGTATTTAGAGTACGAATTGTTATCTAGTATTTAATTGAATTAACACGTTTAAATTTTCAAGTAATCTACAGTATTCTCAAGATTTTTCTTTCTATAATCTCAATATATTTAAACTAATTTCAGAAATTCATTATTTATCTTTATTTGATCATAAATTGATTTATCAATTAAATTAATCATTTTAAAAATAAATATTAAAAGACTTGGTCAAGATTCTATGATTAATAATAAATTATCTTCTGAAAAATCTTATAGGTATTTTGACGATAATAACGTTCCTGACATTAATTAAATATATTAATTAGCATTTCGAGATATTAATTAACACAATATAATTTCACTCGTTGAAATATTAAATTAATATATATAACAATATTAAGTCCATTATTATTTCAAAATAAAGAAACATTCACAAATTAATATTTATGTGATAATATTTTATTATTATCACATGATTCATTTAATGCACACCGTTAATGCACTTGTAATTTAATTAGAATTCTAACTTCTATAATCAAAATAAATCATCTGTTTTAAAGTACTATCACCCTACATGATAATATTTTCAAATTATCATAGGTTATAAGCAATTATATCATTATTTATATATATTACATATAATTTATATCTTCTGTGTATAATACTTATTTATACACATAAATCATAATATATAAAAGTTTGGAGATTTATATAAACAAAATAAATAACTATTTAATGAATGACGAATGATGTATTTTAATTAATAAATAAATATTTAATATAAATAAATAGATAAATAAAAATTTTATAGCAAAAATCCAACAAGGCCGACAATACTTACGTTGCTGTTTGCATTTGGAGGGATGGGATGAAGAGTTATTCAATGTTTCTGGAATATGATTATTATTTGCTCTACTTTTTTATGTGAGGCTGGATTCCACACGGGTCCTATTACGTGTGAACTCCACCCTTATATGAGGAGATAGAGGAAACTGTAACTATGCTCTAAGAACATAACATAATTTTTTGATGATTTGGACGCTGCCGCGCTGGGCTTCATTTATTTTGACGATTATGGGCGCTGTTACTCTTACTATCTCATGTCCCTTGTGCTGGACCGCTGTGAAAAAGCTGGCCGCCGTCATATTCGCTTCCGCGAACTCGCCGCTGATGTTTTAGGTAATCATTCTACTTTGTGGTGTTCCATGTCTGAACATTAAATATGTCATGGTTATGTGTTATTAGTTACGGGACGAAAAAAAAAGTAAGTCGTGAGCTTTTGGATATAATCTTGACAAAATTAATATTGTTAAATTTCAACTTAACATAATTAAAAAGAAAAAAAGTAAGCCATGTGTTATCACTCTTTGTTTTGTTTTTTATGTTCTGTTCTTCACTATTTACTCTTAATTCTTTTTCACATCTGAGCTACTTAAAGTTAGATTTACTTATATTATTTGTTACGATAAAAAGCTATAGTAATTGCAATAGTTATTTCGCATACAAAAGTGAAATGTGGGGTAAGTGGTGGCCTAGTGTGGTTAGGTTAGGTAGGTGTTTGAATGCATATGTGGAGTACCTAAATTTTACCAGATTATTGGTAAAATATAATTAAAAAAGAAAAAATCTAAAAATCCTTAATTTAGTAAAAAATATTAAATGTTAATTGAGAGTATCATGAACCTTGTTGTAGGACTAATATCGTAACAACACATGGACTAAATATTAAGGCAGTTAAGAGTTTTAATCTCCATCACTGATAGTTATGAGAAGTTTGAGAAATCATAGGTATGAAAATTACCCCACTTATTAAGAAATGGAAAGTTATAAATGACTACATCCTAGGTAGAAAGAGAAAACAACAAACATATCATCAACAAATCAACAAAACAACTCTCTTCAGAGTTACTATCTAAGAGTATAATTAGGCATTTGTCGGGTGCATCACCAGGTAGTTTGCAAGGTAGAATTTAGTTTAACCATAGTCTTTGTAAATAATTTTTAGTCATGTTTTACTGAAATTGTTGTAGTGAAAATAATTTTCAGTCTCATATTACTGAAAAATTATACTTGTGTAACTGTTCTAATTATACCAGTTGTTCTATGTTTTAAGAAATCCTTAAGTTTAAGGTATCGAACACATAATTGTCTGGTCCTTAATAAACTATTTTAATTATCAAATTATTTATTATCTAAAATAATTTTTTAACAATAACATTAAACTAATATTTAGTTTTTTGTCCACAGCATAGATGACAGTGAAGTTACTCCATGTTAAGGTCTTGAAAGAGGAATCAGGCTTGCACCTTGCAGTTCACCCTTTTAGAAAGGAACATCTTAACTAGTCTAACAATAATGGCAGTGTTGCTTTGTCACCGAAAGAATGGTTTAACTAGGCCAAACTATCAACTTGTGTTTCTGGACCAACAATCTAACTATAGTGTGTATGTTCAGCATGTATATCATAATGACCAAGTTCTTATGCCCACAATTTGATTCATTTAGAAAAGGGGCCTAATAACTAGCTGTACTGTTACAATGTTATTACCTGAAGCAAACGACAAATAGCTGACAGTTAGACAACTAATTTTGCTATCAGTTCTGAAAACCTTTTAATTGAACTACAAATGCGATCCATCATTCATTAGTCTGGCTTCTTGAATATTTAGCATTTCTGTTTTAGAAAGAAAATTTCTACTTATGGCAGAAATAGATGATTACAATTGCAACCTCCTCGTATAGTTTTGGAAATTGGGACTGGTTAAAGAAACCATATAAATATAGAAAAAGTTTCTCTGATACTATTGCTATGAACAAAGACAAATGAAGTTTTATTATTAAATTAGCGTCTACATTATAATACTGCGAACGATAATTTCACCGTCTGTATTATAATACTGGGGACGGTGAATATTCAAAACCTCATCAATAAATATTCAAAACGTCATCATTTTTTTGAATTTTCACCGTCTGCAGTATAATACTGTGGACAGTGAATTTATTAAATGCATGTTGGGAGCATTTTGAATTATATCCTTTGTCCGTAATATAATATTGCAAATACCTGGATATTATACCGCGGTCGAGAACTATATAAACTATCAGATCTTAACCTAGACAACTGAGATCTGTTGTAAAAATAAATTAACTTTTATAAATTCAGATCCGTATGGTCGTTTCTAATGTTTCTGCATTTATTTTAGTTAGCTTGGGAGTCGATGACATACCACCTAACTTTGCTTCCGAAAATCTTTTTATTTGTCAGCACCTTCACAATTCATCGCTGGCTGGCTATTATGCATGCTCCTACGGATACTATTTGTAATGAACTTTCATTATAAATATCAATTTTCAAAAATACTTTAAAATTTTAATAAATGCACATTAATTTTTAAATTTTGAATGGACCACTAAAAATTAATATTGTCCTTTTTTTTTTTAATTATAAAAGGAGTAGTATTTAATGGCTGCTAACTTTTAAATCGGATAAGACGGACCAAACTGCCTACTTTAGTAGATTTATTTCTGTAAACATTACACGATTTATAAGCTTTATCCATAATAGGAGTAAGAGAAAAAGACATGGCCACTGATTCATCAACTCCCAAGAATCATGTGATCGATCACCAAACCACTGTTTTCCAGTCCACTGAACACGTCATATTGAATGTTTTGTCTCTTTGTTAGTTAATTTGTTCTTCTTCTAAATACCACTTATATTCGACATCATTCATAATCATATTGATTAGTCCGTACAAAATTTTAATATACTACCTCCCTCTGCCTCTTTTTTAATTGACATCGTACGGTTATACATATAGATTAATAAATATAATTAATATTTTATTTAATTAATTAAATTAATTATTAATTTTTTTAAAATTTATTAAAAAGATGAAAGAAAAACAAATTATCCTTAAATTATAAAAAATAATATAAAAAATTAAGTATTTAATACTTTAGGTAAGTTGTACGAACTCAACATGTCAATAATACTGTTAACATTAATTGAAAGTTAATCTATTAATTTCATAATTTTAAATAAATGTAATCGTCTGACACATCAACTACTACACAAATCAAATATATGCAGAAGTAAATGCAAACTTAGACAAATTAATTAATCTCTATCGGTGATATCATTTTAGAGACTTTTCTTTGGGTTAGGTTTCCTAGAGATCCCAGTCCTCCTTTTGATCAACCATTGTTGTACGCCTAGAGAAATTAATCTAGCAAAAAGTCTTCTTGATATGACCTTATGTAAAAAACAAAAAATAAAACCATAATTATGACCTGTGCTTTATTCTATGTTCGTTCCCTTGTTTCGCCGTAGCAACTGATACCAATATTTATGCATTCTTTTATCACAATAAATGTCTCTGAAATATAAAATTTTCATAAAAGTAAGTATAACAATATGTACAAAATAAAAATATATATTTATTTTAACACCATAAATAGTATTATCAGATAATAGAAAGTGTAGACTAAATCTTCTTAACAAAATAAACTAATACTAACATGACACCTAAATAATTGAAGCCAACTGTCCCTAGCTCAATAAATGTTGGGGTTTACCTTATACTACTAATTAATGGTCCATATCAGGAAGACGTGAAAATGTACCCCTTTTTCTCATACCCCACTATTTATTTTCAACTCTCCGATCCCTCTCCATTCATTATTTTCTCCATCTCTGCATTTCTCAAGTTATTAACATATATTCTAAATATTCTAGCTAAGCACCAAAAAATGGAGAAAGTGAATGAACCAAAAGAAACACAATCCCAAAAGGCCAAACCATTAGTATGGGACTGTGAAAGTTCACTCTACGACTCATTCGAGCTCAAATCATTCGAACGCCAACTCGACTCGGCCATAACTAGTGCAAGAAGCTTATCAATGCCTCATTTCATCGAACGTCGAACTCCTCCACCACCTCAAGCGCCGGCCTTGTCCAAAAAGTATTCGAAAATCTCTACGTCACTTCACAAATTCATACGGTCAGTTTTTAGGCCTAAGCAAAGTAAGTACAGCTCCTTGTTTCGGGTTCAAGAACGATCACAGGAGGGAGTTTATGTTGTTTTTGATCGGTATGGGGCACTTACGACGATTCCTGAGGTTCCTGAGAACGTTGCTGCAGATTATGATGCCGGCCTTTCGCCAGATATTAGGTCATTAGTTGGTAGATCAGCCTCTGACCGGTTTACCGCCACTGCTATCGGTATTTCATGTGCTTAATATAAATATTTACTTTGAGATAATATACTATGTGTAGCGTGGCAAGTGTCAAAGTTTGTAGGCCTAATATTTTTATATTTCAGAATGTTGTTGTACTAGCTACCTAGACAACTTTGACATATGTATTACTCCCTCTATCGTGCAAAATCTTGTTGATCAAAGTATTTGGAACAGAATATAATTACTTTGGGACAAGTGGACAATTAATCAATTTGAAATGATGGAGGTAAGTATCTCTTGGGGTAAATTAAGAACATAATATTAAGAACTTGGTTAGTTTTGGTACATACAGAATGTTTGAAGGATAAATATTAGATGTTATGTGAAAATCTTTAGTTACAATTACATGATCATTATATATCTATATATCGACTTCAGTAAATTTTCTCATTGAGGTTTTTTTCGATGGATAACTGTCGTTTAGTTTAGGTTTTGTTTTTGTTTTTGTTTTTTCCTTTGTTGGTTGCATGCTTTATCTCCTCGATCATATTTTAAGTCTTTAGAGAAACAAAAATGTGAATTAATAATAAGCTTTAGCCCTCATGGTTTATTATCCATTGTGATTAATCGGTGATTTCCTCTCTCAAGTATAATTATTAGTATAAATTTATTTTTAAAATATAAACGATTTGTGGCATAACAGTAAAAACCCTTCCAGAGACTATCCAAATAGCATTCAAAGAATGGCAAATTTCCTATTCTCATATACTAGTTAACAAAGACATCTCTATGTCTAAATCAGTAATTCATTTTATCATCCGTTTCAATAATCATTGGATATGAAAATGGGATCTTCAATGTGATTACCATAATAAAATTCGGAGACTAAAAAGAGTCTTCTATACTAAGTGGTGGGATAAATGAATGAATCCTATCATACCAGAGTTAGTTAAAACCATTAAAGCCCATACCGAGGCCTGCCTTGATACTATCCCAAAAATTCTTCCTTCGCCAACTGCAAATCCTTTTGTTAAGGTTCAGAAGGAATTAAAACAGAAGTATCCAGAACTATCTGAAACAGAATTGATTGCAAAGGCTATGAATTTTATGAAAGAACAATTTCTTCAATCTCTAGTCCAAGATGATAAATCCATGAAATCTGTAAACAACCATGCTAGCTCAGAACAGGATGACAATGCTTTCAACGTCCTTGCAGGCAAAAGACAATAACCAGAAAAAGAACCAATAATTACAGAAGAACCCACTCTTGGAGATTTTTGGGATTCTCTTACATTAATGATTTCAGAAAAGATGCAACAGGATAAAAAAAGATAAAGGAAAAACGTGATTAAAGCATAAACAGACAGCTTACTTTTGAAAAGTAGATTGAGGAGTCAGCAGTGCGGCATAAACAGACAAAAGACTTTTGCAAAAGAAAAGTATCTACTTTATTAAAGATAAATAATTATGTGTCTGCTTTAAAGAAAAGTAAACAAACAGTAACTCCACTTACTAGAAGAAATTATTGAGGGAAGAACGATCGACTCCACTTGCTATATCCACTTGCTATGACACGCTACCTGGCCTTTTTTTTTCTTCTATTTAAGAGAACTATCACCCTTTGTTGAGGTAGATTTCAGATTTCAATTTTTAGTTTTCAGTCTCTCTCTGTCTTGTAAAATTCCATTGTTCTTAAATAAAGTTTCGTTTTATTGTAAGTATCTCTCTCATATTTTATATTTTATGTCTGTTGATTATTATGTTTCTTTAAATCATATATTAGATTATCATAAAGAAAGAATTATTCAGTATCGTTTATACAGTCAAATTGCTGGAACCTTTGGTAACTATAGTCAACAGTATTTTCTTGATCGTATATTTCAAACAGAAGAATTAATAATTAAAACAGAACAGACAATTAGGGAAAAAGTTTGCCAACTTGTTTTGGTCGGAATGCCTCCACCACCTCAACAGTAGATTTTTATGAGACCATATATGTAGTAATTAGGATTCAATATTTTTTATGATTTTATATATTCCTGGCATACTATTAACTATGGTTGCTACAGTTTTTAATGGGACATCATCCAAGACGCGTTTAGGGTATGTCTTTTGCATGTAATTTGCTTCTTGACTATTTTCCCTATGTAAACCGTTGACAGACGTGCTAATGGTTTGTAGCTCTCTTAATTGGTATCAGAGCCAGGAGCTATATTTAATCACATATAAGATTAATCTTATTTATTACATATATGGTCACTATACACCATGACTGATACCTCGATTGATTCTATCTCAACCGTAGCAAATACTTTTACTTCTACTTTAGAAGCAACAAAACTAATAGCTTATCAAGATGTTATATCTAAGGTAAAACCAGAAACAATATATAAAATTGGAACTTTTGATTTTACCAGTAAGAAAGTTATAAAGACTTTTGAACATGCTGTTCCTTTACAGAATAATGATGAGATAATATATTTATTGCATATTCATGATTTATATCATTTTTTGCAAAAATATAAATATGCTCATATAGGACTGGTTCAAATAGCCTTTAAACTTTTGACCTTACTAGGCCAAAATACCAGTATCCAATGTACCCTTAGACATGGAAGATGTCTTAACTGGAAAGCATCTCTAATGGGAGCCATTGAGACTAGCTTATCTCATGGACCTGTATATTTTAATATATACCCCAACCTGAGTGTAGCTTTATCCGACAGTAATCTTTTTAAAGTTTTAGAATTATGAGTGATATCCCATGGTTATGAATACCTCCCTGGGTCTCCTTCATTTGTCATAATATTTAGAATTCATCTTAAGGTTTTATCTACATTAAACCCTTACACCAGAAAGCAAAGTGAACAAGGACACACTGTCCTTATTGATACTAATCTGTTAAGTAGCCAAGTTGTTATTCCCAGAATGATACATTGGGAAGAAATAAATTTTCCCAAACAATGACAAATTCTTATTCCTGTTCCCACCAGACCAATAATTAGACAATCCATCGAAGATATCATCCAAACCAAAGATGAAAATAAATATCTTCAATTTCAGAAACCGTTAACCAGAAGTTTATCCAATATAAGTTATAAAAATCTTTCTTATAATGTAGATTTCCCAGAATCCTCTAGACAATCTACAATAGAACCAATTGAATCTATTTATTAAGGTCAATCTTCTTCTAGAATATCTAATAATGGTTCTAATAAAGAAATTAACCTTGAAGATAGAATAAAAGGGATACATATATATCAGAAAACCAAATACCTCATGGTATTTATACAACTAATAACAGAAGACATAACAGTCCAACTGCCAGTGATATGCAATTTGAAATTTAATGGATTTTACACCACAAAGTGAAATTCGTAAAAAACTAAACCAGGATTTTATACAAAACAAATATAAAAAATTTAGAAAATGGTATTTTAAAAACCATAATCAAAATCAATTAAAAGATTTTAAAATTTAATATTATAATTATCTTGAAGAAAATCAATGTATTATATCATTTCCTTTATGGTATATTGATTTTGCTTTAGAATTTAACACAAATGAACAAATAAATATTCTAACAGGAATCCAAAAAGACTAGATAACTACTGATGGCAAAATCATTCAATCAATTCATCATCCACCTATGTCATTAGAGTTAATCCCTAACTATTCAAATAATACAAAATCTTTAGTTAGTAATCCTTTTGTAGAAATATCCGGAAAAAATAGTCATCAAGAATTTGTAAAAACAAAAGATGTTTTACAAATAAGTAAACAAAGTAATTATACAAATCTTTTCCTCCAAACTGTAGGAAAACAATTGACCAAAATTGAAGATCAAATTGACAATATAAATAATAATTATCAAGTTAATCCCAAACCAATTGAACTTCAACCAGTCAATATAAAACCTCCACTTGAAGTTAATAATTTTAAAATGAAACCTCCAACAGATAATGAAAACTTTATAAATAATCTTTTAAACAGAATGAAAGATTTAAAATTAAATCCATCTTCATCAAATCCATCACAATTAAATATTATAATTAATCAAGTTTTACCCATTGATAATAGTGACCCTGAAAGTGATGAAGAAATCTCTATAGAACAAATATTTGAAATACAGAATAATTTCCAGGATATTCAATCCGTAAATGAAACAATTTACAATAACAGACATATGCAGCGTATGGCCCTTTCAGGACCTAGTAGGTACTACTATCCTAGACCTACTCCCCAGGATCTTCTTTATGAAGAAGACTTTCTTCATTCCCAAAAATCCTATCATGGTAAAACCATTTATAAATGGAACATAGATGGAAAAACTGATTACCAAATCTATGAAACCATACATTGTATACTACTGTATGCTACTATATGTAGACAAAATGATAATACAGATCATCAAATCTATAAATTTATTGTCAATGGTTTTAGTGGCCTTCTTAAAAGCTAGTGGGATAATGTTCTCATAGATAATCAAAGGAAAGAAATATGTGAAGCCTTTAAGATTGAAACAAATCCCATTACTAAAATAGAAACTAAGAAAGAAGATGCTTGTTATACTTTAGTACAAACTATACTACATCATTTTATAGGACCAGGATTATTAAATAATGATAGAACTCGCGAAATGTTACAAAATTTTAGATGTCATTCTTTAACTCATTTTAGACAGTATAAAGATGTTTTGTTAATGAAAGTTATGCAAAGGCATGACGCCAAAAGTGAGCATTGGAAAGCTAAATTCATTGATGGCCTTCCTAGCCTTTTTGCAGAAAAAATCCGAAAGAAACTAAGGGACCAAAGCAATCAAACTACTATCTCTTATCAACAGTACTTTTATGGCCATCTCATAGCCATAATTGTTGAAAAAGGATTGTCTTTTTGCAATGATATGAAACTTCAGCATTTAATGAAAAAACAAAATTTAACCAAAAAATATGAATTAGGGAAATTTTGTGATCAATTTGCTTATGACACTAAAATTCAATACCCTAAGAAAAATAAACCCCAAAAGAGCATATATCAAAGAACTCCGAAATCTTACAGAAAATGAAAAAATAATAAACAAGGAAAATCAACAAGGAAAATTACCAGGAAAAAATCTTATCATAAGAAAGACAAATCAAAGATAAAATGTTATAAATGTGGAAAAACATGTCATTATGCTAATAAATGCAGATCCAAACTTAAGCAGAAACTTAATGAGATGTCTATTAATGAAGAAATACAAGAACAGATCTTGAATTGTTTATCTAACAGTAATACTAAATCAAGTTATGAGGAAGATGAAATTGCAAAAATTTATTCCTCAGAATCCAGCTCAAGTTCATAAAATGAACTTTGTCTAAAATGTAATTTTTCTATATATGTTAATTATTGGAAAGCAATTGTAGAAATGAATGGTCTTGACTTTAGTCAACCCAGTATAAACGTCTTAACAGATAACCAAATGTCTATTCTTGATATTATAGATCAAATTAAAGATCCAGAAATAAAACTTAAACTTCTTGAACAAGCAAAAGAAGAAATCAAAATCGAAACCTATAATGTGAGAGAAGTTATCAAAAGAATGAAAAATTCTTCAATAAAAGAAAAATCTATAACCATCCAAGATTTAAAAATAAAAATTAATATCCTAAAAACTGAAATAAAACAATTACAATATGTTAATCTAATCATTTCTAAAGATATGGCAGAAATAAAACAGCAAATATCTAATAAAGAGAAAAATAAATCTATTGAAAAAGATCAACCTGAATCTTCTAATAATCAAACAGAATCTTCTAACTAGTATTTATTACTAATGAATCAGGTAACATACCAAAAACGGTATATCAAAATTACTTGTATTATAAAGCTTGATTTTATTCTTAAAGATGATATTGCTCTTGTTGATAGCGGTGCTGATATGAACTGTATCCAAGAAGGCTTAGTCCCTACTAAGTACTTCTAGAAAATCACTCAGTCTTTAACTAGTGCCAGTGAAAATTTTATGAGAATTAAATACAAAATACCAGAAGTCTTAATATAACAAGAATTATGTTTACCAACAGGATTTGTTTCAGTTAAAAACATGTCTCAAAGTATTATTTTAGGAACTCCATTTTTATGTTTACTTATGTCAATCACTAAAATTGATACTATGGGAATTTACACTAATCTTAACAACAAAGAAATTATATTTGAATTCATAACAGAACCTTATACTAAAGAAATCAATCATATTAAAAATATGATTTGTTATAAAGAAAAATAAATAAATTTTATTCAAAAAGAAATACAATTTCTTGCTATTGAACAGAGACTTCAAAATCCTTCACTACAAATAAAAATTAAAAATATTTTTCAAAATTTTCAAACAGAAATATGTAGTGAATTTTCAAATGCATTTTGGGATAAAAAGAAACATTATTTCTCTCCCTTATATTCCAGAATATAATGAGAAAAACATTCCTGCTAAATCTCGTCCCAGTCAAATAAAAAAAGAATTATTACAATTATGTAAAACAGAAATTGAGTCTCTTTTACAGAAAAAATTAATAAGACCAAGTCATTCTCTTTGGAGCTATACTGCTTTCTATGTAAACAAAAATGCAAAAATTGAAAGAGGAACACCAAGGTTAGTTATTAATTATAAACCATTAAATAAAGCCTTACAGTGGATAAGGTATCCAATTCCAAATAAAAAAGTTATTTTAGATCGATTACATGATTCTACTATCTTCTCTAAATTTGATTTAAAATCGGGATTTTGGCAAATACAAATTGATGAGAATGATGGATACAAAACAACATTTACTGTACCTTTTAGACATTACGAATGAAATGTTTTACCCTTTGGAGTAAAAAATGGTCTATCAGAATTTCAACATATCATGAATGATATTTTTAATCCTTTTACAAAATTTATTATCTGTTATATTGATGATGTTTTAATTTTCTCATCTTCTATAGACCAGCATATAAAACATCTAAACATTTTTAAAAAAGTAATTATCAAAAATGGATTAGTTGTTTCTGCATCAAAAATGAAACATTTTCAAACAACTGTCAGATTTTTAGGAAATAATATCCATAATGGAACTATTATTCCTATAAATAAAAGTATTGAATTTGCATGTAAATTTCCTGATAAAATTAAAGACAAAACTCAATTAAAACTATTTTTAAGAAGTCTTAATTACATCAGAGATTTTTATCATCAAATTGCACATGATACTTCTATTCTTTATGATAGATTGAAAAAGAATCATTTACCATGGAATAAACAACATACTTTAGCAATACAAAAAAATTAAAGAAAAAGTTAAACAATTGCCTTGTTTAACTTTACCAAATCATACTTGGAAGAAATTCGTTGAAATCGATGCTTCCAATCAAGGATATGGTGGGATTCTTAAACAGTTTAACTCTAACAGCAAAAAGGAGGAACTCCTTCGTTTTCATTCAAGAACATGGAAAGGACCAACTTTAAATTATCCAACTATCAAACAGGAATGCTTATCAATTGTCAAATGTGTTTTAAAATTTTAAGATGATCTTTTAAATCAGTATTTCTTAATTAGAGTTGATTGTTCTGCTGCTAAACAGATATTTATAAAAGATGTTCAAAATCTTACATCAAAGTAAATCTTTGCTACCTGACAAAGTATCTTATCTGTATTTGATTTTGATATTGAAAATATCAAAGGAGAACAAAATTCCTGACAAAGTATCTTATTTGTATTTGATTTTGATATTGAATATATCAAAGGAGAACAAAATTCCTGGCAAAGTATCTTATCTGTATTTGATTTTGATAGTGAATATATTAAAGGAGAACATAATTCTTTACCTAATTTTCTAACACGTGAATACTTACAGGGTTAATGATCAGTAGAGGCCGTGGCCGAGGTTGAGGCAGAAATCAGTATTATACAGAATTTTTAAATTTAAATACTCAAAACAGTACTCCTGAGGCTTCTTCTAGCCAAACAGCAAAAGATGTTCAAATAACTCCAGAAAAATACATCTTTAACAGTAATTGTGAAGAAACAATTCTTTACATTGAACAGAATGATGAGAAATGGATGTCTGATCCATGAAAAATTAAGAGGCGATATTTAATGACTCAACAATTTCCTCCTCATTTTGACCAGTATCGATATATCTATGAGGGTATCATAATTGAAACAGCATCCATGAAAGTTAAACATACTCTTCAGGATCCATCTAGGGTTTCTAACCCTATTACTTACAATAAAATCACCATCAAAAATATTATGCATATATTTAATTGGAGCATTCATCCTCATTCTACCAGGACCTTTGATCATTTAGACAAAGTTACTAAATATAGTTATTGAAATTATATTGATTCTTTTACCTATATTTTTTATTACCAGAATCCTATTCGTAATCACTCTTGGTTCATCTATATATATATATATGTATGTATGTATGTATGTATATGTATATATGTATGTATTTTAATCTATATATGAACAGCCAAAGGAAGGGAAGGAGTTTTAATTTCATTCGTTTGTATTTTAATCTATATATGAACAGCCAAAGGAAGGGAAGGAGTTTTAATTTCATTCGTTTGTGTTCTGAAATGCTTCGTAATGTCCCTAGTTGAAAACTTTAATGTTAATTGAAATAACGCAAGTGTTAATGTTGTGTTTCCAGATCAGTGGGGAGCATATACATAGCCTATAGGACCGTACATTTGGTTTCACTAGCTAGAAAGGAAATATACCTCTTTAACTTTTAGTTGATTTTAATGACACAGACCATGCTAACGGATAAGTTTGTAAAATAGTTAATAAAATTTATTAATAATTTAAAAATAGTTAATAATAGACTAATTTTATAATTAGTTATCTCCGGTAGCTATCTCAAATGTTAATTAAAAGTATTTTCTTAAAATATGTTTCACTCTTAGTATTAATTAATTAAAAATATTTTCTTAAAAGATGCTTCACTCTAAGTTAAAAGAATAATTAGTCTTATTTGTAAAATAATTAAATAAATAATATCATTTGTTCCAATAATTTTGAATGCATTCTCTTCGTTCATTAAAGAAGATTTAAATGATTGAAGTTCATCAACTAAATATTACAATTCGAAATGCATCAAGTATGAGAGTTTGAATATGGTAAAATATATATGAGTTTCAACTTTTTTTAATTTCTCTTTTATGATAATCAGTAATAGACTAATATAATTAAAATAAAAGATGTTTAATTAAAAAAATATTTGAGATGCTAGAAAAAACTAATTATTTTTATATATTAATAATTATTAGTCTATTATCTATTATCTTTATAACTTATAAAATTATAAATTTTATTATGAACTTTAACCATTTAAATCTTTTTTAATGTAAGAAAGCATAATTTATCTTTTATGATAATTAGTAATAGACTTATAGACTAATATAATTAAAATATGTTTAGTTAAAAAAAATATTTGAGATGGTAGAAAGAACTAATTATGCTGATTATCCTTATACCTTATAAAATTATAAATATACAAAAAATTCTTATTCTTTTAAGTATTAGTCTATCACTGATTATCCTTATCTTCATTTCTCTTTTTTTTTCCCCTCTTTCCCTCTTCTTCACATATATTAAATATGATTGTATCTATAATAGATCTCATTATATATTTCTCTCTATATGTAGGATAATCCATAGCAAATATGACAAAAAATGAGCAACCACCATTTATACCGTACAAAATAATAAATAACGGCCAAGATTAGAAACTGAAAATACAAGTAGCAGACATTTAAAAAAAAATTAAACGTCTGTTACTATTATTAGTTAATAAACCCTAAACCCTAGTTAATAAATCATAAACTCTAATTAATAAATTTTAAATCCTAGTTAATAAACCTAAACTCTACATATTAGATTATGAGTAAATCAGAAAGATTGAGAGATAGAATCATTTGATTTGATGATGCTTCTATTTAGAGTTTGACTTTCTTATTAGCGTACATTTAAAAAAAATTAAACGTACAAACAAAATTAATTTGGTTGTAATTTTACATATGAAAACTAATGGCCAAATCCAAAAATTTGATTACAACTCAAATGACTAAGATAGACTTAAATTAGATGGCATCACAACTTTTTATATATTAGTATTGAAGAGGGTAGATCGGCAATTTATGGAAATTAAATAAATGCAGTTACGACCCCTTTATATTGGCCGAGGAGAATTGAATGCTGATCTGCTTTATATTTCAAACCACGAGGTTGTAGTTAATTGGTCGTGGGCCTCATGGCATCAATCTTCTTACATTTCAATTGCCTTCGCCCAGGACCCAGGCCAGGAATTAAAATTTTTTCTTCCAAGTCGAAATAACTTTTTAGAGTTAATTACAAAATTTAAAAATAGTAAAAATTTATTTAGCTTTTAATACAGATAATTATATCAATTTTGAATTTAAGATTTTGAAAAGCTAAAATCTATCCCTAATTTTGATATAATATATGGATATGGAGGAAATATAATATTCCATCTCAATTTCCCAAATTAGGAGGTACATTTGATATCAATTTGCAAGATTTAAAATTGATATAAATTGGAAATGACAAACAAATGCCAAGTGCAACAATGAAACAAATATCATAAAACTGAATTGCTCAAATGAGAATATTTATATTTTTTAAGGTTACGCGAATGTACTTACTAGGTATGATAGAATCAGAAAACATATGCTGTGATAATTACAAGTTGTGAGCGTCGATCAGACTCATTGTTGCCTTACTTAGAGGCAACCTATCTACTTACTACAGAGCCTTGCAACTTCTCCAACAACTTTTGGGTTGCATTCCTCTGGTTCACATTGTTATGCACATATCTTCTGCATTGAGAAACCTTCCATCAAAAATTGATTTCTATATTCATAATAGAAGTACTCTTTTTATTGATTAATGAATTATGGTACAAAATGATGCATCAAGTTTAAAATCATAATTTCGTTATGGTCCCACTACGGTTAAACTATCAATTTAATTCTTAAAGATAAATATAAAATAAAAATACATTCTCAATATTTATAAATTCTTTTTTTGTAGAATTCATATCTACTGTCGCAAAAGTTATTGTCTCATCCCATGTAGTGTTATCGAGTAATATTAATTCATTTACATACACAACATATGCGATTCCACAGAGCTTATAAAACAGGGATTCCAGTACAAATTTAATAATATTAGATGATAGTGTAGAATGTGGATGACGACTAGGAGTTCTCTCTCACAAGTAGTTTTAAATTATTAGCCAGCCATTCATATACTCGTGTTCATATATACTCCAGCTTCTTTTCTTTTTTTTTTTCTTTTTTTTTGATTCATCTTCGAGTAGTTGTTTAATTAAATGCTATATACATGAGCCTTTCATATTTCTTGTGGTATACATAATGGTTTATCTGGTTGTTATTCAGATAGACTGAGAATAACTAGAAAAAGATGAGTAAATAAATTTTGAAAGGTGGACTGGATCTTTGTTTTCAGTGGTGGATTGTGCTCCACTAGGTGGCTAATGAAGGATTGGGTTGACATAATTAAATATATATATATATATATATATATATATATATATATATATATATATATATATCGTCGTTATTGGATCCATACATCAGTTTAATAGAGTATTCATATCAATTAGCTGACAACAAAAAATATATATAAAAAAAATCATAAAGTCAAATGGTAAAATATCCTAGTAGGTATTGAAGAATATCTTACTTATATTGAAAATATTTTAAGTAACAGTCCATATCCCCGGTTGTTAATATCACCATGACTCGAGTCATATACCCCGACGGCGACACCTCAACAACTATTGGTAGAAGATGTGTTTGACTGCAATTTACTACGGACTATTACTTCCTCCCGAAAAGCTTTGATCCTAATTAATTAAGTTGTGAATCTTGAAATTCAAATACTGCTATAAATTTATTGTTTGCGTTCGTTAGGGGTAAGTTTGTTTAATTGGTATATTAGCACGACTTGTTTGGGTGGCATATTTGCACGGATATAGTGCCAAATTATAGAGGATTTATATTTGAGTTGTTTTATTAATGCGTTATTATTTGTTTATTACTCTTTCCGTATCAGGATAAACGTCCTAATTGATTTTTTGTGCATATTAAAAAATATAATAAAATGATAAAATTGTCCATATTTAAATTCTCATTTAATTACATAATTTTTTTCCACATAACTAGTAATACTCTATAAATATACATAGAGAATATAAACAAGACAATTAATATTAAGGCTATTACAGGCAAATTATTGTAAAAAATAGATTATTTAAGGTATGTAGGCATTTAACTTGGTACTACCTAAAATAATAATAAAGACTTTTATCTTAAGATAGAAGGAGTATTGTTATTTATTTTATTTTATTTTATTTTTGTGACGGTGACAAAGTTGAAAATCTGTCACAAAAAATACTTTTTAACATAAATAAAACTTATTACATAATCATATGATGAAAATATTTTTTTTTAGAACCAATGTGATGAAGTAAGCGGTCAAATCTAGTTTAATTAAAATTAGCTGCTTTTCACATGTTTTATTTCGTCTATAAAGTCAATTATACAAAACCCTTAAATTTCTTTATAATAAATATATTTACTTGAATTATTTTATAAAGATATAAATGTATATAATATATAAAATTATATTATAAATATCTGAATTTTAAGATTTAAGCAAACATATATTTAAAATAATAATAAATATGCATGTAATTTGGTACGTGGGTGGGACTGGGGCGTATGGGGATTTCCATCCTGATTGGACTCCAACTCCAAACCCATATATTTTTTCTTACGAGTTTTTCTCATTTTGATCTAAACTCTGATCAACCATTAAAATAACCTATCTTATTTAAAATTATAAAATGAATCAAATAATTTTGACTCGATTCATATTCATTCAACTAAAAGTTTAATTCGAACTCGGTTCAAAATATAAACAATTTAAATATGAGTAAAGTTTAAAATTTTATACATAATCAAATTTCTTTAAATTGTAACTTGTTATTGATACTCGAATTATATTCGCTCGATAAGTTTCATACTATTCAGACAAGATTTGAAATCGTGCCTCACTTGATAGCTAAATAAAATTCAATTAAATCTTCTTTTATACTCGATAGATTTTATAAATCAAACTTGAGTAATTTAATATTCGATTCGATTCGATTCGTTTACACCATTACTCTTATTAAAGTAAAAAACGTAGGGAGGAGGACGTGTGTAAGACCCCGAATTTTATGAAATACAAAATTTAATTTTTCTTCATATATATATTTTTTGAAACAGTAAGTGGTTAAATCGATAAAGTTAAAAGTTAAGGATGTTATGTGCAAATTTTATTTTGTCGGACAATATTCGCTTTGTCGGGGAATATTCGTTTGGTCGGGGAATATTCGTTTGGTCCGACGGCGCCGAAATAACAAATTATTGGTGGACCCCACAACGGAATATTTGTCGGATATAGAAAACGACAGAAATAACATTTTTAAATAAAAATAGTCAACGGAACTGTTAAAATACCGGTGATAAAAGAATAGTAGCATACGGTAGTTATTGGTATTTTCTGTAGCACTCGGTACTCTACAGTAACACACGGTATTGCATAGTGTCTCATATTATTGGTCTGATAATTGACACCGTAACTGTTACGCATCATTTCATCGATAATTGTCACTGCATAATATTTTATATTATCAATTCAATAATTATTGTTACACAGTATTTTGTATTATTGATTTAATAATTGTCATTACACTGTATTTTACATCATTGAGTCAATAATTGTTGCTGCACTGTTTTTAAAATTATTGAACCTAATAATTGTCACAGTAACATATGCACAGTAATTCACATTATTGAATCAATAATTGTCATGACACAGTAACGTATTTTTCTTTTACATACTTTTTGCATTATTGTTATCTCTATTACGGTGTTATTTAAACAGTTGTATTTCATTAATTAATTGACTTGATATCTAAGAGCTAACTATACTGTATTTATAACAATTAGTCATAATAATTGAATTGATAAAGTTATTTGTTTATAATATAAATTTAGGTGATATGAAATGAATGGTGTAGATTAAAGTGTGAATTATTGTTGAATAAATAAAGTTATTTGTTTATAATATAAAGTTAGGTGATATGAAATGAATGGTGTAGATTAAAGTGTGAACTATTATTGAATAATTGAATTAATTTGTTTATAATATAAAGTTAGGTGATATGAAATGAATGGTGTAGATTAAAGATAATATAAAATTTGAAATGGATGGTGTAGATTAAAAGATGATTTTTTTAAATGAATGGTTTAGATTAAAGGAATGATAAGATTTTTGGCTATAAATAGAAGCCTTAACTTAAGAATTTTTCATAAACTTCCTTACTTGTTCTTTCTTTCTCTCTCTAAATACTTCTTGTGAAAGTTATCTCTAAGTGTGCTTAAGTCATCTTGAGTATTTGTGAAGATCTATAAGTATACGTGTACTGTTCAAGTTAATCAACCTCATTTAAATCAATATCCAGTCACGTGTTGAGGTAAGGGATACCATCTTTTTCATCTTCCATTATTCAAACGTACTATGGTAAGGGATTATCATTATTTGATTCTAGATAATAATATTGTTTCTTCCTTACTCATAAGACGTGTCTTTTATTTCCATGTATTAAATTGTGGGAATAACCTTACGGAGCGGATTGCCGCCTGTTGGTGAATAACCTTTCGTATTCATTCATTATTAATCTCTGAGAATAACCTTACGGAGCGGATTGCCGCCTGTTTGGTGAATAACTCTTTGTACTCAAATTCTATTAAATTGTGGGAATAACCTTACGGAGCGGATTGCCGCCTGTTGGTGAATAACCCTTTGTATTAATTTCCTTCACCTTTTGTTAATCAAACCTGCTACGGTACGGGATATTATTTTCTTTCATACTCCTAAATCGAAATTTATTATGGAACTATTGCTTCTATAATTCCTGAAAATATTATATGTTCCATAATAGTTGAACTTCATTATTTCAACTGAACCTTCCTATTTACGTGAACCTTTCTATTGAATTGTAACCGTTATTCTGAACTGTGGATCTTGAATTTCACTCCACATCATGTTGACAATTTGGACATTATTTGAATCTGTACAAAGTAAACTTCCGATACTTATTGTTATCCTATTTCTTCTGTTCATCATTTATATCATTCTAATCATCCAAAAATCAAGCTGTTGTGAATATCTGTGGCCGGGGGCACAGATGTGATATATTTGTTGAACAGATGATAGGTTAAAGGCGATATAATAGGTTAAAGGCGATACATCTGTTCGGTGTCTTTTATGGCACGTGGTGAAAGTTCTCTTTGGCCCGTAGTGCATAGATGAACTGTTGTTTGATATGATTATCACCAAAGGCTGAATCTGGTATAATCATAACCGCTGGTGCTATATTAAATATCTTTGGCCCGTAGTGCAAAGATGAACTGTTGATTTGCATGATTATGATCAGGAACTGTGAATTTTTATTATCATGACTAATGGTATTTCAGATGATAAAAGTTGATGATGTTTTTACGAAAAAGAGAAGCAAGTGGACATTATAGTCTGCATTATTCTTCTAATAGATTGCTCATTCCGCTGCTATTATTGATCTAAACATTGTTTAAGAATTTAACTGCAGTTTTTGATATAAACCTTGTAGTCTATTGTATTCTATCAAGAACTTAACTGTTGAAGACTAATGATAATTTATTCGTCATTATCTTAGTCATGATATTTCTTACTGGGCTATTTGAGCTCACCCTTTCTTTTGTTCCATTGTTTTTCAACAGGAGATGAAAACATAACAGGGTCTAGCCGGGGAATGGAGTGAGGGTCCGAGGAATAGTTATCATAGTATTCACGTTTTGTAAAATAGTGTGGCAATAATAGTGAAGAATTAGTTGTGTATTATTATACACTGTATTGTTGTACGTTGTGCTTTGTGCTTTGTTGTAATAATTTTGTTGTAGTCTTTTGACGACTCAAGTTTGGGTTGTGTGGGCCCAGATTTGGGGGCGTCACAACGTGAATCTAGGTGATGAAATTGTCATTTCAACTCTTAATTATTTTTAATCTTTTCAATTTTTAGCAGTTTCTGTTTTTAAAGTTAAAGATAAGTTTTAATTTTTTAAAATTAATTTTAAATAAGTATTAAATTCAAGGTCAAGCTAGACGAGGATTAGTTAACAATTATCTTTTTAAATTTTGAAATAACAAATATGACATAAATTAAAGTATTTTTAATTAGTTTATAATGATTATAATTGTTTATATTAAAATTTAAAAAAAATCCATTACTTTTCAGTTTTAATTTTTTCCTAATTAATTAAAAAAAGAGTAAGATATATATCCAAATTTGGAATATAGGGAATACTTATTTATTTTTAGAATAATTCATTTATAATATGATTTATGATACTGAAAGCCTATGCATAAAAACTATAAATACGAAACTCGTCTATACTCTTCCTCTCAAAAACCTCTCGTTTCCTATTAGGGTTTTGGAAGTCCAACTCTATATCTTTCTAGGGTTTATATATACATCTACAGTTGCAGAAATTGAAAGAGAAAAACGAAACATGGCACGCCGAAGAGTGGAAATCAAAAAAATAGAGGACAGATCCAAAAGGCAGATTACCTTCACGAAGCGCCGTCAAGGCCTTTTCAAGAAAGCAGGGGAGCTCTGCACCAAGTGTAATGCCCAAGTTGCCGTTATCACCTTTTCAATGGCCGGCAACGCCTACGCTTTCGGCGACCCTTCTGTCCAGTCTGTCGTTGACCGATACCTTAACTCCGCCGCATCTTCATCGAAAAACGAGCCCTTTTCCGATAGTGATTTGGCCCGATTTGAAGCGGAAAAGAAAGTAGGAGAGATACTGGACAAGGCCATTGACAAAAAGGGTAGCGGCAGGCGATTGTGGGATGCGGAAATTGAGAATTTGGATTTCAATGAACTTGAGCAATTGAAGATTACAATGGAGGAAATGAAGAAAAAGCTTGTGAATCATGAAAATCAGATGCCTGAAAGCAATTCTGCTGATCAGCAGCAATAGGAGTCAAGTCTATTATCCTCTATTTCTTTGAATTTTTGATCTTTTCATTCCTTGTGTCAATATATGAAGTTTATTAATTAGCTTGAAATTAACTTTCTAGATTATAATTCAATATCGAATTTCCATACCTTTTTATGCATTTATTGGGGATTGAAATCTTCCTTTTTCTTTTGCTTGATATGATGGATGATGGTGTGTATGATGAATTTGTTATTAATGACAGGGAATTCTGTTTCTTTCTTTAAGTTGTGTATTGTATTTCCACACCCTTAAGATTGGCTGGGAGGATTTAATCACGGTTGACATGTAAGTTGGCCAGTATACCTTACTGTTCAGTGTTCAAACCAAAATAAAAAATGTATTGTATTTCCAGGCCAACTTTTAAAATAAGAGCTCAAATTTGATAAATTTTTTATTAAGGGATTGAATACCTAAACATTCTTGTGGGATCAGGGATGTTTGTCTAGAAAAAGTCGCCTTAGCTTATCTAATATCAGTCCTCCTGCCCAAGTTGATGTTGAAGTACTGAGGTTAAAATATTCATTAGCCAGTTTGGCATTTAAGGTGTTGCTACAATGTTTACATTCTCACAAACAAATTCTTGAGTAGACTGGAAGATATTACATCTACATAAAAGTAGATTAAAATATTATAGTTACTACTATATTATTCTGAAACCCTTGGCTAGCATATTGAAGTTATGTTGTTTGTAGTTTTGTACAAAACTTGTTTCTCTACTGTCTCTTGAAATTTTTGAGGAATTATGAGAAAAATCCTGGATTGTTAAATGGAAAATTTGGATAGAGATCAACTTGGTCAATGGAGAAATCCAAGTCCACAATTGGGGAATTGGTGGTTGTACTATTGGCTGAGATTATTTCAGTATGATCAGATTCTGAAAGCTGTCCAAAGCTGTTCATTTGATAGGGTGAGAAGTAGCTTGACCCAGATGTGTCAGGAGAAATAAATGGAGAGAAACTGCCCATCAGATTGTCATTAACCGGTGTTGAAAATGATAGTTGGCTTTCACTTGTCAGGCATCCAAATGCAGAAGGAAAAGAGAAAGGATCAAACATGTCTTTCTTGTTTAAGTCCTCTGTTTTGACTCTTAGGTTTGCTCGAAGGTTAAACAGGTTCTCATCTGGCTGCTGCTGTTGATGGTTACTGTAATGGTTCTTATGCTTCTGTTCTTGCTTTTCTGGTGATGCCGGTGGCACAATTGCATGGCTAGCTTGGTGGCACGTATGCCTTCCTTTGTATGTGATTTCAAATAAAGCAGGGTCCTCATCTGATCTTTGCACTTGCTTTGTAGCCCAGCAGGTTTGAGTGTTACGATATGTGCATCTATAATAGCTTCTGCATAAATGAACAAGATACCATTAATCTTTTATTTATTTAAATGAAAATATATTCACATTAAAATTAGTACTTATGGATTATTGCTGAAATCATACGTCCCTAACTGTATTGTTATCAGAAGACTTGGTATTATACTAGTATTTATTTATCAACATGCTGACTGTATCAAAGAGTAGTCTTTTCATCATATTACAATAACAGAATGGATCGCTTACCTAGGATATTTAGCACCTAAAATGTCTTTCTGTCCATACTTTCTCCAACTAAAGCCATCGTCACTGGAACCTTCTATTCCATTGTCAGAGCATATTCTCACTTGGCCTTTCCATGTAGGTAATGCCTTTCTGCAATACCAATAAAAAGGAGATTTTGAAGAGAAAACTATTATATCACAAACCACCAAAAATCCACAAGAACAGAAAAATCATGGGCTTAGACTTTAAAAGAGAAATTACCTCTTCTTCGATACATATCTATGGTCCTGCACCTGCTGATCCTTAAAGCCCGTGTTGAAATCTCCAATCCGAGGACTTCCTGCCGGCTGAGGAGGCTGCCCAACTGAAGACCCACCCCAATTCAGAATCAATAAAGCGTTGTCGTATGAAGACAATATCCTCTGTAGTAACATTTCTGGAGTTTCAGGAGAAGATGTGGATGTGCTCAAATGAAACTTAAGCTGCTTGGCTAACTCCATCCCTTGGATGATCTCATTGGCTAGTGTTTTCTGTTCCCAGTTACAATTGGTTTCCATTTCTGTATAATTCTAGCTAAATAACTGCAGATTAGGAGCAAAATAAGAGTTGACTTTTTCTGAATATTTGATCATATGAAGTTGACTTGTGCTTAAAATGGTGAATTCGGCTGGATTGAAGTAGTGAATTTAGCTTTAGAGTTCAGAAATTCTTGAAATTCAGCTGGTTGGAATTGGAAGTAATGGGTTGTGTTTTACATAAATGGTTGTGAATTCTTAAGCTCTGGAACAATGGGATGAGGGGTATATTATACATAAGGCATGCAGAGGGTGAGGTATTTGTAGTTTGTAATTAAAGGAGGAGAGATTCTTTTAAGGATTTCGATTGAGAGCAGCAGAGTAGTGAGAGAGTTAAAGGTTGACTGAGAAAACGAGTTTTTTTAAAAAAAAATATTAGACTGGTCTTTGGTCGTATGGATAATGAGGAGGTCCAACTGCTGACCCGTTCAAATCTCTAAAAAACGACTCTAACATCAAATTATTATAATTATAAAAGTACTAATAGAGTAGACTAAAAAATTGTTTATTATATACCATTTGTTGTCTTAAATTTACAAATAACTAATAAAATTTCGTAGGATGAATAAATCACATTAAATTTAAATTAATTTTAAAAAATCAAATTTGATGCTATTTGTTAAAACAGTGGAAATTTATAATTTTAAGTTTAGTGACACAATTGATCGATTCATGTCACATGGCAAAAAATAAATAAATTCAAGAGTCATGCTACTAGTAAATTTTTAGAAGTATAAGTTATAAAAGTAAATTTTGGAATCAACTATAAGTAAGTAAAAAAAATGCATTTTACTCAGAGTAACAAAATAATCTTCCTTTTTTTCTTTTTTTTTTTGAGAATCAACAAAATAATCTTCCTAGTGCAATAATATTTCCCAAAAAGGAGAGAGAGAGAGAGAGGGAGGGAAAAAAATATTATTATAGTGGGAGGCTGACTCTTGAGAGGGGTGTTCAACCGATTTTAATCAGATTTTATCAATACCGAACCGATATCAAATTTGTTCAAAACTAAGTATCGGTATCAGTTGGACCGGTTCAGTACAGATTCGGTACGGTTCGATATTTACCAAACTACCAAAACTCTGAACCGGTACCAAACCAGTTGTTTTTTGTACCAGACAGATCCGATATACCTATAATACAGAAAAAATCGAAAATAATGTACACTCCTACTTGAGAGTGGATAAGTTATTCAACGGTCTTAAGGTATCGCTACGTAGTGTTTTAGACCACTAATATAATGTCATTTCAGTATGTACAGTAAATTTTTTTATTGTACATATTAAAATAATAATATATAAATAATTTTAAAATACTATGTAATTATACCTTAGAATTATAGAATAACTTTATCGCATGAGTAAGCGAGGAAGGTTAAAATACAGACCAATTCGAAATGGGGTATCTGTCCTCTCACCCTCCCCCACCGCACTTGCCAAAATATTAATTTCCTCTAATTATTGAGAGTAAAATGAAAACATGCAATAAAGTCAAAGATTGATTTCTATCGAATAGAATAGAATAGATTTGTAGACCACATGATAGACGCTTCTTCAAACCTTATTAGGCGCTGCTTCTTTTATTCAACTTCTGTGTTATACGCTTTTTGTTTCAAAATTTATTATTGACTTTTCAAATTCATTTAAAATAATAAATTTTATAATTAATAATATTTTTTAAATAATTTATAATAATATTCATTGTTAACTAATTATATTAATTTATATTTTAAACTTATTTTAAAAAATTAATAATAATCACATATTCTGAAACAAAATTTATACGGTCCGCTCACTACTCAACTGGGAAAGAGATGGTGGACTGCTGAGCTCACAAGTTCGCCCTCATCACTCGTCAACATAATGCTAGTATTATTTCCTACTTCTAGATGCTGCTGGGGTCCACTAAACTTATTAATCTTTTTAATTTATTTTGACTAAAATATTATTTGTAATTCAAATTTTACATGTGAGATAGAGATACTTATTGCATCCTTAACTTTTATTTTTTGTATTAAGTTGTATCTTTCGAATATTTTACCGGCAATTTTTGACAATGACTCTCAATATTCACTTCAAATAATACCTATTCTAGGGGTAAAATCGTCTAAACAATTATCATGTTTTCACTTTCATTTTCTCTCTCTTCTTCGATGATGGGTCAAATGAATCAATCCCAAAATCTGAATCAAATGATGGGTCTTTTTCAGATTCTGAAAAAATCCCAGTTGATTTCATAGTCAAACCCGGTAAACCCATGTCCAATTTAAGGATGATAAAATTGCTCTCTTCAAAGGCATGGTTGATTACCAATTAGAAAAAATGGGATTGACCCGTATTCGGATACGGCTGGGTTTTTTTAATTTATCAAGGCTCCGATTCACTTTAATGTCAAGAGGAGACAAGTGACTGAATCATCATGCTGTAAGGTCTACTGAATTCTTTAATTTTTTTGTTGCTTTTAAGCATCATAAATTAGGGATTTGAAGTTGGTGCTGATTTTGTTTGTTTGCTTTGTGTAATAGATCTGATTCGTAAAAATGGGAAGTCTTATGAGCAAGAAATCTGCTAAAACTTTAGCTGCTGCTGCTGCTGCAATTAATTTCACAACTGAGCTGAATTCATATGAAGCTACCTGCAGACTTGACAAGGATTTACAATAACAATATTAAAGAGAACATGGGATGTTGTTAATTTTTGGGTTATTTTTCTTTTTCGTCATTTGATTTTATTCTAAGAAAAATGAAAAGATTAAAGAAAACATGGTTGGGATTTGGGATATTGTTAACGGAGGAGAGAGAAACTAATGGTGAAGGAGATGAATTGGACAAGGAAAATGAAAAAAATGAAGAAATGGGCGAAAGAGATAAAGGAATTGACTCAATTATGGGTCAAAAGTGACTGATAAAATGTCTTTGAAATGTGATAAGTGTTTGCCATGTAAAATTTGAATTGCAAATAGTATTTTAGTCATTTGTTTTTGTGCTTCTAGTATAATTGTACTTAATTTATTTTTGTATTTCTAGTATAATTGCACTTAATTTTTTTTATTTATTATTAATTGGCTTATAGAAAATTATAGTTAAGCTTTGTTTGGGAGAACATCCTAATATTCTCTTTGCCATTACAAGCCTATATATGTTTGGAACTTAATCGTCAAAAGAAAAGAAAAAATGAAAGAAGAAGAAATACATTTAAAATTTGAAAAGAAAGCGTTCTTGGATGTTATATTTAACAAAGAAAGTTATCCTTCTTTTTATAGACAATAGTTTTAGATTATCCAAAAGCCTGACAAACTATTGTATATATATATTTTTTAATTCAAACATAATCTTGCTTGCAGCCTGCCAGCCACAAAGAGAGCACCCACGCCAAAAATCAGCTTGGTAAACCAGGGTTAATATTACTAAGATTATTGATAATATCATATTAATAATTATGCTATCAAAATAATAATTGTGATTAAAAGTTTAAAATGTTAGTCCCTCTATGTCCATAAAAGAGTGGTCCAAGTTACAATTTTTCTGTCTTCAAAAGGACAATAACAAGGACATAAAATAAACGATAAATATGTTATTTAGTAGGGTTCACAAATATGTAAAATAATTGTAATAATAATAATAATAATAATTTATTATTTTATGTAATCTTTTGGAACACTATATAACAATAAATTAATTTGAAACTTTTTTTACTCTACTTTAATTTTCTTAATTTGTGTGAAAATTTTACTTAAGACATCTTTTTGAGGACGGATAGAATAATAATATAAAAGTGTCGTTGAATGTATATTTGCTCTAACAGTATAATTATTGTCCTGTCGTATCAAATGTCATTATCTCTTATTATAAAAGGAAAGGAAGAATTTTAATAAGCTGTATCACTATTGTTTATTTTTATATTTTAGTCTTTTTTTCTTTCTCGTATTTTATATTTCTTATTTAAATATTTTTTATTTTTTAAATTGTGCACAACTAGTTAAAGAATAATTAAGTAATCGGCCTTTTCCTCAACGAATTTCACGGTAGCTAGTTTTCAATGAATAAGTAATTTTTGAAGACCAAGTCCTTGTAATTATTCTCACTATAATTAGACTTTCATGGAAATTTAATATTCTCTTTCTAGAAGCCTAAGATTATATTCGTATAATTATAGTAAAAAATTAAAGTATATATCTTTGGAATCAAATTAAGACAACGTTTTCATCTCATCCCACCCTTGTTTAAGATTTTCGGTGCGTCGACAATATTTTAATATTCCAATTAGGGTCATAATTCCAAATCAACCAATATATATGCTTGAGTTGTCCGGCCCCAAATCATGCAAAATCTGAAAAACATACTCACATGTTGGTCAACGGAGTAGTAAAGCACTAAAGCGTGTGGAAAATAAATGAGGAAAGAATATTGAATATTATTTGGATCAGAGACAAAGGATCGATGTTTGGCTAATGGCTAAACGTACGTACGTAGTATATTTATAGACAGTACTCTCTCATTTTTATTATACATGTCCTTTAAGATATAATTATATTAATATTTATATTAAATAATTAATATTAATTTAAAATTTTATTACTATTCATGTACCAATTAATGGAGAAGTCTACAAATATAAACTCAAACACAAACTCCATCTACACCATTAAAAAATAAAGACTAATACAAATTTTCTTGTTAGACCTCACTTTTGGATGGTTTAGATAGAGTTTATATACTTAGACTTATTTCTAATTAATTACTCCTCCTTCTCTTCTCTCTCTCAATTACTCTATATTTAAGGGTAAAATAAAAAATAATTAGATTTTTTCTCTTAGATATATTTAACACGTCTTATATTTTAAAAATAAAAAAAATTTTAAAACGGCCTATATAATAAAAATAAGGGTGTATAAAATATCAAGACTTGTTACCCAGTCATTAGAAATAAGGAACAATCAAATTAAACAAAGAGAGAGACCATTAAAAGGAAAACTAAATTTCTTCATATACTTTATAAACACTATAGAGAAAATAAACTTATTGAGTCAATTTATCTTAAATTGTTCATTTCAACATAACACACACACACACACAAAAATACCACGCACAAATTAATAGTGCATACCACTCTATGCAACATTAATTCTCTACTATGCAGTCTACACTATGGTGTGTAGGGAGAATTTCAAATTTATTTGTTAATGGTGCATAATAGTACATGAGACATTTTTTTTATTAAAAAGATAAAGATTACTTCTGTTAAATATGTGAATGAACGATATAAAATGGATCTGACCCTTTAACACCATTAATATAGTAAAAAAGGAAAAGACTCGTATAAATTCATTATGGTCCCACTATGGCTAATTAAACTATCAACTTAATTATTATAGATAAATATGAAATAAAAATACATTCTTAATATTTATTAATTCTTTCTTTGTAGAATTCACATCTATTGTCCCAGTAGTTACTATTGGTACCATGTAATATTAATTCATTTACATACACAACAAATTTGGACTCGTTTTTTTGTGAAACATACACTAGTTCAATAAACTTCCTAGTTCTCCACTCTGTTCATTTTGCTTTTGAATTGCATTCTTCGGAGTAGCAGAGAGAGGAAGCAGATGCGATTCCACAGAGCTTATAAAACAGGGATTCCAGTACAAATTTAATATATTAAATGATAGTGTAGAATGTGGATGACAAGTAGGAGTTCTCTCTCACAAGTAGTTTCAAATTATTAGCCAGCCATTCATATACTTGTGTTCGTATATTTACAAATGGTTCTGCGTTCTGTACTCCCGCTTTTTTTATTTTATTTTTTGATTCATCTTCGAGTAATTGTTTAATTAAATGCTATATATACGAGCCTTTCATATTTCTTGTGGTATACATAATGGTTTATCTGGGTGTTATTCAGATGGACTGAGAATAACTAGAAAAAGATGAGAAAATAAATTTTGAAAGGTGGACTGGATCTTTGTTTTCAATGGTGGATTGTGCTCCACTAGGTGGCTAATGAAGGACCAGGTTGACTTAATGATATATATATATATATCGTCATTATTGAATGGATATACATCAGTTTAGTAGTGTATCCATAATTGCATATCAATTAGCTGACAACAAAAAATATATACAAAAAAAAATCATAAAGTCAAATGGTAAAATGTCCTAGTTGGTATTGAAGAATATCTTAGTTATATTGAAAATATTTTAATTAACAGTCCATAACCCCGGTTGTTAATATCATCATGACTCGATTCATATTCCTCGACGGCAACACCCTCAACAACTATTGGCAGAAGATTTGGTTGACTGCAATTTATTACTCTTTTCTTTTTATTACATAGATCATTTGATACATGATTATATATATTAAAATATATCATTAATACTAATTAATTAACATGTAAATCATGAAATTCAAATATTGCTATAAATTTATTTTAATTTTTAAAATAATAATTTTATTTTTAATAATACTTTTGAATTTTAGAATCATGCGAATCCCAAAAACGGCATTATTGACTTCCAAGCGACAAAAGTTATGGCGCTCCAAAATTCATGTTAGAGAGAGGTCTCACACATACACAATCAAAAAACAGAAAAACACAAAGGATCATGTAAAAGAAAGGCTCATCTCTTCTTCTTAAGGTCACAAACAGAATAAAATAAAATAGAATTCAAGTGATATTATAAAGTTTGTGTCTTTAATGGAGAAGACCAAGGTTTGTCTAGATATATAGGATCTTGGCTAGTTAAGAAACTCTTGGAGAAGGGCTATATTGTTCATGCTACTTTAAGGAGCTTAGTTCTTTCTCTTTTTCTCTCACTTTTTGTGATAAATATGCAATTCTCTTTGTATAAATAAATGATGTTATTTGATTATTATTGCAGATGACACAATTAAAGTAGGCCTTTGTAAGTCCCGGCATAATGCGCACACTGGATTATTGTTATTTAAAGATGATATTTACAATCCTAATGAGTTTGAAGCTGCAATTTGATCGAAGGCTGCCACTATGTTTTCCATGTGGCTGGCTACCCCCATGCTCCACACTCAGAGCTCTCAGGTGAACAACACTCTCTCCTTTGCCTTTTCATCTATTTATATATACACACACATATATAAATGGAAATTAATAAGTAAATTCTGAAGACCAAGTCCTTGTAATTATTCTCATTATAATTAGACTTTCATGGAAATTTAAAATTCTCTTTCTAGAAGCCTAAAATTATATTCATATAATTATAGTAAAAATTAAAGTATATATCTTTGGAATCAAATTAAGACGACGTTTTCATTCCATCCCACCCTTGTTTAAGATTTTCGGTGCGTCGACTATATTTTAATATTCCAATTAGGGTTTGAAATACTTGTGGTCATAATTCCAAATCAACCAACATATATGCTTGAGTTGTGCCCAAATCATGGATAATCTGAAAAACATACTCACTTCTTGGTCAATGGAGTAGTAAAGCGTGTGGAAAATAAATGAGGAAAGAATATTGAATATTATTCGGATCAGCGACAAAGATCGATGCTTGGCTAATGGCTATACGTACGTACGTAGTATATTTATAGACAATACTCTCTTATTTTTATTATACAGGTGATTTAATATATAATCACATTAATATTAATGTTAAATAATTAATATTAATTTAAAATTTTATTATTACTCATGCACTAATTAATGAAAAAGTCTACAAACACAAACTCCATTTACACTATTAAAAAATAAGATTTGACACGGATTTTCTTGTTACACCTCACTTTTGGATGGTTTTGATGGAATTTGTGCACTTAGACTTGTTTCTAATTAATTACTCCACCTTATCTCTCTCTCAATTACTTTATATTTAAAGATAAAGTAAGAAATGATTAGATTTTTTTTTTTAGATATATATAAAACGTCTTATATTTTTAAAAAAAAATTCTAAAACGACCTATATAATAAAAAGAATGGGGTATAAAATATCAAATAGTTGTTACCGAGTCATGAGAAATAAGGAACAATCAAATTAAACACAGAGAGAGACCATTAAAAGGAAAACTAAGTTTCTTCGTACACTTTATAAACACCATAAAGAGGATGAACTTGTCTAGTCAACTCATGTTAAACTGTTCATTTCAACATAATAGACACACACAAAAATACCGCGCACAAATTAATAGGCATACCACTCTATGCAACATTAATTCTCTACTATGCAGCCTACACTATGTTGTCTAGGGAGAATTTCAAATTTATTTGTTAATGGTGCATACATAGTACATGAGACTTTTTTTTATTAAAAAAATAAAAATTAAATATGTGAATGAACGATATAAAATGGATCTGACCCTTTAACACCATTAATATAGTAAAAATGGAAAAGACTCATTTATTACATACATTAGGGAGGGAAGATATATATATATATATATATATATATATATATATATATATATCATGACTAATTTTTTGAAGAATGCTGGATTCTTTTCTCGCTGAAGGCTTGACCATGTTTCATTATCCAAAACCTCTCTACTTCTTCTGCCTTTCGTCCGGGAATACGCCCAGCTATAAGATCCCACCTATAACATTTTACATGTATAGTAATTAAGAGTACGTACGTACGTACTTCATAATTCCCTCAATTAATTTAAGAATAACGATTTAATATGGTAATTAATTAAGACTACTTCAGAAGGCATTAATTCAAGAATGTTAGCTTGTTTGCTTAAAAATATATAGTTCAATAGCATCACTGTAATTAAGAAGAATTCAGTATTACAGTAATATTGTTGAATTTAGGTGATCCTAAAATCTTGTTATCTTGTTTTAGTTCTTGTTCCTATATATGATCTTCATCTAAATATAATCTTTGGTATTTAATTTCTTATTTAAATTAGTGGCTTCCGCGCGCTTGCGCGCGATAGAAATGGTTTAATTATTCCCAATTAGTACAGTTCGTCTGGTCTAATAAACAGTGATAATTAATTAGATCACTAATTAAGTTGTTTAATTAATAAAATACCTATCCCCGACCAGTCTCCACATTCTGTTGACGAGATCTTCTTCTTCTTCACTCATGTTTATGAACTCCCACTTAACACTGTTCACTTCTGCATGCTAGATCAAAACAATTGACTAATAAAATCCAAGACCCATTAATAAAAAGCATTAGAAGCAGATTAATTTCCTTCACCGTTTCTTGAAAATTAACTACTCCCTAGAAAGCTTTCTATGAGCTAGGATATTAAAAAAACTAAAACAAAACCGAACAATAAAACAATTTAAGATCACAAACTAATAGTAGTCTATTTGTTTCAAAATTATATATATGCATGCGAGTGTGTGTGTGTGTGAAATTTTAAAATTAAAAATTGATAATTTTTTTAAAGTTTTGAAAATGACAAATATAATATAATTAATAGAGATGAAATTTCTTATTGAACATATGAGCGTCCAGCAATATAGAAGACGAAAATAGAATTCATAATTCCATTCTCTATGACGAATTAAAGGGATGTCTCTAAGCAGTCATGGTGAAGGAGTAGGAGGAGTCGTCTTATCCGCCTAGAAGGATTTGATAAAGAGAATGTAAATGAGCAAGAGATTCATAGACAATGAAAAAGAGAAGATCAAAAGGAGCAAAAGGCAATTATAAGCTGTTTATGTGAAATCAAGGAGCGAAAGGCATTCAGTTGTTTATGTGAGGTTTAACTTTTACACTTCTTCGAAAAAAGCTGGACATAATGAGATGAAAGATTGAATGAGATGCTAGCCTTATCGTAGTAATCTGTTTTAAAATATAAGATTATTATTAATTTTTTAAAATTAATTAAAATATATTGAAACTCAAAATTAATTTATTATTTTATAATTCTTAATAAAATTTTATCAATTTTAAATTTAAAAATATTTTGTATTGATTTTTAATAATTGATAATGATCATATAATTTATAACAGAGATGTATTATTTTTTTTGTTTGTTTAGTATATATAGTTATGGTTGTCTATAGATATTAAAAAAAAATCATATTTATTTAAGATTCTAGAATTTCACTACTTGATTTTAATAAAGCCAAAATATATCTTTAAATTTAAAATATATGAAGTATTTAAATAACTAAAACTTGCCTTCTGAGCTAGAATTCCAAGTCTTGGCAGCTTGCTTCTGGTGACCTTTGTCCATGGCTAGCTAGATTATCTAATTTATTTCACAATATCTACGAACACAGACAGGCAAAGAGAAAAGTTAATTGGTTTTGTAAAATGGGAATTAATTAATTAATTGGGATGGATCATAAAAAATGGAAGAGGAAGGAAGCAATATATAGAAATTTAATGATGGTCACGAGCGGTAAGTGGTAACAACCAGGCAATATAGACATGCGTGATGAGCCTTGGAACTTACTGGCACTAGCTAGTACGACTAGTTGTTGTCCTTGTCCATATACGACGTAATATAGGGAAATGTACCGGGTGACCATGGAAATATTATTAAATATTTTTTTGGCATATATTATATAATATTTTATATTATTTATGTGTTATTATTTTAATATTTAAAAATAAAATAATTTATTTTAAGTACTAAAATTATAATACATAAATAATATAAAGTACCATGTGAAAAAACACTGAATAATCACTTGTGATGGTGGGTTGTTCTCTTCCTCTCTCTCTATATATAAAGATGGGGGGGGGGGGGGGGGGGTTTGTTATATTTAAGATTAAATATCGCAAATAATCACATAAAAAATTAAATGCAAAAGAAAAATAAGTAACACTCGTATATCTAAGTTTATCAAATTATGATTAAATGTATTATAGAGTGTGAAAGATAAATATATATAAAAAGTTATTAAAATATAATATATTATAGAGTGTGAAAAGAGAAATTATTCCATGTTCTTAGAATATGATAAATAGTTTATTCTTTTCTTTACGTGTATATGTGTCTACATGCATATGTGATGAGAAATATATTATTTACTATGCTCTTAATTTTTCGTGTAAAAGACACAAATATACTAAAATATGTGTCAGTCGTATTATATATATGTACTTATTTATTACTTTACAATAATTCTAACTTGTTTAAGGAATATTTAATAGAACTAGGGAATTAATATTTTTCAATATTAAAGATACATTTTGGTCTATTTTTAATTTTTAGCTTAGAATATAAAATAGCAGTAAGTTCTTAATATATTTAACTATACTCTTAAAAAATATTTGCATTTTTAGTGTGTTATGATAAAAATATTTTATTTTATTATTTTATAATTATAAAATAGTATGATATTTTTAATGTGTACATCATTATTTTTGTACCATCATTTCACGCATCACATCACCACTATTAATTTCTTTTATAATTAATATTAAAATTATATTTAAAAATATATAATTATGTTTCTCACTCTTTGTTTAAAAAAATATTTTTTATTTTAAAAATTGAGGGAGTATAAAATGAAACCACCCCAATAGAGTGTAAAATATATTATCTAATTTATTATGTCAAAATGTGTTTGTTACAGTCATAAACTCTAATTTTAAAAAATAATTAAGGAAAATACTTGACAGGTAAGTATCTACTATATAGAATTGGATTTTTAACAGTGCAAGTTACGAGTTTTTTTATACAATTTATGTTTTTAAATTTTATATATTCTATGAAAATATTTATATATACCTGGATAAACTTAAAAATAATAGATAACATTTTATAAGTCCATTAGTTCTCATAAATTATTTTTAAATTATGTCATACATAATTACTCACATGTATATATATATACGTCTAATCATTACATATACTTTACATATTCGAAGAGTTTATTTATTGTATAAAAAAAATATAAAATTTTGAAGGATCGACTCGTGACCAATTAAAATAACTCAATAAAATTATAAAATTATTATGATAAGATCTTTCAATACCTTGTTATATGTAATAAGTTTGATAACCCGTGCAAGATAGAGATTAGTTTATATCACTTTTTCACATATATTTAATAATTTTTTATTGATATATTTATTATTTTTCAATAACATAATAAATATATAATATTGACAATAATTATATATATATTATAATATACAAAAATTTTATACATTGATTATAACTCATTCATGCATCCAAGTATATATTTCACGATATACAAAATATTTATATGTTATTTCAAAAGATTGAAGCATATTAAATGATTAGTTTGATATTCTCGATTTTAATTCGGTATTAATTTATAATTAATTAAAATAATTTGATAAAATTATAAAATAAAATTTTTTAATATCTTTATTATATATAATTATCGATTGATGTTGGAGCGGTAGACTCAGACACCCAGGCAGGTGACTTCACCGTCTATATTTAAAATTCTTCATATTTTATCCTACAAATATAATAAGATCACTATTCGACATTAAATTCAAAAAAAATATTATATAATTTAATATAATATACATTAGAAAATAGATATTCTTACAAAAAAAATTAATAATTTTATATATAAATTATTGTTATAAACTTATAACAAAAATTAAAATTATCATTAAAAATTTATAACAATATTTTTAATATGAAAATATTAAAAAAAATGTGAAAATATTATTTTCCTATAAATTATATATATAACGCATGTCGGCATGTGCCTCGTAATACCCTTTAAAGGAGCTGCCTTTGGTATGTAGCGACCTGTGGAAGAACATGCATGGGAATCAAGAAAAGCAGACAAACTATTCACATGAATTTAATCGACAAATTAGCGAGGTGGAGCACAACCTTTTTCAAATCTTTCATGGAGTATGCTGGTACTGGTGCCAGACACGTCCCGCATATATAAATTATTTAAAATAAAATTAAAATTTAAAAATTTTAATTAAAAAAAGAAAAAAAATTATCATATAAATTATTTAAGATATAATCACATATATTAAAAAATCTCATTAATATTAGTGTTAAATTATTAATATTAATTTGATATTTTATTATTATCCATGTATTAATTAATACTCCTCCTTTATCTTCCAATTACTCTATTTTTATAAGTAAAACATGAAATAATTAAAAAAAATCTTCTAGATATATGTAAAACGTCTTGTATTATAGAAAAATAAAAACTTCTAAAATGACCTATATAATAATAAAAAAAAAGTAATATATTTAAAATTATAGAGATAAAAAATTAATTAAAAAAATAAACGCAACACAAAATGGCCAACAAAAAACATGCATGAGATTCAAGAAAAGCATACTTTTCACATGAATTTAATCGAAAAATTCGATAATGTAGCACAACTTTTTTCATATCTTTTATGAAATATAGTAATGGTTGTCGTACACGTATTACATATTTAAATTATACAAGATAAAATAAAAATTTTGTAAAATTTAGAGAAGTAACAGAAAGATGTAAAAACATACTATTAAAAAAAATTATAATATATCAAAAATTAAAAGAATAAAGGAGTAAAAAGGAAAAGAGGGGGGATGATACAGATACACCAAACTCGTAGAGAAAACCTCATAAAGCTTTTACAATATAAATAAATAAAGATAACACTTTTATGTCAGCCAATTACAGACTGAAGAATGGAGATGCACTGTGTACAGATTACAGAAGGCAAAGTCTTGCAGCTTACCAGTAAAAATTGTGAACATTCTTATATACATTACAATTAAATATTATTCTAATTATTATATATATTTTAATTATTAAAAAATAAAATTTGATATAAATTTTTATATTAAATTTTATTTTTTAATAATTAAAATTAAAATATTATATTTAATATTATTATTAATATTATACATTTATACTTATTCAAAAATTATGATTGATCTTTCTAACTTATCAACCTCCACCGGCCCCCACCCCCTAGTTTTCATGTGTTCTTAATGGTAAAAAAAGTATTACTAATTTTACTTGATGTCCTTTGAAGCACATCCTGAAGTTATAGTAGCATATGTGGCCAGGGGCGAAGCCACATATATGGATGTTGTGTCGATTGATCCACTGATTTTTTATTCATTCTTTTGTTTTATAATATATGATAAAAATTTAAATATTATATATAAATTGATCTTACTAAAAAAATTTAAAACTTTTAATATACAGGATTAAATTAAAATTTTATAACTTTCTCATTTAAGTTTCAATCTCATATTATTCTTATTTTTTCTATATATGTATATTCATATAATCTTCTTAAACTAATTAATAATATATATAAAGTTAACAATTATTATATTATTATTGTAATCAAATATATGTTTTATATATACAACTTAAAAGTATAAAATTATTCAAAAAATTTGACTCAGGAGCAACCGCTAAATTATTTATAACCGCATAATAATTTTGACTTTACTGAACATTTTTCTGCCTTTGTCACTGTAGGTGGCACATGCATTGCGTATATAAATTATGTGAGAGTAAAATATTTTTTTATATAATTTAGAGAATTAAATAAAAAGATAAAAAAAATAACAATATAATTAAATTTGTAAAAAGAAAAGAAAAGAAAAAATAGGTGACACCGTTATACCGCTGACGTTACGACTCCGAAGAGCTGATTTACGATATAGATTAATGAATTCGTTCTTGATCCATATTTATTTATCCAAAACTTCTTTCATCTACTTTTGTTTTTTTTCCACATCAATATATATTAAAATTTGTGTATAATACACCTATAAAATTATTTTATATTACTTTTCTTAAAATTCAACCTTATCTTTAAAATATGAAATTGTTATTTTCACTAATTATTTTATTAATTATATATATTTATTTTACATAAATAATAAATGAGTATCGATCGATCGAGAGATAACCATCTCGATCACCTAGTGGTGTCCTAGTGTTAGCAAAATAATTCCTTTTAGGTTGGTTGTGATTGCCAGTGTGTGTATATCAACTCATTGCATTCTTAAGAAACCAGATCCCAAAAAGCCCTTGGGCTCAATCCAGTGCCACAAACCAACCATTCATCATGACTCATGTACAAGGTATCCTCTGGATTCATTCATTAAGGTTATTTTTGTAATTTTGCTTATGGGCCAAAAATATGTTGTTTATCTCATTTTATTTCCGCCGATCTAAGAGTAATAGTCTAATGGTAAAAGTTTCTATTTTTACTGTTCAATATTCTCAAAAAAATTCGAAGAGAATAAGATTTGACAATTTAAAATCGGTTAAAGATACTTATAAATTCAAAATTAATATAATTAATGAGAAAAATGAATATTCACTCATCAATTCTATGTTTTAACACCATTTACGCATATTCCACATAACCAAATAATATGAAAATAAAGGATTTGCAGCCACCAACTCTGGATTTTCGGCTGTAATTGAAGGTAACTTTGGATAATTTACATTAATCTATGCCCTCGGCCATTAATATCCATTCAGTGCTAGTTTGGTAGACAGTTTTATAAACGGTCGTAGCTGGTTGTTTTTTTTTTTTTTTTTGAACAATGGGTTATATTGGTTTAAACTACAAACTAGCTATGGCTACCTAAGCGAAGCTAAGCTTCCCTTCTCTCTGACTTACGAAAGGATCCTAATTTCATGAGGTAAGTAGAAGAATTGTAAGTTCTAGCCCTTATTATTAGAAAACCTTGCATCTTATCAACATCAAATTTGTTTATCCATTAATATGTAAATAGGAATGTAAATGTGAATGGAGTCGAACAAATCCATACACCTCTTCCTTAGATTCAATTGGTACCATTTAATATATTCGGAATTCAAATTCAAAATAGATATATTTGATTTTTGGATCAAATTTGACTTAGCTAATTACTCGAATCTATTTGGCTCGATTATACTCAACTTATCTAACAGTCATGTTATTCGCGAGTTTTTTTTCTCTCTCCAGTTAAATTTGAACACAATCCATCTCATGTTAATATGATCCATTTACTTATTAATAAGTAAAATATGATATTGTTACAACAACAACAAAAATCATATAAATTTGAAATTTATTTATAATTTGTGATAAAAAAAATAAAAAAAAAAAAACTTGCGAAACTATACATTATATATTTATAAATAGGATGTAGACAGTAGAATAATCGTGTCAAAATGAAAAGTGAACTTATAAAAGAGGATTGGCGTGAGGTATTGTGCCAAGCAAACCTTCGTTTCTCCTTCCTTTTTATCCCCTAATATAATAGATCCTTCCTTTTTCTTTTTTCATTATTCTATATTTGCCATTAACCTTTTGATTTTATTTAACAAACCATTCAAACGCAAATGGTAGGAAAAAAAAAATGAAAATTCCTAGATCTCCAATGACTTGAAAGGTAACCCGTAGTATCCGGTTGCCCCCCTCTTCACTCCAACCCAACCAACCACATTTTATATTCAAACAGTCACCCTCACAAACCATTTTCATACCCTTCCTCAATCTAACAAAACAATGGCCACCCTCACCCTTACCTTCACCATTCTCTTCTTCTTCTTCTTCACATTCTCTTCTGCCCGTATTAGCCTTCCATTAACCTTGGCGGAAAATTATGTCATAGATGTCTCCAATTCTTATCCAGAAACAAATTCCAAGCAAACAATTCTTCTCCCAAGCCAGAAGCCCGAGTCGTCGAACCCAGCCACCATTCTCCCAAGCCAAAAGCCCGTGTCGTTGAACCCAGCCACCGTTCTCCCAAATCAAAAGGTCGAGTCGTCAGACCCAGCCACTATCCTCCCAGGCCAAAAGCCCGAGTCATCGGACCCAGACACTATTCTCCCAGGCCGAAAGCCGGAGTCATCGGACCCAACCACCATCCTCCCAGGCCAAAAGCCCGAGTCGTCGGACCCAGCCACCATCCTCGAGCTAGAGATAGAACCAGAAATTATCAACCCACAAACACGAACCACCAACAATGAACCCGGTGGATCCGACAAAGATCTGCCTGTCCTATCGGACACCATCTCCATTGAGACACTCCATCTTAATCCGTCAAGTTACATTAGAATTCGTCCAATCAACCGCCATTTCAGCATAAAACCTTCACTTTTTCGCATCCACCGCTGCCGCCACCACCACCATCATATGAACCATGGCAACATGGGTCACGAGGTTCCATACGGTGATGACATGATCTTGGCGGGACAGACCATTGATCGCTTTGAACCATCTATGCTTCACGGAAGTGTTCGTTCTACCCCAGCAAAGTGGGGCAAGATTCACCACTACCAACATGATGAAGATGACAGCATGATGAAGAGGCATCCGTTCAGGCAATACATGTTTGCTAAACAGAAGCTCAAGAGGAAAGTAGAGGAGGAGAATGAAAAGAGAAAGGACAAGGAAGAGAGAAAGGAAGGTGGTTTCATGAAGAAAGTCCGCAAGTTTCTTAACCACATTTGAGTTTTGATACGGATATAGTTATACGCAACAGTGATTCTGATGCATATACTTACATATATGATGTGTGTTCTTTTATTCTGTAAATAATTTTTGCATATTGCATCCATGAGCGATGTAGAAGCATACACAGTTGTTCCATATAAATAATATATTAGTATATATACACGGTTTATGGTTGTATATCTAGTGTGATTTGAAGCTTCAGATTAACATGATTAGTTGAATCTGTTTTCCTTTGGATTTTAACAATATTCATGCAAAATGAATCAGAATTTCAACATAAGCTTCATGGGTCCAAAGATAGAGTTGATATGCAGTCCATAGTTGAAATGAGTGTATTAAATGAAAAACTATTGGGAAATGTGATATTTCAATTCACTACATCGTAGGCCCTTGGGAAATGCATGGTAAGTTTTTATAATAAAACAGGGCATTCACCAGTCTGATGGGTGCTGGTCAGTTCTGAACATGGCCATGGGCTAACTTGAACAGCAGCCCCACTAACATCAGAACACTTCCAAGGAGGGTTTCTTGGTCCAGTAGCACCATGGAGGTGAATATTAGAGAGGCATATTCCAGTAAAAGGAGAGTTTCTTATGCCCTGTATCGAACCTGCCTGTTGAACCTTTTCACCCCAGACATTATTAATCACGACGTCCTTGACAACAGGGAGAGCATTTGGGTTGAATTTCTCATCAGGATGATCTCCAACATCACCTGCAATCTTTATCCCCTTCCGCACGTTTTCCATGTAAACACTAGACACTGTAATGTTTCTTATGATCCCTCCTCTACCAATGTTTGTCTTCAAATGGATTCCAACTCCCATGTTGAAAAGGCTTATGTGCTCAGCCAATACATTGGCTACACCACCAGATGTTTCACTTCCAACTGCTATTCCGGCAAACGGGGATGATCCTGTTACCCTCCTAATGGTGATGAAATTGCTAGGGCGGCCATACGCAATCCCATACTCATCCCACCCACTCTTCACAGCTATAAGGTCATCGCCTGTTGAGATGTACGAGTCCTCTATGCAGACATGGGTGCTTGAATCTGTATAAAAATGTAAGAATGAAGTTACGATTTAAAGTATTGTTATTCACATCTAAAAAATGAGCATAAAATCATGGATGCAGCTGCCCCTCCCCCTTGTCTATTTATAAACTAGCAAGCAGCACTTATGGAGCCCAGACCCAATATTGCAACAATCCAATGGTCTTTTAACTCTTATTTAGCTAATTGTTATCTGGTCAAACAAAGTTGCATTCCAAGACGAAGAAAATATGAAAAGACACTTTATCAGCAATTTATCCAATCGGGGATACGCCTAATGGGATAACCTCTTCCCAATTCGTAAAAGTCAAATATAGAAGTCAAGGACCCTCCATTTGGAAAAATTGTGTTGTAACTGGCGGAAAGTTAGAACTCAGTGTGTTCAAGTTTGCGCTATGGAGCTTCTCTACGATGTTACTTATATGTGCACCATTTCTTATCTTCTATACATAAGAAATCTGGGATTACACGTGCATAAATGAAACATGAATGTATTACATACTAAAAATAGAATGTACAAAATGTACCTGGATCAATTCCGTCGGTGTTGGGAGAGTCAGCTGGAGCCAGTATGGTGACATATCGAATAACAACATTGCTGGAGAAGGAGAAAAGGATGCATGAGGTTATATTACACTACCATTTCTTAGAATGTAACATGCTACTATGATAGTATCAAGCAGCACCGGAAACACTAATTATGACTGGGCATATACCAACCCATCGAGCTGCAGGCTTATGCACCAATTGTTTTTGTTGGATTTTTGTGATAAAAATCTTATTTATCTATTTATTTAATGTTTGTTTATTTATTTATGTTGGACATTTATTAATTAATAAAAGTATATCATTCTTCAGTCATTAAATGGTCGTTTAGTTTGTTTATATAAATCTCCATATTATATATATTATGGTTTATGTGTATAAATAAATATTATGTACAAAAAATCTAAATCATATGTAATATATAAATAAAAAAATAATGGTTTATAACCTAGGATAATTTAAAGATATTATCATGTAAGTTATAGTACTTTAACAGAGATGATTTATATTGATCATTGAAGTTTTACTTCTAATTAAAGTACTAGTGTATTAATGGTGCGCATTAAACGGATCATGTGATAATATTTTATTTATAAAATATTTTCACATAAATACTAATTTGTAATAAAATATTTTCACATAAATACTAATTTGTGAAATTTCTTAATTTTAAAATAATAATGGACTTAATATTGTTATATATATTAATTTGATGTTCCAATGGGTGAGATTACATTGTGTTAATTAATACCTCGGAATGTCAATTAATATATTAAATTAATATTATGAACACTGTTATTGTCAAATCATCTATAAGATTTTTCATAAGATAATTTATCATTGATCATAAAATCTGGGTCGAGTCTTTAAATATTAATTAAAATGATTGATTTAATTGTTAAATCAATTTATAATCAAATAAATATAAATTATAGACTTATAAAACTAGGTTAAATGTAACGGAATTATATTAATTCTGAAATATTTACGTTCATTTATAGAAGAAATATTTACAGTTTATTAATAAAGGGTTTATTTAATTAATTTTTGAACTGAAGTTCAATTTAAATTATTTAGTAAAATTAATTGTAATTAATATTTATTTTGAATATTATTATTAGATAATAATATCTACATAAGTATTGGAGTCAGGAGAAGAATCTCTTAGAATTCCCTTCCTAGCCTAATATGAATCACATTAATAAGAGAGGGTAAGGATCGGTGTGTGTGTGTGTGTGTATCATTGATCATAAACGTATTGAGAGATTTTTTCTATGAGAGGAAAAAATCAAATTTCGTATTATCTCTTTCAGCCTTGGAAAAACACAATTAGGGTAAAGGTGTTTTAGAGGTCACGCTTCAGATTCAGCATAAGGTCATAGAAGGAAAGATCTTGAGAATACTAGAAACTATACCGATTTTCAAAATGTGTTAATCCAACCAAGCACTAGGTAATAAATTCGTACTCTATATACATGGTATATATATTTGTTGTTTTGCACAAAACTATAAAGATGATCCTGTTTTTTTTTAAAACCTATTTTGGGAAAAAAAATTCCAACAGTTTTAACCATGTATTACTTCAAATTGCTCGGTACCTTTGAGCATGTAATAAATAGGAAATATCCTGTTCTTACAAGAATGCTTCCTTTATGTTTTATTTGGAAAAAATGTGTTGTCTTACTAATATAAATTTATCAACATGTGAATTGGATAGAAAGGTTTAAAATATAACCTCATAAAGAATTGAACCCAAAGATGTCCATAAATCAATGCAATGTGTCCAGAATTATGTTTAATAATTACCTGCAATATACTGGGTGAATGTTCCAAAAGGGTGAGTTTTTGAAAATCACACTGGAAATGATAATGCCTCTGGAGTTCATGAGTTCAATAAGATTCGGTCTAGTATATTGGAGGGTTCCCTGTCTCCACATGTTCCACCAGACCTCGCCTTGGCCATCAATCGTCCCATTCTCACCTAAGGAAGAACAATTTTTCTATTTAAATGAGCCTACCATGAAAAAATTTAACAGTTTATACACAAGTGAAGATCAAATATTAATATCAAGAAATCGAAACACCAGCCAGTGGCGAAGCTAGGTGCATTAGAGTGGGGTCAATTGACCCCACTGAAAAAAAATTATTACTTTATAATGTAGAGTAAATTTAAAATTTTTAAGTATTATATATAAATTGACTCCACTCAAATTTTATAATTTTTTTATTATACGGGGTAAAATTGAAAATTTATAACTTTCTCAATCAAATTTTAATCACATGATTCATATACCCTAAATATATGTATCTCTTTTTATAATATTTTTAAACTAAATAATAATCTAATTTATATTATTTTTCAAAATAATTAATGAATTAATTATTTATGAACAGTTGTGATTAAAAAAGCCTATTATGAGTCAAATAGTGTATATATACAATATATTATTAGTTATTATATTGTCATTGTAATATAATATATATTACATGTATATGTGTGACCCGAGAGTATAAAAGTATTAAAAAAATTGGCTCGAGGGCGCTGCCCTGAACCCCCGCCAAATTATTTGTAGCTTAATAACAATTTTGACCCTCTGGCTTCGGTCCTGACACCAGCCACCATGAACAGGCAGTAATATATGCAGTATGGTTGCTGTATGTGGTATACATTAAAATACAATCAGTAATATCTTTATGTAATTCAAATTCTTGAAAGAACAGGCCAATATCTCCAAAGAAAAAGAACTAATATACTGCATGTTTTTCCCAGTAGTGGCTCAAGGGAGAGAGAATGCACGACTATGTGTTACTAAAGTAGTCACTATACAAAACGCTGATACTTGATACTAACCAGTGATAATCACATCATGAAGCCCGTCTCCATGAATAAAGCTCATATATCTTACTCCAGGGCGCTCCCTACCCCTTCCGTAAGAAGGCAAGGGAGCAATTAAAGGCCAATCACTTGTATCCTGAATAATCAATTTACAAGAGGACATTCAGCATCAGGAGAAAAAAAATCGAAAGGAAACGGAAAAGAAAAAGAATAAATAAGGATTAAGTGACCTTGTGCATTCTGATTCTTATATTATGTGTTTTTTTCTTTTTCTTTCTCTTCCAATACCAATGGCGTGCATTGTGTAAATATATATATTAGCTTATAATAATTTTTAGTATCTCACGATCTCAGGAAAAACACATCACATATGAAAACATATCCTTAGCTTGAAGAAGCCATATATACAATAGATTGACTTCAGATAAACAGTCGAACATCACATGGAATCAAAATTGTTCAATCATACTTTTTCAATATTTAAGACCAGAAAACCGACAAAATTCATCCATAAATTGAGCAAAAGTTTTATTCAGATGCTATGTCATGAATGAACAAATGACTTGAAGGAATGCCAGAGAAAATAATGCTTGGCTTCAATTGAGCTCAATATAAAAATGGGCTCTAGGATGAATACAATAGGAAAAAATAAAGGAAAATAAGCACAAAATTAAGTTCCCTAATTGGACTGATTTCGGGTGCATATTACATTGATCTGGCAGCTAAATCTGATTAGTCTAATTTTGTTAACTCTAAAGCATGTCTTAACAACAGAAGAGTTGAAGCCAACAAGAATAAAATAGCGGCCCACTGACACCAAGGGGCATGCCAAGCTTAAAAAAGAATACTTCTAGGTGTAATGAAGGATCTGACCAATATTTGGCAATAATAAATCGGAATTTGCATGGAGAATGGCAGGATTTGTGAGATTACAACGACCAATAAAGAAACATCCAGCAATTTTTAAGTCTTAACGTTGTCTGGTGATATTTTTATTGCTAAAATGTGAGAATAGGACCCCCTTCTTAACTGGAAGAGCCTGTAATGTTCAGCATTCAATAAATGGTTCCGTGAAACATTACAATAATTATAAAATATAAAACAACATGGTACTACAGAAACCACATTATCCTCTTTCCTTTATTTTATTATTTTTCTAGGCTGGCACACCGTACTAATGCTATCCTTTTCTATATATAGCTGTTCAACTGTCATGGTGGTCAATAAGTTAAATGCCATCCACATGCAACGAGGCCCCACATTCAATAAAATGGGCCCATTACGTTTAATGGGTATACCAACTTTAATCTCCAACATTTAAAAAGAAAAAACCTAATTGTATAGTCTCTATACCACTTTTAGTCTTGTAGCTCTCATGTGGGTAGTAAAGACCCAATTTACACTTACAATCCAAGTCCAAAACTAGGCAAATAGACTAGAGTGGCGGGAATTTTAAGGTTTATAAGCCACCACATTTTACATCAATACAGAAACGAAATTGATACTAACTCTAAAATGATAATAGTAAAAGACAAGTATATACACACAATAATTAAATACTATATTTATCTACATTATTAAAAGATAAAATTATTTACTAGTAAATGCATCAAGTTACGTGACGTACAAATGACAAAAAAAAAAAGGAACTGAGTAAGAATACCTGTGTGGCTTTGATAACGGCCCCTTTAGCTAAGTAGAGAGTCATGTAACTAGTAAGATTAAAACTCCCAGTAAGATACACCCCAGAAGGTATGTAAAGAAGTGTGCCTCCTCTCCTCCTCAGATGCTCAATCCAATATATTGCCTCCTGAAATGCTTTGGTATTCAATGTCCGTCCATCACCGACACCTCCAAAGTCAGTTATGGATATCTTATCATTCCGGTACCTCATTGGTACTAATCCGGAGCACGTTACCACTTCAGCACGCGCCAAGGAGTTCATTAAGAACATTATGGTCCCGATGCACAGGGCGAAATAAAAAATTCTGTACATTTTGCACCCTGAAGAAATCCCAATCTTCCGCCAACAATAATGTTTTATAAATTTACCCTCTGTGGAATTAAGCAAAAATATTGTAAGTATTAGACAGTAGTAACAAATAGAAAAATCCAAAAAGTACTTTTAGTGGAGGATAGTTTTGCAGGAAAAAGAAAAAACATGAAATTTGAGAAAAATTGTGGTTTTAAGGTGTCATTAGAATCAGATACTTGTCGGTAATTTGCAAGGAGGTCCAAGGAAGTTAGTCCAAAAAATACATAAACAATATAGGTTTGGTGTGTATTTATTATATAGATCTAGAAATGTTCCAATGACAAAGCTTCAAATATAGCGTCTATGGTGGTAAATCCTCATAAATTAATGTATAGACAGAAATTGAATAAATTCAAAAGAAACCGTTGTTACGAAAAGAAAAATACACTACAGACATCAACTACACCATATCTACAAATTATAGAGAGCGAGAGGTATTTCTGAACCTGAGATTGGGAAGCAGGTTGAGTAAGATCTTAATCGAACGGCTGAAAATGCCGAGGGAAGGGAGCGGAGCTGAGCTACCAGATAAATCGCAAAGCAGAGGTTTGTCTTCAAGTGATTGTCTTCAACGGGAGAGAGAAGAGAGTTTACAGTGGGTTTGCCTTGCTTTGTTTATGTTGTGTGTATCTGATGAAGCAATAATACAGTGAAGTCTGCTAAGTGAAGGGAATAACCGACGCTTACACGCGCCTTTGGGCTCCACTGCTTTTTCGTTTCTTATTGCCAAAATATATATATATATCTCATTTATAAATTTTTAAAACGTTAAAAATAATTTTTTATATATAAACTCCTAAAATTATGAGGACAAATTTAAATATATGTGTCACTGTATTTTATTATAATTAAAAAGTAACTCTTCTGTAAAATAAAAAAATTAAAAATGAGATTTTTATGAAAAATAGGGGTGTTTTTACTCCCTCCCCTAATTTTAGTTTAACTTTTTAAAAGTGTATCATTATATAAATTTTAAAATAATTATAACTATTTTATTTGGATTAATAAAATTGTAATTAGTATAAATTATGTAAAAATATTATTGATTCTAAGAATTACTTTTTAAAGGTTTATATGAGGTTTATTGATTTTAAATTTTAAAAATTGTTGTGGACAACAATATTAATAACTAAGGGACAGTTGAGCAGTGGAAGGAGTGCAACAGTGCCCCACTTATCAATAGGATCGTCCGTCCGTCCTCACAGCTCATACCGCAGAGAATGTCCATCATGGATCATGTATGTTGTTTCCCCCCAGATTGTTAAAGTTTTCGTATTGAACATTAGTTAGCCAGCTTTTTGGGTTTTAGATTAATCTCTTTCCTATGTACTATTTCCTTAACTTTTTATTTATTTTTTTAAAAATAGACACACATATTAAAAAAAAATTAATACTATATTTTTTAATTAAAAATAACTTTAAATAACAATATTATCCTTATATTAAAATAAAAAAAGTGTTACTTATTGAATAAAAACTAATGAGAAAATCAAAGTTATATTTAATACTTGAAATAATATTAAAAAATAAGTAATTAATGCTTACTTGACATGCCCAAACCTTTGAGAACTTATGTTCCACTAACAGGCCCAATGGAATAGACTCATCACTCGTGTGAATCTGGGGATAAGAATAAAGAGTTTGAAGAATGAAGCTCAAGCAAAACCCCCCTCTCATCGGCTATCAACCCTCGAGAACTTGTTTTCCACTAAATTTTGTAACATGCTAGGTTCTTCACTTTCAGTACTCCTCTCTAGACAAAAGAAGATGAATGATTAGATCCATCATCCATCCCTAGTCCCTACATTAAGTGCCCAAAAACCTCCCACCTTCAGAAATTTTCTTTAATACATTGCAGAATATATATATATATATATATATATATATATATATATATATAACTGAAATTATAGCTGGTTGTGGGCTCAAAGAAAATGACCTAAATTAGCCAAGCAATAGATTTATGATGAGCTTTTTATAAGCACCGCCTCTACAATAATGTGGAACTAAACAACACTCATGTGACATACAACCAATAATCTATAAAAACAACATATAGCTATATTCAAACAACACGGAGACAGCTAGCTAATTAATACTATACTTTGAGATCCAAATCTTGTGGTACATAGAAAAGAGGGGGGCATAGCAAGAACCCAACCATAGGTTTGTTTTTTATTTTATTTCCTTTCAACATAAACAACAAGAGCACATCTGTAAGTGGGATAATGTCTGAAGTACACGCATGTATGAATAGGCGTAATCAAGTACATGAATATCCATTTCTCTTGAGCATAGATATTTACAACACAGGCTCAATACATGCCCCGTGAATAAAACTAACAAGGTGATTTTGTTACAAAGCAGGACGCAGGAAGATACCTGATTATGAGCCACTAGAAGAACTGGAACAGAAACTTTATACCCACTTGAGATAATGGGATTATGGGAGTGAAGCAATGAACCATATTTAAAATTCCAAAAGCTAAGGCTGAAAAAAAAAATTACCACTCTCTTTACACAATTCAGACAGAAAAATCTCAATGATTTACCCACGACTGGCACAACTTCAAGCCAGTTCCTCAAATTCTGTCAATGGGCTCAGTTCGGTCTTGCACAGCCAAACGCTCAGAGACATCAGCCAATGATTTTAGGTTGCACTTTATCAGGGCCTCGACAAAGTAGCACGTTTCGTCCTTGGTATTCCCGTCAGGAATATCCACCACAAACGATTCAATCACCACAGTACCTGGCCTCCCATCCATAATCTCAGGATGAACAGTAATTACCGAGGAGTAGTTCTGCAAAATTTAGGACAAACATGGTTGCAGGGCTTTCAGCTAAGAAAACTATTTAAAAAATACACAGCTACCCAAAACCAGAAATAAATAAAATTCAAATGCAAATGAATCTTCAGATCAAGCTAATCAAATTGTGATCCGGCTCAACTGAGATCATATCAGTAGTTTCATCTGGATCATGATACTAAACTAGTACATTTTCAGCTTCAAGGGCTAAAATACCAATATATATATATATATACACACTCCTATATGCACTCACCCACACACAGCTCCCTGTCTAGTGCATCATAATTTTCACAGTGAACATGCATCATAGTCATGCAACAGACTGAAAGTAGCTATCAGCCATTTGTACATATACCCTTGAGACATGTTGGTATAATGGATCAATTGTATAAGAAAATAATTCCCAAATACAGTACAGTTCTTGAACTTAGCCCGAGTGACTACACCAATGCAGAGGGCACTCCAGCATTAAGATGTGTTGGGAAGGACACGCCCATGTATACGTATATAAGCATTATTGGGTCTCTTAATAGTCTGAAGTGTCAGATATCACTGTATAATACTATAATTAACCTAATTGTATAATAAAAGCTCATACTTGAGTACAAACCAGCATTCTAATCCTTTTTTTCTTTTTCCATTTTTTGAGTAACATACATCTTCTAATTGAAAAAATATTCAAAAAAATTCATCTTTGATACAATTAGAAATAAATAAAAAACACAAGATGAGTAACCATAGTTTTGTGTTATATAGCTTCCCTTTACAATCTAAATTACTTGGCAAAATACAAAAGTCACAGTTTTGTATTACATGCATTGCCAATAGTGTGATTCCCCAAGACTACAACCTTCATGCATATGCATATTCTTGGAGATAACTCGGTGGATATTGGCTGGTCAGGCTTACAAAATTGCACGTAAAAAAACCACTCATAACTGGTAAATTCTACATTACCGTATGATGCTATATATATTTCCGTTTTACACACATTACATCTGTTTTATTGGTGTGAACTTATCCTGCTGCTTAAATTTCACTGTCATCATATTTCTATCCTGGGTCAATGTTTAATGCAATTCGCATCTAATATCATTCAGAGTTCTCTAAATTAATATGAACAACTTTATCCTTTAAAACAGAGGCGAGGAGCTCCAAAATGTACCACAATCATGTTAACTCCTTGCTGTACTAAGTGCCAAACTAGGCAAAAAGCCTGCCAATAGGCAAAGCCAGAATTCGACCTCAAAAGTGGGGGAAACTATTAAATCCTGCCAATATATGATGAGGGGGCCAATGTTCTTCATTACTACACTTTGCGTACCTTTTCTTTAAATTCAAAATAATTATTTTAATAACTATAAAAAACTATTAAAGTCAAGTAGGACAATTGCCTCTTAATCCGCTCAGCTAGCTGTTAAAAGAACATAGAAAAGCGAAAATAAAATAATAATTATAAAATAATTCATACCCTAAGCCTGTGATCACCACCAACAATCTTCATGCCAAAGATATGCTCATTATCATCGAGAAGTTCCAACATCTCAGTGCTAGTGGTTGCCGGAAGTCCAGACCTTACATTGACTTCTCTAACACTCCCAATCTCAAAGTCACCCTGCACAACGCACTCGCTCACAAACGGTTTATACTTTTGAGGTTGATCAAAACTCCTCACCAAAGACCAAACCTAAAACAGTCCAATAAATCAGAAAGGGTTCCTGGAGGAATTAGACATTAATAATTTCAACTGTTCTCAATCCGACTGAATATAAACGATAAAAGTTATCATTTAAAAACATAACGCTAAAAAAAATCTCTTTTTAACTTTAAAGACATGGGAACTCAAGGTTTTAAGTTTAAACCTAAGCTAAACCAATTCATCAATGTTACAAATATTTTATGTTAGCTCAACAGGTCCATGCTTATTGGACAGATGACAACAAATTTCAAAAATTATATATGTTTTCTTTCAACAAGTAAAAGCAATTAAGCCAAAGTAACTCCAAGTCTAGCTTGGTTAGCTCTTAAGTGACCTTCTTTACAAAAATATTAGGGACTTTGCTTATGAAAACAAGTCAAAATGTAAAGCAAACTGCACTCCCCTTGTTATGCTTACAAGTTACAATTCGCCATTGTGCTACATCTTTATTGAGTTAACTCCCATATTGGATAAGTAAACTATATTTTAAAATATAAATTAAGAGGCCAACTTATTTATGGGAACAAAGCTCTCCCTTCCAAACATGCTAATTCAAATTTTCAGCATTAACAGAGAGAATTAAAAAACATACATACCGGAGAATTGATTTTAGTATAGTACAAGTCCATGAATATTTTGTAACTAGATGCTACATACACCTTAACTTAGTAAATAATGACAATTAACTTTCCAACTAATTTCAACAATATGCTTACACGTCGTAGCCCAGACAATTTAAATGGGCTGACTTCGTGTATTTAGCATTTTCCATAGTGATTTACACAAATTACTAATATCAGCTAAATTCAAAACAGATAAGGCAATATAAAACTAGAATTTACTTCGGATTCAATTGGATAAACAAAATTTCTCTTTGATTATATAATAGCGGGAAATAATTCAACAGAATAGTCAGTTTAGTTACTTACCAAATGAACAGGAGCTTTGATGTGTTTAACGAGAGAAGAAGTACACTGATTCTCTCTGACCTCGTGCTCGTGGTGTTTTCTAACGTGTTCATCCTCCATATTTGTACTTTTATCACTTCAGTTGAAGATCAACGGAGTAGATTTCTCCGATCGCCGGAATCTACGAAGTCGAGAGAAAGGTTTTTGGTTCAGAAGCGTCCAAATAAACCACCAATGCGTTAATGATCCACGACCTTTCGCTCTTTCTCTCTCCTCCTCTCTTTCTCTCTCGTCCACATCTCATTCCCATATTTCTGATTATAATATGACAACAATACAGACAAAAGTAGTGTGGTGGGTTGTACTATAATTTATTATTTCTTCAATTAAATATTAATCCCTCCGTCTAAACATAAAAATTCTGATTAATTTTTTGTACAAATCAAAAAAAAGGTTAAAATGACACAAAAAAAATCATATTTAATTACATAATTTTTTATACATAACTAGTGATACTTCATAAATATATATAAAAAATATAAATATGATAATTAATACTAAAGTTACGTTTGTTTATACAAAAATATGTTTGAGATTGTACTATTTGTATTAATTTAACATTACGTCAAACTATTTTATCTCATGATAGATGATAAATTGTCTTTTAAATAATCCTATGGACTATTTTTTATCATTCTTAAGGTTATTTATGATTGATTATATAATCTCATGATAAATATGAGATTAATAGTCCCTCTCATTTTAAACTATTAAATGATTTTATGGGACTAATAGTTCAATATTAAGGAACTAATAATCTCTTAATATGGGATAAAATAGTCCGAAGTAGTATTAAATTAATAAAAATAATTCAATCTCAAGCATATTTTTTATAAACAAACATAGCCTAATGGTATTATAGGACAATTATTGTAAATAATAAATTATTTAAAACAAGTAGACATTTAACTTGAAACTATCTAAAATAATAATTGTAATATCCTGAATATTTATTAACATTATAAATATGATATTAAATGACTAAAATTAATTATAAAGTTAATTTCGATGACGAAATTGTTAGAGTTTATGCCCTAGAGGCTAATTATTTGATGTAATTGCTTAACATTTTTGATATTATATTTGATTGAATAAATGGATTATTTTATTATGATTTCATTTACTGCGTTAAATAAATGTTAACGTAATAAAAGCCCTTAGAATAATGATACGAATTATATAGCTTTAAGTATGTGACTTGAACATGAGATTATATAATTATAATTAGTATCATTACTCTTAAATGTCCCTAGTCGAGTATCATTGTTAATGGGACAACAATGATGCATTGAGACTAGTATGTGGATTGACTGATGGCCAAATCTCATTGGTCATAAATATATGAGATATTTGAGTCAATGCATAGGTACATGTTAGAGAACAATGTACTGGACTGACCCACCATAAGAATTCTACATGGAGCATTACGCAAAGTGTCATAAGAAATTCTTATAGTGACAATGATGTAATGATCCTCCGACCTGAAGTCACTATATTATTACACGAGAATTTATGTACTTTGATATCATCAAATGTCACCTTTAATAGGGTGGACAATAAAGGTGATCATTGGGTACATCATGAATCGTGTGAGGAATATGAGTGATCTAGATGGAATTTAACCCTCCTATATATTAGGAGTGATATCCATAGGCCTCTTGATTGAGTAGGACTATGAAATGCATGGTCATGCTCAAATATTGATTTGTTTCATATAGTTTACTCATTGATCAAGAAAACTCAGATTAAATTATGAAGAGTATGACACATTCCATGCCTCGAGTTTAATCTAGGATATAAGGTTAAAAGGATTAAATTACATTGAAACATTGGTCACGAAAAGGTTGTATCGAATCACCGATCTTATTATTATTTGGGTAGCAGTGATGCATTGCTAGATGTCGCTCACTGTTTATAATTTTATAATATGATTTTAAAATTATTGCCAACATAATAATAACCTATAGGGTCACACACTTAGAACGTAATTAAAAGGGAATTAATTTAAATTGTAAGTATTTTAAATATGTCAATATGATTGATAGTATTTAGAAATTACGAATTTAAATTAATAGGATAATTTGTATATATGTATATTAATTAAGTAAGACTTAATTAAAATATAATATATATAAATTCGGATTTTATTTTTCTATTTATTTTAGGTTTTAGTTAATTCCTATTAACTACTATATATATGATATATCAGTAGTCTAAAAGTCACGTAAGGAAAAACTAAAACCCTAGCCGCTTTCAGAAAGAGGCTAGAGAGAAAAATAGGTTAGAAATCCTGATCTTGGTGGCTAGTACCGCAGATCCCTTTCGCTGCAGATCGTGTGACGGTTCGCGGATCGTTCGTGTGGATACCGTAGAGACGTAGTCGCTGGATTGCGTTGAAGATTCGAAGCCGTTCCAGAATTCCATCGTCTTCTCAACATCTCAGATAATCGGTAAAATAATCTAAACCTCTGATTAATCTGTTTTCGCATGGATCCTGTCTTAGGGTTTCAAAAATTTTTAAATTCCGCTGCTTTCACTGTGTCGAAACCCTAACAGAAATTCTTGTAAGTTGGGTTGAATGTAAAATCTCAAATATTTCAAAAAAGTGATCTAACAAGATCTAATTAAGGTTGTCAATTCAAAACCTAAGAACGATTGTTCAAACATACCTTGAGTTATCTTAAAGAATATATACGACTCAAAAATACAATCGTATACGACTATAGGTTAAAACTTTTAACTTAAACTACATGTTATATTATTAGTAAGACTTGAATTGAGTTTTTGAATGTGTTATATGAATTATCTATGTGTAGAATTTTGTATTTTAGTTCGAATAGTTAACTTTAACACTTATTAAAAATCAGAAATCAATTTAGGGCAAAAACCTAAATTAGAAGGGGGAAAAAGTTAAACTCTAACCCTATGGGCTAAATCCTAAGAAATAACATAGGCCCTCGAGTAAAACGTGAAGGTCAAATTGGCATTCCGTTTCAAGATTCATTATTCCCACACTTTGAAAACACGTAATAGTCAATAAAAAAAATTCTCAAAAAACGTGTAAAATCACTATTCACGATATTTTTTTTTGTTCGGTGACTATTCCTTTCATCTATATGACTTCTTATATTTCACAACATAGTATTAATATGAGGTTTCGATATCAGCGAACCAATTAAAATTTTTAGAGAAAATGCCACAATTTATGAGAAAATATTTTTCGTCTTTTTGACTGTTCTTTTCAAAATTTTGACATATCGTATTTCATGAAATAATGTTTATATGAAGTATAAATGTTATTTAACCAATAAAAGTTTTTTCTCGAAAAACGCATAAAACACTATTCATTTGAAATTTTCTTCCGAATTTTGAAAATTCACATTCCTGAATAACGTTTTTATTGACTGTAAATGCGTTTTGACAAATAAATTTTTTACCTAAAATAATTTTCGGAGATTACTATTCACATATATAAGACAAATACGTAGCGAATATAAAATGAATATGAAGAATAATAAAAGTACACTATAATGTATAATACGATAATTATACGAGATTAATACGAGGTATAATACATGTAGAATACAAGTATTATACGATGTATAATATGAATGAAATACGTTTAAATATTTAAGTATTAATATTATTTATCTAATTATTTGAAATCAAACTAATTAGTGTTGAAGGTTGTTTGATTTGATGATGATGACTGTTGTGCAAAAAGGATTGTGGTAAATGTGCTTACTTGGTTGATTGTCAATGTGTATTTGACAAAGTACATATGCGTTAATGTGCTTATATGCTTAATTGATTATGTGCTTAGATACTCTGAAAGTGTTTATGTGCTTACATGGTTGATTGTCATGGTTGATATATAATGTGTATCTGAAAAAGTGCGTAGATGTTCTAAATATAATTATGTGCTTACTTGTTTATGTGCACAGTTTGTCTAAAAGTGTTTATGTAGTTATTTGACAAAGTGATTATATGTTAATCTAATTATGTGCTTACTTGTTTATGTGCACAGTTTGTCTAAAAGTGTTTATGTGGTTATTTGACAAAGTGATTATATGTTAATCTAATTATGTGCTTACATTGTTGTGGGTGTATGATATATATTACCTATTTCAAATACTGTGATGTGCACACTTGTATAGCACGAATATGATCTTGTTATAAACTATCTGCTGCTTATTAAAGAGAATGAAAGTTATCTGATTAGATTGTTGTAAAGTCCTTTTTTAGATACATGTGTTCAAAGGAATTAGATTTTAAAGATCAGAAATGTTAGGTTGATCTTTCAATAGAAGTCACTCTGCATAAACGTTGTATGATATAAACAGAGTTGCATAAGAATGAATCAGTGTTGAATTTGTGCATGTAAGAGTCTGTAAAGGTCCTTTCAATATGTAATGATGTAATAATGTAAGAAATGACTTAGTTAGAAAAGATCAAATATGTTAGGTTGATCAGTCTATAGAATCGTAGAATGGACTCTACGATTCCAAGCAAAGGAGACTCAACGATTCGGCATGATCGTAGAGTGAAAGATAAGACTCTCAGCTCAGTCGACTCTACGATCATCAAAGAAAGTCAGACGTGCAAGAAGTCTACAGAATATTCATACAAAATCAAATAACTGATCATGTACTAATCGTAGAGCTGAACTCTACGATCGTCGAACAGACAGCCAAGCTAGCCTGCAGATAACGCTGAACCAGAGAAGAAATGTACTCTACGATACACACGCTCTTGAAAGATCGTAGAGTAAAACTTGAAGAGCAACTACATACAACTGAATTTTGCACAGATAGAAGAAGTCGTAGAGTGGAACAGAATGACAAGGCAATGCAGAAGATTACCATACACATGGAACAATCGTTGAGTAGAATTAAAGGATGAAGCAACAAAGACTACAACTGAACGATTTCACTAAGAAGCACGACAGTTCACAAACTCTACGATTTGAACAAAAAGATAAGATCGTAGAACGAAATCATAAAGCAAAGCACTACAGACAAACTCTACAATCTGATTACAAAAGCAAGATCGCAGAGTAAAAGAGAAGTACGCTCTATCTCCACCATTTACTCGACATACTTCAAATGACGAGTGGAGATTAATTCGTAGAGTCCAAATAAGCAGACTATCACTCTACGATATCAATAAGAAGCAAAGAATCATAACTGCAATATAGAATGAGATAAAAGAGAAAACTCCCTACCAAGATTCAAGGAAGAGTAAGTGCTCTTGAGAAATAAGATGCATGTCAGAGTCACATAAGACTTTGTGCCTAAACGACTATAAGTCAGAACCCACTGCTCAGGAAGATGGTGAATAAAGTCAGAAATGGGACATCTCTGAATGCATCAGAACAGTTGGTTCTAAAAGTCAAGGAAGGTATTTATTGATGAATCAGAAGATTAATTAACAAAGGAAATAATAATCCTTGCTGAACAAATCTGGGTGTGCAACGGCTATAAATTCAGAGAAAGCTGAGCTACAGGTTAATATATCAGAGCATGTCAGAAAAGGGAAAAGCACTGACACAAGCGGCAAGAAAGTCAACATTGAAGATATTAAAGATCTGCACAAAGCCAAAGGAAACCAACGGGATTTCTTTCAACGGTAAAATTTACTCTGAAATATAAAGGCTTACATAACAAACAGAAAAGTTGGTTGTTGATAAATATACGAGAGAGATGATGGTAGATAACAACCGATCGTAGAGTGAAACAGAAAATAAATATGCTGAAGGACTCTACGATCCATCAGAACACTAACACTGAATTGAGAGAAACATAGAGATAAATAACTTTATTACAAGATAAGTGTTTAGAGCTGCTAGGCACATGGAAGAGAGAAGCTTAAACGCGAACTTGATACATACATGGTAGCAACTAAGTACCTAAAGGAATGAGTTTCACAGTCATCTCAGAAGCCCATCTCGAGAAGTAATAATCTGTCTATGATAAGAAGGAACAACTGAGTACCAAAAGAAAGGAGCATCATAGTCATCTCAGGAGTTCATCTCGAGAAGTTATCAAGTACTAAAGGAGCTGAAGTACAAAAGCCTACCAACACAATGGGTGATCATGAGTAGTTGCTGAATACAGAAAGAATAAGAACATCAACGGAAAATATCAGCAGCATTCAAAGATTGATCACAAGCAGCTGCTAAGTACCTAAAGATGAAGAAGAGCAAATGTTCTACTTAGCAGCACAACTCAACCTCTTTCAAACAATCAGGGAGCCAAGTCTGTTGGACTTGAAGAGGGCAGATGTCCTTGTCATAGTGACTAAAGAAGCTAAGTCTGCTGGACTTGAAGAGGGCAGTAATGTCATTGTCTTTGTGACTAAACTAACCAAACCTGCTGGGTTTGAAGGGTTCTTAGTGAACCAGAATTTCCAGGCTAATGAGCTTGAAGGGTTCCGTATGAACCATTCTTAGTGGATTTCTTACTCGTTGTAGTAGAAGAGTGGAGTAGGAGTTATTCAGTCTCCGAACCACTTTAAACTCTCTGGTGTCATTTACTTTTAGTCATTTACATTTTGTCTTATATATATATACATATGACTGTTAATTGGTTTACCTAACAAGTGATTTTCTTCAATATCATCTTAACTAATTGAAGTTGCTTTAGAAATCTTCAAGGGGAGTTTTTCAAACTAATATTCCGCTGTGTAAACAAATCTCAATTAAGTTTATTAATTGGTAATAAATCTTTGAACTTAATCTTAAAGGAAAAAGTTTTTAAGAGATCTATTCAACCCCCCCCTTCTAGATCACTTGTGTGCCTCTGGGAACTAACAATTAGTAACTGTGAATCCAAGTAAAATAATTTCAACCAATCACGTGCGAGTATGATAATCCGTGTGAACTTATCTAGACCAATCCGAGCAAAGATAAAGAAACGCAAGTTAAATTAACCAAACTAGAAAAACTAACACAATTAAAGAAATCAAAAATTGAAATGGAATCAGAACCAAGAAAACCAAATTGACAATCTAGGTAAACTTGAATCGACCAATCAAAGAAGAGATGATGCAAGCATGACATAAGGCTCAAATAAGCACAATCATGATGTTATCATGATGTCGCCTGGTGGAAAAAAGTAAGAAAATTTTAGGAATTAAAGTGCAATTACTTTAGGTACTAAAGTGTAATAAGTTAGGCCTCTTACATGCAATTAACGAAACTATGTTTTTTTATAAATAGAAATCTCCACCATTCATTATTTTCTACCATTCAAGAAGAAGTTCAAGAGCAAAAATATTCTATAGTTATAATCTGAGAGCTATTATGAGCAAAAAAAATATTTCAAGTATCGAAGTCCTGTGCAAAATATGTTAAAGTAAGCATTACAAGAAGTATATTCTAATGATTATTATATTTATTTTTCTTTTTATATTTAATATAAATATACTTTTATAAGCAGTTATAATGTCCAACTTATTTTAGATATATAGTACAAAAGTTATTTTTACAAGCAGTTGTAATGTTCAAATTTTCTTAAAGTATTTATTCAAATACTCATTTTATAAGCAGTTATAATGTTGAAATTTTCTTAAAGTATTTATTCAAATACTTATTTTATAAGCAGTTATAATGCTAAAATTTTCTTAAAGTATTCATTCAAATACTCATTTTATAAGCAGCTATAATGTTCAAATTATTTTATATAAAGTAGAAAAAGTCTTCTTTATAAGCGAATATAATGTTCGATTTTATTTCATGTATAAAGAATAAAAGATCAAAAATAGTAACGGTTATTATGTTCAATTTAATCTGAATATTTTAAAACATAATGTCCTAGCCTGATTTGCTTATGGCATCAAACTCAAATTAATCAAAACAGTGAATAATGAAACTAGTCTTGAATGTATAATTTATGTTCATATGTTAGTGAAGTAAAAAAAATATAAATAAACTAGTTATTATTAACTAGATGGAGTCGTAATAGCACTAATGGTTATATCAATCTCACATACCTTGTAGGCCGTATGATTAAACGCAGAAATTAACTTAAACTGTATTATCAAATCAAGACAAGCCTTCTAACTCTTGCTATGTGCTATTTGTGTAGTATCGTTAAAATGATAAATGAAATGTGTAATGTCATGTTGTTATGTGATATATGTTATGTGAAGTATTTAACTGATATTTGCAAGCCTTCTAACTGTTATGTATTATGTTTAAGAGTTATGAACATGATTTATACACTTTGTATGTCAATGTGATATAAATTGTTAGAATGTGATTTATATATGATATTAAATAGAGAATTATGTTCAGTGAAGGCATGTTAAAGTTTATATGAAAGTATAAACTGCGTATGTGCTATCTATTAGACTTGTTGAGCCGTCATGCTCATTCTTGCGAATAAAACCTTATTTGCATATTAGAGATAAACGTTAAAAAGATGAACGTAAGGATGAAACGTAGATTAGGTTTTCATGTTTATTACTTGTATTTGTATAAGTCACAATGGCTATTGTAATACGAACAAACAAGCATGTAACCGAATATTAAATGAATGATATAAATTATTATTATCAGAATGTTATCATGTCTTTATTTTGATATAACTTATAATTGTTAAAACTTAAAATAGTATTGATAATGATCTATTTATCTGGATGAGGATCAGTAAATGACTTGTGTATTGTACATCCAAAACAGGACTAATCGATGTTGACTGGTCAAATCCATCGTTAAGTTACTCGGATCCAAGTATAATTTGTTATTACTATTCTGAATGTCAGATAAGTAGGATTATTGATATGAAGATATATCACTATAAACAAATGTATTTCGAGTAAGGGGTTTAACTAGTTGGGTAATGTTCTGTACGGAAAGAGAATTTTGCACCGGACAAAGATACAACCATTTGTCACGGATAAAGATGCAAACATTTATCACGTCTGAAAATATAAACATTCACTGTGAGATTCTCTGTTCCCAAGAGCCGTCATAATGATTTAATTCCGTGAATTTTAGAATATATAAAGTTATAGAATACTTAAATCTTAAAGTTAAAATTGGACCGTTATATATGGTGTTATCCATTTATACGGAAGAACTACAAGTTGATACTTGTATAAATAATGATACCGAGATCAAGTTAAAATTCAGGGACAAAGTTAAGAGAAATTTTTAATGTATAGCCTAAAATAAGACTAATTTAACCAATATGATTATGGGATCATTGGTTAAGTTGGTAAATGTATGAAATTTAACGCACAAGATCCGCTGTAGCAAGTGCAGAGATTTTTGGGGGCGTTACAATAATAATGACTTTTATCTCAGGACGGACACATGTGTTAATTTACTAATTTGTTATTTTGACCATCATATCTTTTTTTTATTAAATTTAAATAAAATTTAACATTTGTAATACAATTTTGATTACTTATTGTCTATATAAATATATTTTAATCACTTGAATGCCGGTGAACTACAATAAAAAATTAGAATATAAACTGTTTTTTGATATTAACTTGAATCAATATTCAAACGTAAGTATTTACTTGATTAGATTATCAAACTAACTCTAGTAAATATAAGCAAAAGTAATTATGCGAAATTAATTAATTTACACAATTGCCTATTCATTTCATTCTCATAAATCTCATTATAACAGTCAGTCTCCAAATAGGGTACAAATGTCTACACCAATATTCAACTTAATGAATAAGGTTAAAACACCAACATCTCACAATTTTATTTGATGAACAAAAATAGATGAAGGTGAAAGAAATGGAGGTACTCTGTCTTTAAGGTGGCTTAAATTCCCTCCAATTTAATAGTGGATTAGAGGATCATTAGTGAATGAGGAATTGCACGTTTAAGCATTTGAAAATAAATAAATTATTAGTGTCATAAGTTAGCCAATTTACTAAAGATGGAATCGAAACATAGTACAACAAAAATTTATTAATTTTACAATCAATAGAACGTACTCCTAATGGGATGTCTTCTAAAAATCTTTCATGAGACAATCAACTCGGTTATTAGCATGTCAAGGGACAAGGATGAATATTTTAAGGTCTTAATACTATATTTAAGAACAAAAATATGATCTTTTGCATGTATGGGATGCTATATATTATGAATCACACATATGAATATATTAAAGTATAATAATATCCTTTTGGTCTTATTTCATCGAACACTTAAAATGCACTAACCAATTGAATTAGGTAGCAATGCTATAGGAAAAATTCTATAAAAAATTACAATTTCATTCAAATTCTGAATCCTCTAGGTAGTAATACACAAAAGACAAATGTGCTAAATTTAACATACTTGTGGTGAACTTAAAAGTCGGATGTAACTGATTGAAGAGCGGGGTTAATTGAACTCTGATATGTCTACTTCTATAACGTATAATCATTTTATCGCTTCTCAATCAAGAAAGGGAAAGGGACTCCGCAAATATTTGTACTACATCTCATTGCTCAAGGTCTATAATCTTACCATTTTCAGCTGCATCACTTCTCTTTTTCACCCCTTAAGTTTAAAAACCCAAAATCAAAGAAAACATAAGACTCAACTAAATAACTTAAAATTAACAAAATACGACTATGCTTTTATAATTATGATATAAACACATAAATTAATTTTGAAGTATTTTAAATTGGAAAAAATATCTAACTTTAAGAATACAAAAACACTCATGACCCAACAAAAAAGAATAAATTTAAGTAACAAACACGAGTTATGAGTCCGCAATAAAAACTTCTGAAAAAAAAGAGGTATAAAATCTATACATGAATCAGCATTACAAGCCATCAATGAAAACTTCTAAAGAAAAATAAAAGCATAAAATTTATACATGAATTAGACTATTCTACACGTTCATTTACTGAATTTGTAACTAAACAAAACCCATAAGTTGAAATGCAATTTAATCAACCCGATATATAAAAAGAATTGCAAATTTTACAAATTATTAATGGGAGACTTATTGTTTTGTTCAACAGAGGAACTTTGTAACCCTCAAAGCCATGATGATTCCTGTCCATTATTTAGTTTACTAAATTCTCAATGAATTGGGAATACGTTGTGACACTCCCAAATTTAGGCCCACATAGCCCAAATTTGAATTGTCAAAATACATAACAACTATTACAATACAACGTACAACGTATCACCGTACAGTATTCAAAAAAATACACAACTATGTCTTCATTATTATTGTCACACTATTTTACAACTTATGAATACTAATACAACTACAATTCGGACCATCACTCCATCCCCCGACTAGACTCAGCTACTCTATTATCTTCTGTTAAAAAATAATAGAACAAAATGAAAGGGTGAGCTCAAATAGCCCAGTAAATAATATCATGACTAAGATAATGACAAATAAATTATCATTAGTCTTCAACAATTGAGTTTTTGATAGAATAATTTAAACAGCAAGTTTTAATTCAACAACTGCAGTTAAGTTTTTAAACAAGGTTCAGATCAATAACTGCAATAGAATAACAACCATTAGAAAAATTATATGGACTATGATGTCCACTCGCATATCTTTTTAAGAAAAATATCATCAACTTTTATCATCTGAAACACCGCTGGTCATGATAGTACAATTTCACAGTTCTTGGTCATAATCATGTAAGTCAACAATTCATTCTTACACTACGGGCCAAAGATATTTAATATAGCACCACCGATCATTATTATACCAGTTTACAGCCTTTGGTTATAATCATACCAAACAACAGTTCATCTTTGCCCCTGACCAAAGAGAACATTCATCACGTGCCTTAAAAGACACATCATCAAATATATCGCCTTTAACCTATCAACACCTTTATCCAATCTGTGTCCCATGTCACAGATATCCACAACAATTTGATTCTTTATTATTAGAATAATAATAGAGATATTAATAATGGACAGAAGAAACAGGATAAACAATAAATATCGAAAGTTTACAATTTTTACTTTGTGTAGATTTAAATAATGTTCAAATTGTCAACATGATGTGTAGTGAAATTCAAAAATGATATTCAAGATTCATAATTCAGAATAACGGTTACAGTTCAATAAAAAGGTTCACGTAAATAGGAAGGAACAATTGAAATGATATTAAATGAAACACAAACTATTAAGAAAATTATAATCATTTCAGAAGTTTTACCGGATAATACTTACCATAGTAACTTTAAAAGTATAAAAGAAATGATATTCCTTACCGTAGTAAGTTTGAATAATAGAAGATGAAAAAAGATGGTATCCCTTACAAGTAAGAAAATAATACCATTTATAATGATAAAAAAAATGATACCCATTACCTTATAACATGACTGAATATTGATAAAAATGAGATTGATCAACCTATATATTTATAATATAATTAGTAATTACCACATATAAATTTCAAGGTGTATGATAACTCATATATTATGAACTATCAAAATTATTTATATAATATAAATTTTTATAATGTAAAATAATAACTTCAAAAATAATTTTTGAAATAATATATCAAAATAAATCTTCCAAAGAAAGCTTTTTAAAAATAAATCTTCTCAAATAAGAGTCTTCTAAAGGAAAATTTGCGAATACCGTGTGAAATAAGTATTTATGCAATTACTACACTTTAATAAAACTCTTACTTGAAAAATTTCTGCACTCCTTTTGATTTCCAAACACTCAAGATAACTTTACTATTATCAGAGAAAACTCATAAAATACTTATAGAAAAAATTTATGTTTTAGATGTGATTTTTCTATTCAGCTGAGCAAGCTATTTATAGGAGAAAATAAGTTATTATGCGCGGTAGGTGAGAGTAGCTGGCGTGCTGCATGTCAGCTTGATTTTCAATCTTTGCAACTGCCACCTACTCCTCCCAGCAACCATTTTCATTACTAATTCTCATGTGGCCCCCACAGAGGGGCCACATGTTTACTATTTAAAATAGTAAAAAAAAAATTAATTTATTTATTCTTCATGTGAGTCCTACATATAAAATAAAATAATGCTACAACAATAATGTAGTAAACACGTTACAGATCATTATTAATTTAATAATATAAATTACTGTGTATTTGCTATTGTGACAATTATTATTTTCAATAATTTTAAAATATAGTGCACCAATAATTATTAATGAATATTGTGCAATAACCATGTTATCAGATCAATAATGTGAGACACTGTGCAATACCGTGTGCTATTGTAGAATATCGTGTGCTACAGTAAAATACCGTGAATTACCGTATGTTACTATTATTTTATCACCGGTATTTTAACAGTTAAAAGTGATAACACCGTTGACTATTTTTATTTAAAAATGTTACTTTTGTCGTTTTCTATATCCGACAAATATTCCGTTGTGGGGTCCACTAAGGATTAGTTATTTCGGCGCCGTCGTACGACCTGAATATTCCCCGACAAAACGAATATTGTCCGACAAAATAAAATTTGCACATAACATCCTTAACTTTTAACTTTATCAATTTAACCACTTACTGTTTCAGGAAGAAATATATATATGAAAAAAAATTAAATTTTGTATTTCATAAAATTCGAGGTCTTACATATGTGGTTCAAAAAAACATGTCAAAATCGTCGAAGTAACACAAATAACACACTGAAGTATTAGCCATGGGGAGTGGTCGAAGTAACACAAATAACACGTTGAAGTATCCATTGGTCTGATGATGAGATTGAGACGACTCGCCGAAATTAAGAGACAATTTGAGGGAATTTATAAAGGAAGAGGATGAGATGAAGAGAATTAAGAAATCCATTATATTCTCACAAATAACTCGACAAAGTAAACTCGGAATATTTTACTTGTAACCATCTGAGACAATCCATTAATTTTTGCAATCAATTGGATCGCTTTAGACTCTTTATATATAAAGGTGGATGCTACTTGCACCTCAATGAACTATGCCCATCGCAATAATATTTACTTTTTTGCATTAAGATTTTATCAATTCATAGTAGTGTTAAGAAATTTAATTTGTTATTGCAAACAATTTTAAGTAATATTAATATATATTATTATGGAAATAAAATAAATGGTATTTGAATTAAATATAGAATTAGAATAATTTTGCATGACTTAAGTACTACTATTCCTTTCTACAAAAGGAGTACTAGTGCACTTCTAAATTAATAAGTTATTATTTTTAATAATATACAAAAAATAAAATTATATATTTTATTTATATATTTTACAAATAAGATTCTTTGAGTGAGAGGATTATCACAAGTTCTTTACTTTTAAATCTTTTTACATATTTTAACAAAAAAATGTTGACCCTTATAGGGTAAACGAATTAAGTTGTTTACAAACAAAGTTTGGCTCGTCTCGTTTAAACTCAATATGATTCAAGTTTATTTTATTAAATGATTTGAGCTTTAATTATATTGTGTCTGACTTGAGATCAATTCATGTAAGATTTGTTTAAATTTGACTTGTTTAATATTTAATTAATTATACTTGCTTAAGTTCGATTCGAGTTCAACTAAACTTGTTTAAATACGAACTCAAATTTGACTCGTTTATAAACGAGTTTAATTTGAATAACATTGTCAGGTTTCGTTTAAAAGTTTGACTAGATTCAAAATCGTTTAATTTTTAGTCAATTTCAAGTTTAGTAAGCCAAAACTTGACGAATTCATCTCATTCATAGTGACGACCCCCCTACTATATGAACGTATATTTATAAATTAATACAAATATGTATACAATTTAATTAACTCAGGACAAGAGTCAACATATTTTATAGACAATTTAATTGACTCATAACAAGGGTCAATATATTTTTTAAAATTGATATTTTTACATATATTTTTGATATTTTTATATGATCTATTTTTACATAAGAAAAAAGTGAATCATTTTTTATATAAAAAATAATCATATAAAAATATCAAAAATTCGTGTGAAAATATTGCTCATATTGCTCCCCTATTTTTTCCCCACAATATCAAGCCTTTTCTTTTATTTTATTCTCCAAACCACGTTATATCTTAGTTGGGTCGGACATGAACCCGTCACAAAGGCGAATCAAGGGTAGAATCGGTAGATAAAGGAAGAATACCCGCCAAAACACCCTCCGTCATTACCACTTTCATTATTTTCCCGCGGTTTTCATTCTCAGCGATTCAGCAAAAATCGAGCACGAGATCTTCCTTAATTTCACGAGCTTTTTGATATTCAACCATGACCAGAGAAGAAGCAGATACTGGAAGGGAGGGCATGTTAATTGATGAACCCGAATCTAACCTGGGGCCAAGTGACGCCATTCCCGAGGGTTTCAATGCTAATTACCTCAAAGTATATTACGGTAAAATAATCCTTGACATTCGTTATTATTTTTAGATGATCATTGCTCAATTTGTGTAGATTATGATGTTATTTCCGTTTTGATTCTACAATTGCAAAAATGGTTATAATGATTTTTCGATTTTTATCAGTTTTTTCTTCCATTAAACTTTGTTATTCCATTCACTAACTGATTGATGTTTGGTATTCTTACTGATTAATGCCCTCTATGTTGTTATTTTGAATTAAGTTGGCAGTTGAATTGGAAATCAACAACTTTTCTTAAAATGCATGATTTCTTAAAAGTGACTTTCAGTTTGGGACAAGGGGAGTATGATAGTATGGCTATACAGATTTACCTAATAACACAACACTTGTAGAGGACCTCATTGGTTTGACCTGCTGAAAGCCTTGAACATTGAGGGTGCTGGCTTATAATTGTGTACAAGTGGATAGTTATTATGAAGCATCAGGATTGCCTTTCAGTACAAATAATTTTCATTGCTAATCAGTTTCTAAGACTAATCAATACTTTAAGAATATCTTATGATTTTATTCAAATTTTGAGTGATTATGTAGTATTTTAAATGATCTTTGGTGTAAATAAATAAATAACATCCTATTCCACACAACATTTTATTACTAGTTCATAATGATGATTGTTCATGATGTTTCTGATATGCTTTACTCTTTCTGATATTTGTTCGGTTTTATGTCAAAATAAGGAATGTTTGACTGAGAGGATCATAGAATAATTTATAACATAATGGCAAATTTTTACTTTTGACAGGAAAGCTTTTCCCGCATGCTGATATCTTTAGATGGATGTCCTACGGAAATGGTAATCCAAGTTCCTTGATCCGCATATTTGGAATTCTGTGTGCTCCCTTACATTTTTCACGTCACTTTCATAGCCAACCATGCCTAAATTAATTAATATGTAGATGGAAAGCATCCCGCATCTGACCGGTCGTTCTTTGGGCGTAGAGAATTTTCTTTCACATTGGAAGATGACATATATCTGCGGTTTCAATCTTTCGATAGTGCATCTGATATGGAAAATGCAATCAAAGAGAAGTGTCCATTCAAAATAGACATTGGACCTGTATACAGTGTTGATGTAAGATTTCTCGACCTGACTTTCTTGTGTACTTATAGTGGAAAATTGTTTACCTTTTCTTTTGCGAGGATTATCATTTCTTAATCTTGAATGCAGCCTGCTAAAAGGCATGCCTATGCACAAGCTGGGGATAATGTTTTTACTCCGGTAGAAAAGGAACTAGTTTTTGATATAGTAAGTTGATTAAGTTCTGAAAAAACACTACTTAACTAGTTTTTTACATTCAAATTCATAATCACATGACATGTTTGTATTATATCTGTACAACAGGATATCACAGATTACGATGATGTTAGATATTGTTGCTCAGGAGCTGATGTTTGCTTGGACTGCTGGCCACTGATGACAGTTGCCATTAAAGTGCTTGATAAAGCCCTCAGAGGTGAGGATATGATCCAGTTGATGTCTGTCAAAGGATTAGTTGGTTTTATGCTTAACATGAACCCACTAATTAGTATATTTTGTTTGGAGTTGTTTTTATATTATAATTTAAACAATGTACTACTTTTTAGGAGTTCAATGCTAATAGGTAATCTCATAAATCCAAGATTAGAGTCTAACCGATTGACTTATTGGATGTCCCAAATTGAGGGTCAACTTTATATTCAGGAAAGTCTTAATCTTGGTTGTTGATTATGCTAAAGTCAAGTTTTCTTTTAAAAACTTGATTTTCAACTATGGACTCTCATCTTGGGACGAAGGTAGTAGCATGCTCTATGGCCTATATGTGTATTATTTCCAAGTTCCTGGCTAATCCATATTACCATGCAGTTGGAATCATCATGCTTCTAACTCATCATGGTTATGTTCTATATCTTATATTTCAAATTGGATAAATTTCTTCATGATGGAAATGTTTTTACAAAGCTTACTGTTAGGGTCAGACCCTTAATTCAGTCTGCATTTTTGTTTTCCCTATTGTTTGTCATATCTTCTTGAGTAGTGTTCTAGAAGGCTAGAAACTTTATGAGCTTTATATTATTGTGTTTGCAAGTTTTACATTTGACTCATATCCACTTCTTACTCTGTAGGCATGCACATGGATATTTTACTGTGCTTATGTATGCATATTCATATACTGAATGCTTAATATATAATGTGATTATTATGTACTAAGCTAATACCTTTCATGATTCCCTCTATACAGACGATTTTGGATTCAATCACATTCTTTGGGTGTACAGTGGCCGACGTGGTGTCCACTGTTGGGTCTGCGACAGAAAAGCAAGAAGGTAGTGCTTCAGATATTCAAAAAGTGAAAGTTTAGTTCATTTGGTTGGCTGTTTCTCTCATTGTTTAAAATGTAATGCCATTAAAATCCAGGTTGAATAATGAACAAAGAGCAGCTATTGCTGATTATTTTCGTGTTTACAAGGTTGTTTACAACTTTTTCTCTAAACAATTGGATTTTGGAGAATCTTTCATAACACGAGGGGTAATTTTATTTTTTTCTGTCTTTTCTATTTTTTAGGGAAATGAGAATAGTCATAAAAAGGTTTCTCTAACGGGTCATGCACTTCATCCCTACCTCGCGTAAGTGCTTGATTTATATTTCTATGATTCTATTCTAGCTTCATCACTTTTCCACTGAATCTCATCCCATCCTTGCAGGAGATCATATACTGAAGTTTTAAAAGACTTCTTCGAAGGGAAATTGCTTTGCAGTCAAAAACTATTCTCAAATGAGGAGAGATATGAAAAAATACTTGACATGATTCCTGATGAATGTATGCAAATTGACTTTATACATATTACTCTCTTTTCTTTCTTCCCAATTATCTTTTGTAATCTATCATCAGTTATACATAATGCAGAAGTTATAATTTCAGCTATAACTTCCGAGCTTCGTGGAAAGTGGCAGGATAACAGACGTTCCTCCACGGCCAAAGAGGAGATTAATATTTTTCGGTGGGAGCAACTCAAACATCTACTTCAATCTGGGAAGCATAAGGTAACACCTCTCTTAAAGAACCACTTTATTAGGGAATCACAAAATTTTGGCCGACACCTCCTTTGCCTTGCAACACATGATTGCTTCAAATTATGGCAACAATAATTTTCATGTCATTCTATCTTTGCAGTACTAAGGAGAATATAAATGAACATACAGTTGCTTGTAGTCCGTTAAATTAAAGTTTCTTTCATTCCAGGACAGAAATTTATGTCTTCAGGACCATGGATTATTATCAAACTCATAGAGGAATATGATTTTCTTGTAGTTGACTAAACTAAAGACTGCTTTCCATGTTTTAGGCACCGGGGCTCCGTCGGTGTGTTGAAGAGATTGTTTTCTCTTATGCCTATCCAAGGCTTGATATGGAGGTTTGTGCTATTTTTCACAGCTTCATAACTTCTTTACATTTTGGGGTGTGTGCGAGCACGTGTGCATTTCATTAATTTTTTTTGAAGATAGTACTTCTGCAGCTTTAGTCCAGTTCTTCTATAGTGTGGAATACTGATCTCTAATACTACACATGGAACCTTTCTGGCTACATCTCAGGTCTCAAAACACATGAACCATTTGCTTAAGGCACCATTCTGTGTACACCCCAAAACAGGTTAATGTCTTGAAGCTTGTAAATTGTTACTATGAAGTTTGAACTGCGAGAGAATTAGATTTCAAAAATTGTGTCTGACTATTGACATAATGCTTGAAAGTGGTTGATAATGATAAAAAAATAAAAAAAAGTTCACATTTTTGAACATGTTATATTATTTTTAATAAAATCAAGATTTTAAAGTTAAATTCATATAATAAGAAAGCATAATTCTTTCATCATTCAAATGCCTTCAAGCTAGCTGGAATTTCTTCGATAAGATATTCATTTGTATTGTTCAGGCCGTGTTTGTGTGCCTATTGATCCAAACCATTGCGATGAGTTTGATCCCACCACTGTGCCCACCCTTTCCAAGGTATGAATTATCCTGGAGAAAATTATCTTCCTACGTCACTGCTTATCTTTGAAAAGGTTTGGTGATTGCAGTTGATATCTGTGCAATTGTCAATTTTGAACTGGATTGTACACCTTATAAGATGCACTATTGTCCTCTTATAACTGTTTTAACACAATTATATTCATCATACTAAAACAACGCATCTAGAGGACTGCTGGTTGTTAGTGAGGATTATAAACTTGATTTACCCATTTGATTATTTTGTTTATCAATCTTGTCATTTCATTTTCATCTTTGCCATTTTTGGGGTGGAAGAATGCTGAATTTCAAGCTGACTTATACTGCTATATGAATTGCTGATTTTAGTTCTACTATGTTTAATTATATGATTCTAATAAATCTCTTTTATTCATATCCGCAGCTTCTGGGAGAAATTAACATGGGATTGAGAGCAGAGGGTGGTAATGGTATATTATCAGACTTGTAAAACTGACGCTTTTTATATTATATTGTGTTATCCTTTAATTTGTGGTAATATTAAAAAACCTTTGGTGCGTTAATAAGATGTTTAGTGGTTTGCAAATGATGATCTAACAACTGTAATGTGATAATATCCTTGCTAAATCAATGTACGGCTGGTGAAAGAGTTGGTATGTCTTTGTACTGTTGTACTTGATTTCCAGTATAGCTAATAATAATTTTTTCCTCAATTTTTTTCCTTGTCGGATTACTTGATGGCAGAATTTGATGCAACCTCACTTGGACAATCTGTCAGATACTTCAGAGCAGCTTTCTTGCAGCCTTTGCTGAAGTCTTGCAAGGTAATTCACAATAATTGAACTTCCAAATCCTTGTTTTCCCATATGTTGTGTTTAATTAGTCTACATGGTTGTGTTTACAATGTTGCCGTTGGGTAAGCCTCAACTTACAACATTTGAGCTCATGATTGGTCGTTAGTGGGCATAATTTCCTTTTGTGTAATTGGGCTTTCCGTGAATCCCCTTTTAAAAGATGATCCAAGCCAAGCCGACGTCCCAGCCATAACTTTTCATAAAAAATTGGGCCTTCCACAAGATTATCTTGTAATATTTCCATTCCAAGTCTATATGTCAGACCACTGCCACATGAAACATATTTCCAGGCCTTGAAAATGGTCGAGTCCATCCTCCTGTTGTAGTCTTTCAACTCTTTCCGCCAATAAGTGTATAAATTAGGTACATATTATGTCAACCTCCAATTGAGAAGTAGATTTGTTTATTGTTAGTGAAGTCAATTATTGCAATGGATATAGTTACACTTTTATTCACCTTTGTTCAGACGTCTAAAGGATAATTTTCCAATGTATTTTCTATTAACTAAAAGGAGAATAAAAAAGAGGGCATTAAAGTTTACATATTCATGATTGTTGCAGGAGGAGATAGAAAGCTCCTACAGTGCAAAAAATGAGCAGTCAAGGAACTCTCTGAGTTGGTAGTACTTTCCAGTTATCTCCTTAGGTCTCCTTTTATTTTCTTAAAATCATTATGATCAAAGTATGTGATTTGGTTAGTCATTTGTATGTGATGTGATCGTTTTGGTTTTTGAGGTATGTCACCTTGCCAGACAGGTGAGAAAAATTCAAACAATCATGTGTAAGTATTATGCTATTGTCATAATATTTGGCAATTACGTATGCATCAGAGGATGTATCTATAATGTTGGTCACTCATTAATAGTATAATGCTTGTTATGCGAAGCTGTTTTTTGGTGATAGAGTTTTCTAAACTATTGAGACATTAGCGTGAGTTGTTGCATTAGTGGAACCCATGGTATGTTGATCTGAAAAGAATGTCCTCTGCGGATCGTCTCTTTAAATATTTCATGGTAGAATCTTCTGAGTGGCGGGTAGTTGATAGCATTTAGTTTGCAACAAATGTCCTCGGGATAAGATTCTGGTTAGCTGCATTATTAAACACTGTTTTCTGAAAGGTGCCAAGATGAGACATGCCTTGGTTGCTTGTGGTAGTTTTTAATGCTTCTTGTCCTTATAAAAAGTGGCCACTTGTTGCAGCTAGAGCTAGGATTCGTTGGGATATTTTAAAGTCAAGAGTCTTTTGAATAAGAGATTGAGATATTATTTATTGCCCCCATTAGGCATGCACAACAGGCCGGCCTGGCCTGGCCCGGCCTGGGCCTGCCAGGCCTTGATCGTTGACCAGGCCAGGCCGGGCCTTTGACTTTTGGCCTGCAGGCCGGGCCGGGCCGGGCTTAATGCTCAAAAAGGGGGCCTGTTGAGGCCTGCAGGCCAGGCCAGGCCAGGCCTTGGGCCAGGCCTTGGTCCAGGCCTTGGTCCAGGCCAGGCCAGGCCAGGCCTTGGTCCAGGCCAGGCCAGGCCTTGGGCCAAGCCAGGCCAGTCCAATTCGATTCGATCCATTTAAACAATTTTTTTAGTAATTTTAAATATTATTAAAACACCAATTAAAATTTTAAACTTAATTGATATATTAATTAAAAGTAATGTATTACAAGTTACAGCTTTCAAATTACAATAATGAAAATTATCTTTTTTATTATTATTTTGCAAATGACTTTCTAGTTGTTACGCTAAGTATCTATTAAAATAAAGATGCAATGAAAGATCTGTAAGAAGTGTAGGTTGCTAGCTAGGTAAGGAAAATCCTTATATATTACACTAGTCAATGTGTTTTCATGGATTTCTTTATTTATATATAAACAAACATGCATGAATGAACGTATTAAAATACGTCAATTTTATTTTATTTATTGAATGAGTTGTTACAAAGATGAAGTTTTCGTCCGCAGTGGGAGAATTGAAGTAGCGAATAAAGAAAATCTGCAGACCAGACCAAGCTTTTGGTGAACCAGGCCAGACCCAAGGCCAGGCCGGGCCGGGCCAGGCCAGGCCCCAGGCCGGGCCAGGCCTCAGGCCAGGCCCCAGGCCGGGCCAGGCCTCAGGCCAGGCCGGGCTTTTTGGCAGCCAGGCCAGGCCGGATCTGAGCCAAAAAAATGTGGCCTGTTTGTGGCCTTCAGGCCAGGCCGAGCCAGGCCAGGCCTTGACCAGGCCGGGCTTTGACCAGGCCGGGCCCAGGCCGGATCAAGGCCAGGCCGCAGGCCGCAGGCCATTTGTGCATCACTAGCCCCCATAGACCCCCATTTTGTGGATTCTTACATGCTATTTTCACAGAATTGTTGGAAATGATTTTTTTTTTTTATACTTTTGTTTGCATATTTTTATATCTAGTGGATATTACTATATACTTTAAGGTTTGGGATCAAAAAGGGTATTGAACTTGGTACCCAAGTTACTTCAAACAATTTTTGGGCAAATTAGACCACGATTCGTTGTCATTATGCACCGAGGAGGAGACCATTAGTGAGTTGCCATTCTGACACAGGTTAGCTAGACTTCTCATATGCAAAGATAGTCATAGAGATACGCTAACATCGTGATTTAGGACCACGGCCACAGCTTTCGGCATCATCAAGAGCCACAAAGGATGACTTTAAGTCGAGAGATGTGGCCGAGTTCGCTTTCCTTGGATTTTTTCAAGAGTAGTGTTACGGTAAGAAAAAATGACTATATTTTTTTGACAAAATAATGTATCGAATTATAATTGGTAAATATTTTATCATATATGAATGGGTCTGATGTTTATCCATGTTATTTTGTATCCTCATTTTTATATTCAATCTTTTGTTACCAAAGTATTATAGTTTTTTGACTTGGAAGCATGTTTGACAGGAATACAAGAGTTTTGATAAAAATACTACATAATTATTTTCAAATAAAAATTTAGTATTTTTTAAAATTTGATTATAAAACTTGGTACTTTTTTCCCTTCATAAGCACGGAAGGAGTATTAATAACTATGATTAGGTCCCAAAGTACTCGAGCACCGTCTGTCATTTTACATGGCTCGTTCAAGATCAATTTTTTATGACATATGACTAAATTTAAGCTTATTTTAGATCCTGTGGATTCACAACACTTTAAGTCGATGCTAATATATTATTAGATCTAAACCAGATAATTACCAAAAAAAAATATATATAAAAAAATCTTAACCAGATCTTGTATTACCTTCCTTTAGAGAAGAGAATCATTTGGCCTTTATTGAAGTTTAATTGGTCTCATTTTCTACCTCACAAAGGATTATGGAAAACAGATTTGTAAGATTAAACAAATAGCAAATAAAATATGGGCAGCTAATTTTCCTCACCTAGAGTCACTTGATCAAGGAATTACGCTTGAATAAACATTGAGAATGAAACCAAAAAAAGTTTCTTCCTAATTAACAAGAACTTCCCAGATCAACTCCGGATCAAACGATGGCATACGCGCAAGGGAGCAGCTTTCAAATTCCAAATCCTCCGGCACAGTCGCACACTCGCTGGAAACAGAGTATGTCGAGTTCTGTCCATTCCATAACCCATCTTCAGAAACACTTGAAGATACCATTTCATTACTCAAACAACTGCCACTACCAATCAATGAAGACGAAAAATTCGACTCAATTGCCATTACTTTCTCATTCTCAGCACAAGCAGAAACCCCACCAGTTTTCTTGCTGTTCTTATTAGCTCTCTCCCTCTTCACTTTCTGGCAAATGGCTTGAATTTTGGCATCCACAGCACACTTCAAAGCATTTAATCTTGTACCATCCCCAAATCCCAACTTGCTTGGATCGCGAAGATTTGGAAAATTCAAGCGTGCATATTCGCCGCGAAGCTTATAGGCAGCGCGATCATAAGCATAGGCTGCAGCTTCAGCTGTCTCATAAGTACCCAACCACACTCTCATTCTATTCTGTGGGAGTCTAATCTCAGCTACCCATTTTCCCCAATGCCTCTGTCTCACTCCTCTGTACAGCTTTTTCTTGGAAGGACTCATGTAGCTGTTTTTGTACACAGAATTCTGAAGTGGGTTGGAAAGAACTGTTTGTGAAATTGGGTTTCTTGATTGGTTTTCATCGCAGAACTTTTGGAGTAAATCTCTTTGTTTGAGATATACTGAGGAGCCTAATGGTTCAAAAACAGGGCTGGTATTGGGGGTTGATGATGTGCAGTGAGAGAAGATTGAATCCAAAGTGTTTGTGCCACTTACTAATATGAGATTTGATAGTGAAGACCGGATATCAGAACACGCCTTATGTTTGAATGGCATGTTATTTTCTTGCATTCTGTCCATTTATCTTGGAAAATTTTGGGGTGTACTTGACTGTTTTGGAAAATAGAAACAGGGGAAAACAGAGGAGGTAACAGGGTAAATGTTTTTTCCCTTTTCCTCTCAAAATGAGGATTTTATGTTTGAATTGTTCCTCCAAAAGCAAAGAGTGACACTGATTTATGGAAAAAAAAGAAAATTCTTACTGCTTAAAATCCTAGCTAAATTCCAGTGAGAAACGCAGACACAGAAATTTCGAGAGAAATTGGTTCAAACATGAATCAAAAGACCTTTTAAGGGTTAGAGAATCGGAAGAAAAGAGGCAGAAAGTTATGTGGTGAACTCGAGAGAGAAAGGCATCAGAAATTAAAGAGAGAAAAATGGTAATAATGGTAATTGAATACTCCGTATATGTTAGGTGTGAAGAATGGGCCTGAAATGTTTGATGTTGGTCTCCTGTTGTGGTGTATTTATAGCTGCAGTGTTAGATTTCCATGGATTTCTTCAAAAAATACATTTTTATCTTCGCTCTTAATTACTGAAAGGCCTCTTTCTGTATAATGACTATATCACCACTGAATTTAATGATATTTTAGTCATTATATTTTATTTTATTTTAATTTAATTTTTAAGTAACATATTAAACATATGAATACAAATGTCCCGTAATTTTTTTAAGTTTTGGAAATGAAGATGAATCTTTTTTCAGCTCCTTGAGGAGATAATTTGCACCCAAAGCATTTGGTGATTCGTGACAGCCACTCTATGTTATATACCTTACCAAACAAAAAGCATAACAATACAAATGAAGAGCTTACTTAATAAGCTGAGAAAAAGGTTACCGTTTCTGAGTCTTGAAAGCTATTTTCATCTTATCTTGTTAGGAAATGGGAAGTAAAAGTTTTGGTCAATATTTAATTGACAAGTAAAAGAGAAGTGCTTAATATGGTCGTCGATATTGTTAAAATAAAACTAATATTATCAAAATAAATATACCTTTAACTACTTATTTTTGTAATTTATTTTTATATTTACTCTATCAATATTTATTACTTGATGGAACTAATTAAAGATTAATTGCTTAAAGCTTGTCATAGTCGCCATTTTCGTTAGTGTAGACTAAGGGGGTGTTTGATAAAAATTGAATGAGCTGAATCTGAATCTGAATCTGAATGAGTTGAATCTGAATCTGAATGAAAAAAATTGTTTGATAATTGACATATCTGAAAGATCTGAATGACATATTTTTAATATTTTACTCCTCTGAAAAAATTTAAGGTTGTTGTAAATTTATTTAATATTACATAATATAATTTTTTTTTTTTTTTTTATTTTTTTTTATTTTTTTTTCTCCATTCAGCCACCATTCAGCTCCATTCAGCCACAATTTCTGACCTTAACCATTCAGCCGGCACGTCTGACCGATTCAGCCATTAAGTGCAAACAAACGCACTTAATGATTCAGCCCATCTGACCGATTCAGATTCAGCCCCATTAAGTTGTCATCAAATAGCCCCTTAAGTAAAACTTATTTGCAACAAAAAGAAAAAAATAAAAAATAAACCGTAGAGTAAAAAAAATCTTATTTTGATAACTCTCATAAAACTTATTGTTCTCTCTCGTTCAACTTCTTGAATTTTATTTATAAAAAAAAAATTCTCCTTATTTAGATGTCGAAAAATCTATAAATATAATTTATCATTAGAAAGAAAGGAGCTGATGGATAATGTATACGCCAAGCGTTCCAAATGTAATGAAGCTAAAAAGGTAAATGCGGGACCCAATGAGTAAGGGGCATTGAAGACATAAAAGGTCCTATTGAAAAGGTTATGACCAAGAAAATTTTATTTTTACATATATTTTTATATAATTTTTATTTATATGTAAGTGAATCTTACGTAAAAATACATATATATATATATATATATATATATATAAATATTAAAAATATCGTTTCCCTATATATTTCCTGTGGAGACAGTGCTTGAGATGGGCCCCATAGCTTGCATCATTATCTTCTTATTCTTCTTCAAATACTTGAAAGGCTAGCCTGGAAGCTAATTAAAGTTGTTCAACCTAACCTCCTCCTCATTCCAAATTTCTCATCATGCTATGTTGTGTTGTTGTTAATTAGGACTATCTTTCTTTCTTGCCCATTATACCCCATCTCACATATTTAATTGCTAAATGTTGTGAAAACATTCTTGTCAAGTTTCCATGTTTATTCTGTGGAATGCAAGTTGATTGAAATAAATAAGCACCATATTCATAAAGCGTCACGTGATGCATGCATGCACGTGACTAGTTGATGCAATCTCAATAGTAATTTTGTTTGGCTATTAACGCTTACAATTTTAATAGTGATAGTATTTTGTGCATTTATACTTCAAACACGTTAAACTTATCACATTACTTTTGGTGTGATGTTTTTAAGTCCCAAACGAGTCAATTATCATGTTTATGCGCTAAATAAATTACGTTTAAAATAAATTATTTATAAACAAATAAAATTTTACAATAAATTTAAACTTTCAAACACTCTCTAACCAAACAAATGCAATATGTTTCATTTTACAAATAAATAAACAACAATCCATTTCGATGCATTGGTCTTACCGGCGACGCCGACTGTTGTGGTCCTTACTTCCAAAGCTCGACACGTTACTACTTGTCTTCATCCAACCGGTGTCGTTTATCTTAAGTTCCATTTTCGTGAAAAATAATGGTCCTCGAAGGCTCGAAATACAAGTTCCGTGAGATGTGAAACATTAACAATTTTGTATAAATTAATGATCATTTGAATTATTTTTATTAATATAAAAATTAAGAGTTTAAATTTTATTGACATCAAGTTATGAAGGCCACAACATCTTAACCTTAAATATTAATGATATTTAATATAAAATCTTATTCACCATTTAAACATATTTATCCCAAATTAAAGATACAATTCAAACTAATAACTTCAAAACACATTTTAATCTATTCAAGGTACATTTACTTATTCTTCTTAAATTATTTTTAGTACCTCCAAAACATAAAAACTAATAGCAAAAGTTGAGTACTCTAAAAAATTTAATATGAAAAATTATTTTAAGACCTAAATCAGAATAAAGTCAAGGTATTAATGATCAAATTTCCACTCAAAAGTGTTAATAAAAATAATTATAAATGCAGAGATATCACGATATATAAAAAATACAACAATGATCAAAGGAATTGAGTACATAATCCGTACTTGATAGTCAAATTCATTTATAACACACATCATAAACGATATTAAATATGAAATCGTATTCACCAGTTAAATATATTCATTTTAACTTAAATATACAATTCCATCTATTAATTAAGACAATAAATTATGCCTAACAAATGGAATTAAAGATCGACTGGCCGTAGAAGAACCACAAAGACACTATTGTTAGCTTGGCCAAAAAGAATGTTTTGTTTCAAACAAGGTCGATAAATTAGCCAATTTCTTTTTTATAGGAATTATGTATTAATGTTAAACTTGAATCGACTCAAGTGTTCCACCGTAAGGAGATAAAAGTATAAACATACTATTTATAATTACTACTTTTACATTACAATGTATGTATGCGGTCCTGATTGAAATTGAAGATTGCATCAATCATTCTGTTCAATGACAAGTGTGTGGTTTACTTTCAGATCCCAAAATATTGATTTTATTATATACAGTATAATAATATAAAACTAGGGTGGGTGAGAAAAAAACAAGTATAAGATTTGTTTTTTCACTTATAAATCAGATTTTGGTCCCCCTCAGCTCATGCAGATCTACATCATATTATTTTATTTCTCATAGGAATATTGTTATTTAGGTGTATCATTTATTATTTTTAAAATTAATCGCACAATAATATCACATAAAAAAATAAAAAAATAAAAACACCGCGATATATTGATATTCACTAATTTTACTTATTTGTTATATTTATTAAATATCTCACGTGGATCCTCTACAATAATTTACACATCAAACAATATTTTATACTAACTAAAAAATTATAACTGCTATAACATAAGTTCAAACCAAATATATTAATAAAATTGAAAATAGAATTATTAATAAATCCTTAAACTCAATTATACTTTCCTCTTGACTTTTAGACTACTTTATCGTAATAACTATTAATCAAATCCGTTGAAATATGAGTTAATCCTAATTAATCATGAAGTATTCTTAAAACTTTTCACTACTTGATGTTCTATGAAACGACATTTTTCATTGCTTGTACATTAATGTTCGATTCTCCTTCCCAAAAATCCTGCTAATCATTGAAATATAGTGAAAATTTTGATCTCAGTATATTCACAATACAGCTACAAGAAAATTTAGTTAATGCAGTGAAATCTTTTTGTTCAACTATTAGTTTATCATCACTAAAAGAGTTATTTTGCTTATTTATTTTTATTATGCCCGATTATTAAAATAAGGCCGACTTACGTAAAACTCAATTTTGGTAACAGTTCACAACGATCAAAGTCGAATTATAAACTTAGATAATGTAGTAAAGCAAATTCAACGAAGTAACTGAAAGAGAGAGAGAGAGAGAGAGAATAAAATAATGAGTTGTTGATTTAGTAATAAAAATAATGAGTTGTTGATTTAGTAATAGTGGTATGATAATGAAATTATAATATTATTTTTTTTTTATTAAGAAAAAAATTAAGTAGAAGAGAGAATAAAATTAAGTTCTAATTTTACCCATATATATATATATATATATATATATATATATATATATATATAATAGACTCCGCACAAGTATTTTTTATGGTACTGACAGAATACATGCTATACAGACATACCTAAACTTTAGAGAATTATTGGACCTTGTCAAATTCAAAATAATTGAGCTCCTATTTGAAATGATCGAGAAATATCAACTACTATATCATTTGTTATGACATTTGGGCTTGGTTTACTTACATCAAGTATAATCGTTCATCTCCATAACATTCCTGGACTGATAGGCTTATGTAGTCATCTAGAATATGTATGGGCTTATGTTATGTTTAAGCCCATATTATTTGACACTATACGGGCATTTGGGATTTTATATATATAGTCAGCAATGTTTTATGAGAATAAATTATATGTAGATGACCGGTAAAATTAGAGTTTTATATCTTTTAATAATAACATATCATATAGAGAATTCAAGAAAAATTCAAGAGATTTAGTATTTAATATGATTAGTTAAACAATTTTACCATGATAAATAATAAATACAAAATGTGTCAATACAATTCAAATTCTTTAATTTTCTCATAAATTCCCTACATGTTGTATTGTTATTGGATTGTGTAACACTCTAGTTTTACATATCATATTTAAATAATTTATTCTCATGTGTATGTGCATATTGCTAGGGGTGGACAATCATGTTGTGGTATTAAGCAAATTCGTATCATGTTAGGTTATATGTGTTATACTAAACAAGTTAACACAAGATACTCAATGCTAACATTAACCATGGTTATTAATCGTGTTAATGTGTCAATTCGTTTAACCCGTTTACTACATAAATTAAAATTTTTAAATAAAAAAATAAACATCATTCACTTATTTATTGAATAATAATGTAATTTATTCATCACAGTAATATTTATTTAACAAAATACAAAACAAAGAGTTTAGAAAAGTAACTAAAAAAAGGTAAAATTCAATATTTAAGGTAATTTATAACGTTATATCATAATTAATTTTAAATTATTTTAAATAAAAGTGTCTAATCGTGTCAATCAGTTATTATACGTGTTTGACCCATTTAAATTTTGTATTGAATGTGCTAACCTGTTTATGACATAAAAATTGTTTATACTCAATATTAACTTTCTTATTTTATGTCATATTTGTGTCGTGTCAAAAATTATCACCTTTAATTATTACTGCATACAACCATCTGGACATAAATGGTACTCTTTTCATTTCACAAAAAGGAGTTTTGTTTGTAAAATTTAAAAATTTTAAATATGTATATTTGTTTCATGTGTGTCATTGAAATGTTAGGTTTTTAGTTCACCAGGAGTGACATGATAATAAAATTATAATAATAAATTCGAGAATATTGCATCATTTTATTTGGCATATGTTTGAAGTTTGGACTGCCCATCTACAGCCTACAGGAGTGGATCACTAACCTGGTTGGGCTTCAATTTTTATTTCGTTCCAGTAGTTAAAAGCTAACAAAATCTTCATTACCTATTATTATTAAGAGTAAGTTCACAGAGTTAATTAACGCCCAAAAGAACAAAAAAACTCCAATGTAACAAGGCTCCGAATATCATAATATGGAGAAGAAAACTAATGGAAATCCAATGTAACATGATATATATATATATATATATATATATATATATATATATATATATGAGTGAGACTCTTTATACTTGTATAAACTAAAAAATGGGGAATTAAAAAAAAAGGCTCACTATTTATAACAATTAAACATACATTTACAAATAAAGTCAATTGCTAGATACCTAAACATACTTTTCATCATGTACAAAAAGTTAATAATAATAATAATAATAAAACAGTCATCTATAATATAAAACAGAATGACTCAAATCTCAAGACTTCAACATCCAATAGCTTCAAATCAATTTAGGCTTCAACATTCAACAGTTTAAAATTATTTTGGGTTTCAACATCCAACGGTCACTAATCTATCTCTCATTTTCTCCCCCCATTCAACATCTTTTTTTTAAAAATCTATCCACTCACATTTTCAGCCCAAATCAAATTTACCACTACACTATAATAATAATAATAATAATGGTAATAATAATAATAATAATAGTAATAACAATAATAATTAAAATAATAATAACAATAATAATTAAAATAATAATAATAATAATAATAATAATAATAATAACAATAACAATAACAATAACAATAATAATAATAATAATAGCAATAATAATAATAATAGTAATAATATAGTAATAATAATAATAATAACAATAATAATTATAATAATAGTAATAATAATAATAATAGTAATAGTAATAAGAACAATACTAATTATAATAATAATAATAATAACAATAATAATTATAATAATAGTAATAATAATAATAATAATAATAATAATAATAATAATAATAATAATAGTAATAATAATAATAATAATAATAGTAATAGTAATAGTAATAATAATAATTATACTACTACTACTACTACTACCACCACCACTACTACTACTACTACTACTACTACTACTAATAATTATTATTATAATTATAATAAAATAAAAAAAAAAAATTTGCACGTAAACAACATGGATCACTCTTTTAGCATTGACGCTATTTTTTCTGTTTTTCGAGTACTGCAGTAGTTATGTTTCCACATGCAAATTGATTTGGGTGAGAAATCACACGGACGGTTCAGATTCATTCTAATTGATTTGTAAGTTATTTTAGGTTGTAAATAATCGTTAGGTAATAAAGTATTTTTAGAATTTTAATATACGTCGTGCCTTCAGGCAAAGGCAATTACGTGTCATCTATTTGATGTTTTTACGGGCTATATCGAGAGCAATTATTGTAGTAGGCTCTGACTTATGATATGATAATCTTTTGTCCAATTTCAAGAAAAAATATAGAGAAAAAAATGTTATAATGATGTGATTTAGTTGGTGTTATGACGATACTTTTTTGTTTGGACTTAGAGGGCTCATTTTATATTTTTGGGTATATATGCAATTTTTTTTTTTTGAATTTTTACATATTTTTTTTTCTCTCATTGGATCCTACTAAATAACTTGTAGTATTATAATTTTTCCACAAGAAATACTATTCATGGATCATATTGATTGATGGTTAGAGATACTGAAGGCAAATAAATACTGCAAAACTTCTAATTCCGTTTTGTCAATAAATGAAAGGTGTGTGTGTGGGATATCTGAAAATACTATATTATACAAATTTGAGCCAGCTATTATCAATCAATTAATTGCTTAAACTTGCCAATAATTAATTTTAAGTTAAAAATGAGTAGCACACTAATATTTGCCTAAAAAAGAAACTATGACTGAATTAAGTATTAATTTTTTTATATTAATAGTTGAACTCTCAATTCTATTATGAAATTAAGAGTCCATAATAATTTAAATTTTTTTAATTTAAAAATATTAAATATAATACTCAACTATTATATTAATTATATCGTACCTTCGTGAATAAGTTATTCCTAGTTTGCAAATAAATTCACTCGCTCGCTAGGTACCTAAACATACTTTTTCATTATGTAAATTTTAAAATAAGATAAAATCATGTCCCAAGAAAAAAAATAAAGAAAATATTTCAATTTTAAAGAATTTAGTGAACCTGAAATAGTTTCCCCGACCTTTTTGACCAAAGAAAACCCACAGGAAATGAACTTGGCTGGTTTTGTACACCTTTTTACTTATTGGAGGAGTACGCAGTGTCTCTGGCCAACGGCGCAGTTTAGCATACCAAGTAGAGAGATGGTGACGCTCGTGGTGGCAACCACCACTGACCCGGCTTCCATCGGCCCCGCCTCCGCCCTTTTAGCAATGCCCGGTTGGCACCCTGGTCCCTCCCTCCAGGTCTCACCATATCTCTCTCTCTCTATCTATGTATATATTGTGCTTTAATGTACATGTATATCTATGATCAACTGCAGGTTAGAAAATTACCCATATCACCAATTTGATAATAACTGAACAGCTATAAAAAGGGGGCAAAAGGGCTATTAAAGAAGAAAAGACTGAGGGTCGGGTCTATAGAAAAAAATTTCTGAGATAGCATTTTAAACAAACTATGAGAATCATGTGGATTGTGGAAAATCGTTTGCGATCAACTTGTATGATTTTGATTTTGATATTCCTTAGTTAATTCTGCCTTGATTTAGGAGGACATGTCAAGTTTTGTGAATAAAGAAGTAAGGCTGCTAAAACATGGTAACAGCATTGTGAAAGAGGATCACTTAGATAAGCGGTGGGAGGCCGCCACAGGCGAGGTTGTTGATGAAGTTATATTTCTTAGCAAGCACACTGCTGTCTCAAATCGTCCAGCTCTTACGGTTCATCCCATTGGTATAAGATTTTTTAAATATGCTTTGTTTAATCGTCTAATTGATTTGATGTTGTGTAATGGATCATTCATTCTTTATAATTACCAGTTGCTAATTTTGTAATTTCTCTTATGTTTCGAGTGTTGTCTAGGTGTGCCTCATTTATGTGAAGGCGATGAGTCACCGGCAGGTGGAAAACCCGGTTGGGCTGCGCCTCCTAATCCTAGGATAGGACCATGGTTGAGGCTGTTGAAGAGTATTGCGGAAACTCATAATTTAACTCCTGAATTTGAGGTAAAATATACTCTTTGTAGTGCTTATGGTTTTATGCAAAATATTTCTTTATTTTGATGCAATTGCTTCTTTGGTCTATGTGGAATCACTGTCTCATTCATCGTTTTAATTGACACGTTCTTTTAATTGTCTTTCATTTTTCATTGTTGATTTTGATTCTATTACATGTATGTTCCATTTATGCACAAGAAACTATGATGTTGTGCATGGACAATGGACATGGTCAGCATATGGATCATTTAATATTCTTCATTAATAGTCATACTTTTGGATATGCAAACTTTTGGTAATTTCTTTAGATTTTTTTTTCCTTTAATCTTTTGCATTATGCGTGGCCGTTTATATCAATTTTTCCATTACTGTGCTAAATTAGTTTACCAAATCCCAGATGTCACTGGTGTTTCTGATATATGAGTATGCATATGTTTGCCAACTCTATCCATACAGGCATACCTTGTCCTACTTTTCTTGAGTATATGACCTGTCATCTTCTCAATCCTGATCATCTTCTATATCTATGCATCTGACAAGTCATATTCTAACACCATCTTATTCAATGAAAGTTTTAAGCTAGCCCCAGAAATATAGAAGAATGTAATTTTACATCATGGGATATATGAACAAAAAACTAAACTGATTCAATCTGGCTAGCATATCCTTGTTTCAGTTAATCCTTGATTAAGGGGTGATTTGGATTTAGGTAATTTTTCATTTTATTTGTTTTAACATAGCATGCTTTTAATTCTGTATCCTGGTAAACTAATTGTAATGTCAGATTTATAGCATTTATTTTTCTAATGGATCTTGCTTTTTCTTGTATGAGTTTCATTTTTGGTGACATAGCATTTGGTATATATTTAGTTTTACTATATTTTCTTTTGTATATTCTCTATTATATGAGCATGTGCATGATGGGTTCTTTTCTACTTTGTTCCTCAATGTAGGTCACACTTGAGGCAACTCATCATGGACCTGAGATTAATTCTCCAACAATGTTTGTAGAAATTGGTACATTTCTTCTTGCTAATGATGCCATTTCATCTCTTAACATAATATATATATATATATATATATATATATATATATATATATATATATATATATATATATATATATATATATATAATTGCACTGGTTACTATATATTGTTCTTCCAATAACTAATTTTTAGTATCTCATCCTTGGGCAATCCATAGACAAAGCTAAAAGTTCTCTTTTTACTTTTGATTCCTTTTTGAAGATTTTCCTGATATCAGTATTGCAAACTACCTTCTTGTATTTATTGTAGGCAGTACAGAGGAGTACTGGAAGCGGCAGGATGCTGCACAAGCCATTGCTCTAGTTAAGTAGAGCTTAGATTATTATATTGACATCTCTTCTATTACTGTAACACCTCTATGTGTGATGCTCTGTTTTCTTTTCTCTTCTTGCTCCTTTTATCACTTATTTGAGTCTCAAATTGGAATTCAAAATCTTGTAACATGCTTTACTCGATATTTCGTAAGATGTAAGGTAGTTCATTGTGTATACAATGCTGTGGGGTTGGTTTAAAAATATCTTACACCACACCATCATTCAGCCCTTTTCTTCTTCTTTAATTTCTAGTGTATATATAGTTCTTTGTGTCACTGTCTGGGCGGTGGAGGGAAAAATTACATGTTTTCAAGTCACTGTTCACTGTGTATATCTCTCTTTCAGTGCATCTACTTTTTGACCTTCATTTCTTCACTAGTGGCATGTTTTTCACTACTACAAATCTTCAAGCGAGAACTGGCTAATACTAATATCTTGCTAAGAATGAAAACAAGAGAAAATGGCACGAGTTATGTGACACCAAAAGTTCTATTAAATAGTTGAAGGTTGTTCTTGCTGACTTTGACAAAAAATCTTTTCTGTGGTGATTGAAGTTAGTTTGGGAAGGACTGGGGCTTGGAGGAGGTGTTGCTATTGGAGACTGGAGCAGGTATTGGTCAACATATTATTATTCTTATTTTTTGTGAAGCTTTTATATAAGGTTTTCTAAAGAAACATCTAATTGGAAGAGACATGTGTGAATTTGCAATATGTTTAAAATTGCAGTAAGTTACTCGTAAAGTTGTTTTTCCTTGGCAATTGGTGCACTGAGGCTCACACTTGTAGCTGTGGTCCTTCATATGTTTCAAAGACCTTCTCTTGCTATAATCACTTGGTTAATGTGTTAATTTAAACTTGTACATCTTTCATGTTTGGTTATATCATTTCTATATGTGAACAATCTCATATTTGTGATTCATCAGGCCTTATCGTTTTTCTTTCTTTACTAAGTCAGAAAAGGATTATTTTCCTTTCTTATTTAAGTAAGTCTTCTTCGTTCTTATTTGGCACTTCTATTAATGCTCTTCAGGAACAATGGCAAAAACAAAATTCTTCTAGGTATTGGTGGTGGACATTATGTACCTCGGCATATGGATATTATTTTGTAAGTTACTTAATTCCAATTTTTGACAGTATTTAGTTCATACACTAGATGGGATTAGAACCACTGACAAAGAAGCTTCCTAAGAAAGATCTATATTTTCATCGTAGACATAACTTCCTCTAAAGAACCCCCCAAAAAAAAAGAAGAAAGAAAAAGGCTCAAAAAGCCAATTCATTGAGCTGTGCCTATATTTTGAATACCACAGTACTTGATTCTAGTTAGTTTTTAACATGGTTCTAGTTTTGGACTATAATTCTGTTTACTTATGTGGGAGTCCTTTCCTAAGTAGGGAAGTCAAGATCAGTTGACCACCTCATGACAATCTGCTTTAACTACATATGTTGGTGCTTACCTGGTGTTTAGATTATCCTTCAAATGGTATAAATCTAATGCCTTAAATTATTTGTTAGTAAGTAGAATGAATGTTCTTAATCTTGTTTTCACACCACCTATTTCCAGATTATTTATCCCTGTTGTACATTTGTATGTATTATACATATCTGTCCCCCAAATTGTTGCAATTGCAGACTTGGCCTATAAACTACCATCCTATTTTATGTTGACGTGCATGGAAGTTAACGGGTCTTTTTGGAGGGAACTTCAGTTCTAACATCGACTTGTGAACTTCAGTGCTAACGTCAAAATTGACTCGTCCATGTCGTGATTTTAAGTTTCGTTATGTTTTCAGGAAAGATGGTGTCTGGGTGGGCCACCTGCTTTCTGGGTATTCATTGCCAATGGAAGATCCTAAATCCAAAGCTGAGGCAAGTTTAGATGGAGTGGGTGGAACATGGAGGGAAGCTATCAAAGTTTCATTTGACACTACTAAAGCAGCTTTTCCCGGGGGAAATGTTCTTGCACATCTTGATCACAAGTTAGTCCCCATGAATTAGTTGCAATTGAATTTTATTCTTCTACTGTAATTATTTTTATGTTGGTTATTTCAATTTAATTTTTCTATCTAAGGTTGCCAAATATTGCTTACGGATGCAGGAGTTTCAAAGGTTGGCAGAAAAACGCCATTATGAGTTTCCTAGCCGAGCAGAATATAAGAGTTGGCAAGCCTGATGACTTCTGCTGAAATTTGCTGGCGGCTGGCTGATTGCACAACATGAGCATGATTTATACTGATCTGATACATTCTTCTAGTGAAATTCTGCAGTATAGGGGCAGATGAAACACCTACTTTTATAGTTGAAAAATTGTCTTCGTATATTTTATTACCAACTTGTTTGAAAGCAAAAATCCTGGTGTGTTTTGCTGGGATTTTAATTAAGTCATAGAAAGCTTCATATCAATGGATATTTCTGAAAAATGTATTTGAGGATCAGTCTTCTTTATAATAATCTTGTCAAAGCAAGCATGCTATAATTATAACCTTGCAGGTGTGTTCTGGACATTCCACTAATCCATTTTTTTTGCTGATTTTGGATCTCAATTAACTCATCGTCTGCTGAAAAAACCCAAGCAAGCAAATCATTTGCTTCAAATTGCTGTCTCTCTGCCTCCTGCATCAAAGAGGCTAAAAAATCCGATGTCACCCATATTTAAATTCTTTTGTATAAACCCATATCAAATTCTTCATGCATGATATGTAATCCTTAACCATACTGGTGTTATTGTCGGGCCTTGCCAACATCGATACATTTTATGCGATTGGTAAGATACAGCGTCACTATAATGACGTGGTACACCCAGTGCATCGAATACTTTATTTTTTTCAATGTAGGGGGCTGGGGTTGGGGTTTGAATCTTAATAAACAAATTAAGGTGGTCACAAATATATTAGGCTAAATTACTATTCAACATCAAATTTTATAAAGATAAGGGGCTTAAAAATCAATATTATTATTGGCTTAGTGGTAAGGTGGACAAAGCTCTATTCTATTTTGTTTTTTTTAACCCTTAAAACCATATTTTCTTAAGAATTATTAAATACTAATATTTATATACATATACATATCTTTCAATGTCTAAGGTGGCACTTGACCACCCTTCTGGCTTTATTTGGTATCCGTGAGAGATAAAAGGAAAAAAAATGAATGAATTTTATTTGAAAAAGGGTAATAATATTTTTATAATAAGTTTTAAAATATTTTCGTTAAAATGTTTGGGTTATATAGGAAAAATATTTAAGAATATTAATTTTTTTTTTGCTTATATAATTTTTATCATTCTTGAAATGTGAAGAAAAGGATTATAGATAGCCTGCCGAATAAAGAATGAGATATCCACCATTAAATTATTTGTGAGTAAGATTTTCATAAATAATTATGCAAATCTAACACGAATATTTAATCTAACGTCGCACTCCATTATCATGCAACGGTAGCTAGAGCCACGGATGGCCAAAGTTCAATACATAAATGTTTAACAATTCAATTCTAATATTTGAAATTAGATTTCATAAACTAAATAGACATGATTGGTTGGTTAGATAATGGAGTACGACGTTACATTAATTAAATATATATCTTGAAGAATTAATCATTAAAATTAAATTTACGTAGGGAATTAATAATTTCTTATTATCTGTCATTTAATGTAAAATGTTCCTGGCTAGATTACCAAAAATGAGTTTGAATTTTTGTCCTATTTTGAATAAAATGATGAGCTAGCAAACAATTAACCATATTTAGTGACAGTTGCCTTGTATATCTCCACGTTTCACTCTCAAGAAATCATAACCGGCACATTATGTATTTGTGTATGTAAAAACGCAATGACTTCCCATTCTTCTCAATTTTTTTTTTCATACTCATATTATTTTTAAATTTCAAATCAAATTACAATTCCCCCTCTTAGATTTCTTTAATCTTCTCTTCCGGATTTCCCCCTCAGATTCTCTCTTCTCTCAGCTCAGATTTATACTTTTATCTTATAAGAAAATTTTCAAAAATGAGCACACCATCATCTACCACAACAAGGATGGTGAGATGGAGTGTAAGAGATTTGGCCTCCAGCTTCTATTCATGCAGGTTTCCTATAGGTAAACAATTACTAATATATATATATATCTGGAAATGATATCTCTGCTCCAAATTTCTCCCCTTGCGCTCCATTGTAGAGCAAAATTTGAATCATTTTAATCTTGCAGACCGTAAATGGAGAATTTTGGGCAGATATCATTCCTAAATATATTAGAATTTTCTTTATCGATCGTTTGATGTGATGAAAAATTGCTACACGCATAAACCTTTTTTTTTTTTAATTGTAATTTTTTTATAAGCTTGAGATTATTGAGGATGATTTGTTTTACTTTCTAAAGATTTTTCAGATGAGGAACATGAACCTGATAAGTTGTGTACTTCAAGTGAAACTATGATTTTTAACCAAAAAGGTGATGGGAGAATCCCTAAGAGTAGAGAAAAAGCTTCAAATGAACATACAAATAGACAGAAGAAAGTGAAAAATTCGGCAGAAAAGGTTGTTAGTGATGAGTCAAAATGGCCATCTTTTACCAACGAGGATTACATAGTCTTCTGCTTTAAGGACGATAGGGGGATTGATTTGGAGGAGAGAAAGTTGCCAGTAACTGATCAGGTGGAGCCGGGACAGATTAATCCCAAGGTTTGAAACGAAAATAATTTAAATGATTTTTGGAGCCTAATTTGCATTATTTGTTTTTGCTTAATAAACACAAGAAAATAACTTTACACCCAGATGGATTTGATGGAAAAGCAAGTTTATTTTTTTCCTTTGATGTATGTTTCATGTAGGGGGAGGAAAAAGAAAGTATACACCCACATACAGAATTGCCTCAAGATGATAATGATGAGGATGTCAAAGATACAGCTAAGGTTGAGGAGACTATGGAACCGAAGCAAGTGCCTGCAAGATTGAGCGATTCAACTTGCTCTGATAGTAGTTCAAGTTCTTTTGCTTTCCCAGTGTAAGGATCATCTAACCCTCTTGAGTACTTCCACTGGTCCAAAATTTGAATACATTTCTAAAATGACGTCATTAAAAGAAAATTTTACATTTTCATACATGTCATCAATATTAAATAATGTAGTAGTGAATTTACCTTTAATAGCATATTAGGAATTTCATATCACTTTACGGTCAATAATTATAGACACATACATATAAAAGGCGAAAACATCCCTCTAATTTTGAAACATGGGAAATACATCTTAACTCACTAAATTGAATATATTGTATTGATAGCACTCGACAAATACCATATTTACATTTATGTGCAGAATGAATTGGGAATGGAAAGGCAGTCCAGCAAGAATGCCAAAATTAGAAGAACGAAGCAAAACGAGGAAAACTGGCGAAGGAATTCCTTGTTGGAGATTTTAGATGCTGTAGCATTGTTAGCTAGAGGCAGTCGTAGTCACAATATCATTAGTTTTTTCCCTTCGGAAAAAAACTTCATGCATTTTACCAGTACAATCTCTCAGCAGATTCTGTAAGTTGCAACATTGTTAGTTTAAGGCAGTAGTAGCAGAAGATTCTATAAGCTGCAACATTGTTAGTTTAAGGCAGTTGTCGCAGCTTATTAGCTTTTTCTTTATACACACAGTTCAGTTCCGTTCCCTTCCCTATTGGATCGAATACAGTATGAAATATTGTTAATTATTGATTCTATGAAGAATAGCATTCTTGTGTCTCGTAATTTGCTTAACACTGTACTTTGATAATGAGTCAGCTTGAGCTAAGCTTGGACTTTAATTTAGTTCAAAGATTCCCGTATAAAGTTCTTTTAGATTATTGACTAATAGATTTCATGCATCCTTTTTATTCAAGATAGTAAAATCGGTCATCACTTGTATCAAAACATTTCATAATTATAGTTAAAATGGACCATCACTTGTACAATTATGGGTGTACTTCTCAACAACATTTCATAGCTATGAGCTATAGTCATTGCAACAAACAGCTACTTAATACCTCAAGTAACTGGTGGTGAGTGGTGAGCAAGTGTTTCAACAGCAGGTCTTGGTCAATAAGAGTATCTCATATCGCCGATCTTGGACATGTAACATAACAACTATTCCATATATCAATCATACATTTAGTTTTAAAGCAAGAACGATTGAAGAAGATGTAACCTTGAAGTCCTTGCTGCAGCAATAGACTCTTCATCTTGATTTTCTTTTGCAGCAGCAACAGCAGCAAGGTAAGCTTCTTGTGCCTCCTCAATTTTCCATCTCATCCTAACAATCCTGTGTTTAAACCAATTTTGAATTTGCAGAATGTAAACCAAAAAATGTAGAATACAATAACCCCCACTCCCACCCTAAGAAGACAAGTACAAGTACGAGAAAAACTAATTAACGGTCTTAAGAAAAGCATCCAGGGGACAAGAACCTTAATCATGGCAAAGTGAGATGGTGATTGACAGTATCACTGATCTGGAAAAACATCAGCAGTATTATGGACATGCCAAGGTAACTATCACAGCAAACAGCAGCGACACACACACACATATATATATAGACTCGGCAAGAAATTTAAAAAAAATCCAAGAAAAAAGGTGCTAAAAAAAATTCCAGTAGCGTATATAGTTCATGTGACATAGCCAACTCATTTTCATTCACGCAGACTTTTTCTCCCAAGCATGATTGCGATAGATGTCATAACAACTAATAAAGTAAGATTTCCCAGTAATATGATGAAACCTACAGTCTACCTAACCTACTAACTGAGAAAAAGAGAGAAAATAAAAACACTAGGGTCTCCTTCTCACCCCATACCACTGTAAATTGTAATCATCCATGGTATCTTATTGATGTTTGCGAGATGTTACACAGGCCGGAGTTTTTCATCAATTGATCGATAGTATGGTTAAACCGCCAAAGTAATACATTTAGAAAAGGTGATGAAAATTAATATTGTATTCCAACAGTACCGTGACAGTGAATTATAACTTTCTTTATTAAAGCTTCAAATTAATTCACATAAAATTAGATTTAGCATTGATTTAGTGCCAACTGCATGAAAATTGTTCTGCAAGGATCTGACCAAAAGACTAACCTAGCTAGGGATCGAATGAGTTAGCCAAATAAATGAAAAAAAAAGGAGAAAAATAAAAGAGTACACAAGCATTAAAGTTAATTGTTGTAGTTGGGTAGACTTCAATAAAGAATCCTTTTCGAAAACCTGGTGCTTCAATTCACCAAGCTTGGCAAGAATTGAAGCCATCTGGTTTTTTGAAATTTCAGCTGATTTCAGAAGTTCATCTTTCTCTAATAATTTCCTTTATAGAGATATATCTTCCACTTGATTTCTCATTACAATCAATTCTTCTCCGTCCTTCTCTGTTGGTGACGTACGCGAGGGGGAAACTGAGAAGCTGTTGCCACATCCATCCATCTTGGTTATTGCTAGCATGCTTTCCTTGATCCTTGTCTCCCGAGTCCCTAGGCTTTTTTGTTGGAATAATAGATTGACTTTCATGCATGTCTTCCTTTCGCTTCAGTACTTGTCTGCCAAAATCCAAAATCAGCACCACATATAATCCATCAATCAGTTAATTCATTATTGCGTAGAATGATACCATAAGTAATTGAGTGAAGAAGCAGATGATGATTTTAATCTTAGATCGTCACTTTTAATTAATGAGAAAAGTTCCGTGAACCAAGTACATCGATCATCATAACCATGCCAAGTCTTCAGCCATTTTAACAAAAGTCCAAAATGAAATGCTGAATTTAAGCTAACAAACTATTGTTTTGTTTGCTCTTAATTCTCTCCTCCTTAATTGAGGAGGAGCTTTAAGAAAGCTTACAATGATCACAAGAAGTTTTTAATTTCAGTATATAATCTTAAAGGGTAAAAAGCAAAAACGATCGAGACAGCGGCCATGTAGGTTCCAATCTAAGGTTATGCATTACATATCAAACATTCATCCTCATAGATCCCTCTCCTTCGGCAGAAATATTCATTAATTTTTCCCATTTACTATATATGTGGAAGTGTTAGGTTAAATCTACTACTGTACTTCAATTAATAGCACCCTTCAAGAAGAATTAGCTGAAAGCTTGCTTGTCCCTGTCAATCCATGTACTCTTATTTGGAGAACCATCAGCAACTGTGGACTAGTCAACGGCAAAATTGGGAGTTGAACCAATTCGTTGAGGATTAAATTCTAGTTGTAAAAAATTAATTTCAGAGACAATAATTAAAACAGGACTCACAAGCCCTCTTGGGATACCCAACCTAAAACATGCATTATTCTTTTATACTAATTAGCGATATCAAACCTAAAAATCAAATATAATTAAGGAAAACCTCGTCCGTTTTCAGCCAACAAACTATTAAGAGAGACTTACAAGCAAATAAAATATTTGAGCTTAAAAAAGTAAAAGGTAAGGCTTAACGATCCATTAATTTGCTTTTGAAACCAATATATAATATAATACATCTATATATTATTCTCTCTCTCTCTCTCTCTCTCTCTCTCTCTCTCTCTCTCTCTCTCTCTCTCTCTCTATATATATATATATATATATATATATATATATATATATGCTTAAATAGAAAAAACTTTAAGGAGAATTAGACCTTCTTGGATAGGAATTCTCGAGATGGATTCTTTGTGTAGATCATGGAGCCACGACGAGTAAATGAAGTGTTTGCCTTTCTATCCTAACAAATTCCATACAAACAAATAAAATTAATCTCAAATTAAATACAGGAGAAAGTGATTAAAGTGAACCAAATTAATTCAATGACCTAAAAGTGATATAATGTAAGAGAATGGAGAGATTACGATTAATGACTGAACAAGAGGAACAATCTCGTCGAGGTCATTGAAGAGGTTACGATCGAGGCCATTGATCGAAGAGTCTGGGCTGTGCTGGTAATACCCCTCATGTGATTAGGCCTATGCAAACTAATGTGAAGAATTCGGTCAAATCTAGAGTCCAAATTAATTTTAATGTGTAATCTCAATAATATTTTTTTGTGTCATTTTAACTTATCATACAGTCATTCAAAAGGTCATAATGGTTGGTATTAATGATGTGAAATTGTAGTATTACAAACTTTCTCAATTAAATACTTAACGTTCCGGAACTCGAATTAAATCATAATATAACAAAACCTAATGCCTTATCTCAATAACATATTATTAGGTTATTTTAACATACCATAAACTTATCTAAAAGCTCAAGATTGATGATCTTAATGATAACAGTTTAAATCTTTATATACACATTTAACTATTTCATATGTTACGATATAAGATTGAGGTGTTACAATAGAACGGAGCAAGTGAATGAGCATGTCTTCTCATTTAATACTAGCTCTATGCTTAAATATATAATTAATAATAATTTTTTGAAATTAATTCTTATATATTTTAAATTTAAAATTAATTTAGTTTTAGATAATATAATTATAAAAAATTGTTAACATTATAAATAATATGGCAAAAAGAGAAATAAGTGATATTGCATATAATTAAATTAACTACTGCACAAAAACGATATTGTTTTGTATAATTGTATATACAAAAAATGCACTCCCTCTCATACTAGGTATAAAAGGGTGTTTTGTAATTTTTTAAAATAATTTTAATTGAGAGACAACTCGCAAAAAAATTAAAGATGTCTCTCACATGTCGTACTGTTAATAAACACATAAAATTTTTTTTATTTAAAATTTAAATTTTTTGAAACATGTTTTGTTTGTGAAAGAAAGGAAGAGCAGTCTCTATTGATAGAGGATACGAGGGAGGGGGAGACTAGGGGTGTTCAACCGATTTTTATCAGCCTGAATCGGATCGGTACCGAACTGAACTGGTACCAAATTAATCAAATTTTGGTACCAAAACTGGTACCGGTTCTACTGGTATACTGAACCGGTTAGTCGGTTCGGTACTGGTAAAAATTGAAAATTAATATAATTATAATTTTATTATTTTTTTATTGTAATAATAATAATAATAATTATTATTATTATTACTAATTATTTATTATATATATAAAAAAAATTGGGACAATCGGTACGATTCGGTATTTATCGAACAATAAAATGTCGCTACCAAAAAATTGATATATACTGATTTTTTTATATCGGTACCGAACTGAATAATTTTATACCGGACCGTCCGATTTGAACTGGTCCAAAAAATCGAAAAATCGAATTTATCGATTTTTTTGCATAAGCCTAAGGGACACCACTTACGCACATGCAATGGGAGGGGACGACGAAGAAGAGGAAGTCCATCATGAATCCCACCACCTATAACTAGGAGTGTACAACGGTCAGTTTGGTAGATTTTATATTTAAAAAAAATAACCAAACTATTAAAATCGGTTATAAAAAATTAAAAATTAAAACCATCTAAACTTTTACTCTGAAATCGGTTATCGGCCAATTCAGTTTCGGTTAAATTAGTCGATTTAAGCGATTTTGTCAGTTATAAAACTTAAGCAAACTTAAATAGCCATGTATTATCAATTATTAAAAGAAAAATATGTTCCACAGCATAATTCTCACACACTTAAATAAATCTTTTGGTCTAATATCTGTTTACATCCCTAAAAACATGTGTAACTCATGATGGTTCATACCAGTTAGTAACTCATGTCTGCTCAAAACACAGAAAATCACACTACATACTAAATAACTGCACATAAAGTCATATGATACATCGGTAAACATACTACTATAGGCTCCATGTTTTTGTACACTGTCCTATATGGTTTACTTCTTATTCTATTCCTTGTAGTTCTTGACATCCATCTCTATGCGTAAGACTCTATCAACAAAGTATTAAAGTTTGTTCTCTTGTATTTATCTTCTGATGGTGTTCAATTTTAGCAAACTGCAAAGTTATCTATTATTGTCAATTACATAATAAACTAATAAAGTAATTTATTTATATTTTATAATATATAATTATATATAATAAATAATTATTAGTAAAGTATATAAATTATATTATAATTTTAAGTATTCGGTCGGTTTGGTTGGTTTCGATTTTTTTGAAAACCAAACCGAAATCGACTGGTTGAACTTCAGTATTTTTTTTTTTTAAAACTTTTGGTTCATTGATTTTGTAATTATCGGTTTGATTTATTGTTAGTTCGGTTCGACCCGATCGATTTTTCAGTTATGTTTGGTTTATTGTGCACCCCTACTTACAACCCCACACTTAACTAGCTGAGCTCCCCTCTTGAATAGTATTAATATTAAAAATATATATATATATTGACAAATATACGATAAAATTAAATTATAATTAAAATAATAAATTAATATTATTATTAAGTTTTATTTATTATATATATATATACATATATCGTAATTACTATAATTAGATTGAGACTTTTACAGTACACTTAGTAGTAACTAATAACCAGGGGTGGATCAAGTTGTTTAGTTCAGTGGGGTCAAATTAGAAAAAAAATCCCTTAAGAATAATGTTTAAATTTAACTTCCCAAACTTAAATTTGAATAATGTTTAAATTTAACCTCTCAAACTTGTAACGTTTAAATTTGAATAATGTTTACATTTAATTCTTTGTTCTATTTTTATTATCTTTTATGAAGTATTAAAAATACTAATTTTAAATGTTTATATGAAAAAAAACTTGATGTTATTTACAGTTACCTCTTAATGTACCTACAAAAAGCAAGAACATTTTATTGTAAGGAATGTGCAACATTTGTTCATTATCACACAAAACATAAATTGTTTATTAAGAATTTTCATATTATTGCAATAATTATTATGATTATTAATTGAAATATTTTGAAAAAATTATTTGGATTTGCTCATTGAAAAATGCCAAAGAGAACAGATAAGAAAAACTATTATTTGGTTAGAAAATTGATATTTCTACAAGTAAAAGTGATAGTTTCACAAGATCTCTCTTAAGTAAATAATAAATGAGTCACACATTTATGTGAAAAAAATCTTGTAAAAATATTAATTTTTACTTGTGAAAATAATAATTCTCTCTAATTAAATCAATCTCAATTTTCTCTTTTAATGTAGGCTCTATATGATTCAAGGATTTGAACTTAAGTTAAAAAAATAATTAAATCCATTACATAGATATATTTATAAATCTAATTTTTTGATAAGTTCAAACAAAAATATTTATATTTAAAGGGACCTCTCTCAAAATTCACCGACCACAACAAGCTTGAATGTTGTTTTCTTGAGAAATAAAGTATTTTAGGTTTATTAGGCATTAATTATTTATTTAGTGTGACTTTTGTGTTTGTCTCATTTTTTTTTTAATGTTAAATAATGGTTTAAATGATGTAATAAATAATTTTAATAATTTTATTGATATGACTTAAAGCCTTATTACTTGTCTTATTTTTTGACATATTATTTTTGATATAACAAAAAATTTGAAACTCAAACAAAAAATAAACGTTTTCACTAAAAAAAGTGATTCAACGCGGGACTCACAAAAATGCATAATACTAGTGGCTACCCAGGTACTAGTGTTGGTCAATGGGCAAATGACAATGATACAGGTACAATTATACATATATGTATGTATATGAGATAGAAAGAGGAACAGAGAAATGTATTATGGGTTTCATCACTTTTGACGCTCAAATCTGAAGAGACTGCCCAAATCGCCAAAAGTTCAGTGGTGTCAATTGCTCCACTGCTCCTTCACAGATTCGCCCCCTGCAAGTAACCCCTATTTACACTACACGTCATGGGTCCCGCTTCACCGTCCAAGTCATCCCCATCACGTCATTGCCAGTAATATCGAATTCGACTCTGTTGTCAGAGTTCAACAGAGACGCACATACAAAATAACAAGAGGAGGAGGAGGATATATATATATATATTTAATAAATTTTTAGATTTATTTAAAAAAATTATTCGTTAATTTTATTTATAAAAAAATTATTCGTTAATTTTATTTTATAAATAAAGTAAAATTTTATATTTTTATTTTTTATAAAAGTAAAACTTATGAATAAATTTTTAGAATAAATATAAAAACACCCATATATATAGAGAGAGATAATTTATTTATACTAATAAGTTGTTGGTCAATAATTAAATTTTAGTTTCTATCAACAGATCTAAAATTAATAATAAATGTCTTACTGTAATAAATTGTTACGATATATAATTTTTTTTAAAAAATTACTCCTATATTAATTATTGTAACAATACTTTTGATAATCAATAATTATGAATGAAGACTTATATATATTCACCGTTTTATTAGAATAATTTTACTTAATTGTATTTTAGGTAATTTGTGAAAATTAAGTTATTATTATCAAAATAATAATTTTATATTTAATAATATTTTAATTTTATAAAAATAATCTCATTTATTAAACTTTTGTTCTATAAAAATAACCAATACTATAAATAACAAAAAAAATATTTAAATTTATTATTATAATTTTATTATTAATTATTAAATTATCAACTCAATATATTTAGCATTGCATAAATAAAAAAATATTTTTAATATATTAAATTTTATAAATAAAATCTTTTTTTATAAAAAAATATTAAAATTATATAAATTATAAATTATGTTAATTTAAATTTTAAAAGTAAAATTGAATGAAACTATTTTTGCTGGGCAAAGGATTGTAATACGACAAACCGACCCTTCTTCTACAGTCCTACTACATTTTCTTGTAGGATAGGGATGGGAGTCAAACTACTCCACTACCCCCGCCAATGAGCCGCCCCCACGTGGTGTAATGATCACGCGTGGGACTTCCGCCACCAACCCAAGCAACCTGCATCTGCATATCCTCCTCCTCGCCTCCTCCGTATGTTCACATTCCATTCTCTTTATATACTCAACTGAGAAATGTTATTTTTCAATTAAAAAAATAAAAAACACAAGAAATTAATATTTTTATGTGAGATGTAATTTTAATCTTTTATGTGGAGAGCTTACTAATTTTCAACCCGATGTACAAATAATTTATGCATAGTAAGCTTACATACATTAAAAGTACACTCCATTTTTAAATGAAAGATCCATTTACATTAAATAATTAATATTTTTATAAATTAATTTAATATTTTTGCAATATTAAATTAACTTGTTCCTTACATTATTATCAAAACCCCACTATTATATTTCTATTCAAATCACACTATTTAATTGTACAGTTAATATTAAAGATGCGTTTGCAAAAGTTAAAATTTACATTAAAAATTGTTGCAGATTATTTACAAATATATATCTCTAGTACCAAATAATTTCACACTACGTGAATCTATACATTTGAGAATACCACCCACCCTCCCTCCCTCCCTCCCTCCCGGTAATCTTTCTCACGCAGATAATAACTTGCTAATGAAAAGACAAAAGCTTCTAAGAAGGAAAAAGAACACAATCCAGAAGCACTCTATTAAATTATATATATATATATAGTAAAATCCACAATTACATTAGGAATCAAAGCTCACTATTTTAATTATATAAAAAATAAAAGAAAAGAGAAGTTAGCTTCAGATGAACATAGAAAGATCATAAACAGCCAAAATCACCCCCCCAAAAAAGAAAGAAAGAAAGAAAGAAATTTACATATGCTAGCAGGCATTCTTAAGCATAATTTGTCTTAATAATATTTGAACTTCTATTTTTTTGGTTTCTTAAAATCACTTCTTTGATATTTTTAGCAGACTTAAATTGGTGGGAGTGTTTACGGAAGGTAATGAAGCAAGTGATCGTTATGACCAGGCCACTGAGTTTGACTCCAGTATGCTTGATCTACGGTCCCCGTTAAATCAAACATGCCTTGATTTTCATCTCCACCAGCAGCTTGCCAATCCACTCCCACTAGTCCACCGTTGCTAATCCTGCTCTGCGATCCCGATAATTCAATCTGAGCCGTCTGATCCAAGTACCCTGCATTTGTCATCTCCGGCATCTGATGGTTCGACCTCTGATTCTCCACCAGCTGCCCCTGATTCTGATTCTTCAACCGGTACGACGAGATGTCGGCGATATTAAAGCCTAACAGCGACGCATCGTTAGATGACGTCATCATGCCGGTGAAGCTTCCAATCTCGGGAAAGATTGATCCGCCGTCCGGCGACCGATCCATCAACGGCGGAATGAAGTTGGGGATTGCGCTCTGAGAAATGAAGAACTGGGAGTCCGGCGCGAAATTGAACAGCGTGGGAGCGGAATTTGACGAACTGCCGCCAGAGACTACTTCGGTGGCGGTGGTGGCAGTTGTGGTAGTGGCGGTGAGGCTGGAGCTCTCACTGCTTGAATGAGAATTCGACTTCCGAGGAGCGGCTGCAGGGGTTGCGTCGGAGGTTGGTTGTTTGGGCTTGGATGAACGTCTGGTTTTACGGCAGCCGCCTCCGACCGGCACGTTCCGGAGTACGCCGCCTTTGGTCCAATAACGGCGGCAGCCCTTGCAGAAGTGGCGAGGCTGAGAGAGGTGGTAATTGTTGTAATAGCAGAATTTGGTGTTGAGAGATTCGCAGCGTGGGCACTTGATGGCTTGTTGGTGGTTTAGGGTGTTGAGCGGCCGAAGTCTCCGGTCCACGCCGAACAGCCGGCCTCCACCTCCTCCTCCGCTGCCTAGGGAACGTATATCTTGCATCTCCAGCAACAAATTAATAAAAATTCCACTAACTGTAAAAGTTACAAAATTTTAAATTCTAACTTGAGATTGGGAGAGATCAGCGTTGGAGAATATATGCAAGTGAATGTTCACAGTTGCCGACTCTTAGAAAATTCTCTCCCTCCTCATTTTCTCTCCAGAGCTTCTAAACTGACAAATATCCCCTGCATATCTTCTAAACGTCTTCTATATCATCTAAAAGATAGAATAAACACAGCAAATTACACATATGACCCCATATATACCCCATTGCTAAGTTAAGCATATATAACTACATATTACATATTACAAATATAGCCCTATAAGCTATTGCAGCTCCCAAACGGCATGAGTTGGAGCGAACGATAAAATTTACACCGTCCATTGTGCATGTTTATGTATCATACCAATTATCTATGGGATGACTTGCCGTGATACTGTTTGTGTTACATGCAGCTGATATGATACTCGGTCTTGATTGTGCCTTTTTTGATGTGTTGGGTTTGAATTGAAATTAACTCCTAACATATTGTTAATAAATACACTAAGGTTGTATTTGATAAAATTAATTGTTAAAATTTAAATAATTTAGATATTTAAATAATATAAAGTATTTAAATAGAATTATATTTAAATAAAAAAATATTATTTAATAATTATTTTTGTAAAAATATCTTAATAATAGTATTTTACTATTTTACTCCTATACACAAAAGTATTAAAAATAAATAAAAATAAAGCAACAACGGCGTGGTCATGGGGTGATGGTGGCGGGGTGGTATTTTACTATTTACGACATATATGATTAATGATAATATCGCTGAATTGTATGCCATATATGAGAGATGTGCTTTATGTCTGTGGTCTAAAGCTCATCAACAATCATATGGAGATCTTCTCAGTTGGGTACAGGCACAACAAGTTTCGGGAATCCGAGGATTGCTCCTTGGTCTCTTCGGCTGGCATAGTTATTGGTTCAGAATCACGTTCGGTGAAGTTATCATCATTTTATTGTCGATCATCATTGGAGTCTCTTTTGCCATCGTCTTTTTTGTCGACTCTATCGCTTCTGGAGTCTCTTATCGGATGATAATCATCATCGAATCTCGAAAAACCTCTAAGGTTGGCGAGAGCCTCTTCCAACTCTATAAACTTATCGACCTTTTTATAGGTCTTTGCTAGAGTTTATGGAGCTTTAGAGATGATTTTTCCAATCAAGTGAGTAGACTTGTCTACGTTTAAACCCATAGTCAGAAACTGAATTACTTGGACTGAATCTATAGTGGGAATCTTGGGCATTTCATCTCTGAACCTCTTCATGTATTGCCGAAGAGTTTCATCGGGTCTCTGTTTCACCTAAAGTGGAGGTGTTGCCACCCTTGAACGCCTCTTATTATTACGGAAGCGCGTATGGAACTGCTCCTGCAACTTTTCCCATGAGTCAATGGAGCTTGGAGGAAGGGAGATTATCCACTCTCTTACCGTCTTCTTCAGGGTGGATATGAAAAGGTGGCACATCGCCGCTGCATCATGACCATGAAAGTGCATAGCCTGCTCAAAAAAGAATGTACGATCACGTGGATCACCTGTTCCAACGTACATCTCCAAAATAGATATTTTAAGGCTTTTATCGATCCTAGCTTCGTGGAACTCCTTTGTGAAGGATGATTGGTGTGCTGTTGCAGGCACCCAAAAATAAAATCTTACTTTGAAAACATATTTATATAGTAGTGTAAGTAAGAGTCGATCTTACAGAGAATGATTAATTTAATTTTATGCAATGTAAACTAAAATTGAGGATTTTTAAATTAATTATAATTAACTAAATAGACCAAAGTAAATTAATAAGATTAACCAATAAATTAAAAACTTCAGTTCTTCAGTTTAATCTTACCCTTATAATTAATAGATCAATTAATTAGGATATATTTCTTTCATTCCATGAAACTAATAACATTAGGCAACAATAAGCGTTATTACCCGATATTTTTCTTAATTGTAATATAACAAAACAACCTATTCATTATATTATAATCATTATACAACTTAAAATAAGCTCTCTAAATTTAATATAATGACAACTTTAATAATTAAAAAAAATTAGATTATTCTAAGCAACAATCTCATAAGCTCAGACTGTTTAACTTATATCATAATAATCATAACAATAAACAAAAGTTTGACCACTATCATCTATCATTATTCACTATCAACGATTGAAAACGATATCAATTATACGTAATATAATTTCATAATTTAGCAATTGATAATAATTTGATCAACTCAACAGAACTAAATTAAATCAATCAAACCAAATATCAGTAAGACAATTAAAACCGATTATCATGAATAATTTCATAAGAAAGAAAGAAATAATATCACTAAATCGATCAAATCATTAAACTTCAATTGAGTTTGAAAACCCCTAGAACAGGATTGAAAAACTAGCTTGAAATGCTTTTAGAATAGAAGCCTTTATAATGATTCACGTTCCTCTTCCGTATTGTGTCTAATATCATCTATTTATAGGTTACATGAATAATTCTTAACCTGAAAGGAATTATAATACAATCATAAATTAAAAATATCACAAAATTCGCGTCACTTCTTGATTTCATCGGCGACGGGTGTAAAGATACCAACTTTTTTTCTTTCTTAGGCATAATTACGCTCTCTTGCAGAAGCTTCAAAATGGCCCAGGCGTAATTATGCTTCTCAATGGCATGGTATTTACGATTTTGCCATTTTCGTCATTTTTCCTATAAAATCAAATAAATTATAAATATAACTAAACACAAGATAATTGTAAACACTAAGAATTAAAGGATATAAATATAATAAAATTCATTCATATCAATGATATGTGAGGCTTTTTCAGTTTGGATCTAGGACGTTTCTTAGAAGTTCTCTTTGGGGATGACTCTCTGGTGTGATTATCCTCGCGACGTTTTTTGAGTTTGATCATCCTTATTATGACGTAGGGGAGATCTCGATATTTTTCTTAGGTCTCTAGAAGTCGCCAATCAAGAATTTACATTTATTCGATTACGGTTGCGATCACGACATCTGTCTGAGTGGCGATCATGATGACCTGAGCTGGAGGCCTAGCCTTTTTGACTCAATAAATCGTTCTCAACCCCGTTCAGGTCTTCATACTGCTTATCAAGTTCGTCTTATTGGAGGTCTAGAGCTTTCTTATAGTCTAAAAATCACCTGGAGGCGACGTTGCTTTTCAAATTCGATCGCACGGCGTGTTTATGAAGGGATTGGTCCCCTAGAGCTCCAGCTCTTTTGGTGTGATGAGGCCGCCTTGTTGATTGCTTTTAGTTGAAAAGATCGTCTATACTAAATACTAAAAATACCCTTCATTCTAGCGTCAATGTATTTAGTAGGGTTGAATAAAATGTATATACCTCTATTGTTCATAATATATTTATAGTACTCATATATCTCTCAATAAGACTCCAATTGTTAATAAGAATTGTGCAGTAAAATTCTTATTGGAGAAAATAATTGTCACATTAATAAATGTTAGATAAATAACTTTTATATCAATTAATATTAAATATCGTAATTAGTTAATATCTAAATTAATAAAAAAAAATCTCAAATATATTAGACTTAAAAATTCTCTTGTACGCATATTAGAGTTAATAAATTGCATGGCCAAACCTTTTTTTGTTGTTGCTATTTTTACATACACACATTTTTAACACACTTTTTTTAATTGTCATTAAAAATTTTTCACATGAATTAATTATATTATTGGGCCAAAAATCACTCGGTAATTGCATGACCAAACTCAACATTAACGATCTATTTATGTTAATAAAATATGCAGCGCAACAGTTAGAGTAGTACCGGTACATATTTTCTTTCTCCACAGTAATGGTGATTGACATTGGCACATTCAAGGACCGCCACTCGACCGTACATGTCCGTGGCCGAGGATCGACCGTCTGATGGTGATTCGTGTACGGCCGATTAAACGCTAAAGAATGATGTCCACAAATCCGTCCCTGTCGCCTTGTCGGCCATATCTCTTTCTTGTGCTATCTTCGTGCCAATTATATATATTTGGTTCTTATGTTGCCACCTTGCTTCTTCTAATTGGTCGGTTAATCACTTACATCAGTGGGGGTGGTGGGATGATAATATATATGGACTAGTCTATTACTATGATCTTGACTAGCCAATACTAACTGCTTGGGTACGTACAGGGATATGCATTTCCAGTGGTGTTTACTAGGAATGGTGAAACAGTTTTAGTAATGGGGTTTTAAAAGCATAGGATTTACTCCATCCGTACTCAAATGGAAAAGTGTACCTCCACAAACAGTAAATATAAATTTAAATATAATTTTTTATTTTATTATTAAAAAATAAAATTTGATATAAATTTTTATATCAAATTATATTTTTTAATAATAAAATAAGATTTTATATTTAAATTTATACTTTAAAGTTATGTTTATAAACTTATTCTATTCAAATAGATGGTATAGGTATATAAAAAAAACAGACTAAAGAAAACAGGAAAGATTTTAAATTTATATATATAGTAATCTCATAAAATTATATAAAATATTTTTTTTATTCTAGTGAATTTTATTAAATAATATATTTACTCGTTATTTTATATATTTATTATTATTTTTTAAAGACAAAAAAAATTATATTTTATATTATCCTTTTACAGGCGAAGGGAGTAATTAGGTGCAAATTGGAATTTGGTTGTTTCATTAGTGCTTGTTCTGGTTCGTCTATGAGTTTATGCATGGGTGCGTGGTTTGGTGTGTAAATGAATTTAAGAATTTTATTCTCTTAAAAATAGTTTATTTCAGACGCGTGATAGGCTAAATGATTGTACTACGTACACATTTTTGTTGCGAGCAATTGGTCAAACAAACAAAAAACTATCGCTCTAAATACTACGAACACTAATTTTATTGTTAAAGTTTGGTTTTAAGATGCTTATATATGTATGAACGACAATTGTATAATTGTTATATACTCCATTCGATTTAAATTATATTGTTATTATTATTATTGATATTTTTAAAATTAATTTAAAGTAATTTTAAACTCAAAATTAATGAGTTATAAATAAATACGAAATAATAAATTTTATAATTAATAATATTTTTTAAATAATTTACAACATTCATTTATATAGTATATGAAATTATATATATATATATATATATATATATATATATATATATATATATATATATATATATATATATATATATTAATTTTGAGTTTAAAAATAAACCGAATTGACTTTAAAAAACCCCATTTATAATCTTATATTTAAATAAAATCCAAATTTGTGAACTTTACTTTCTCTCTTTACCAGAACATGTCATGCATACATTCACTTGAACGAACAAATTACACATACAATTAAAGACATTGTTTCTAATAATAGTATTATAAGCATGTCGTTGACGATTATTGAACCATGTATAAATATTTATAATTGATATTTCACTTTTAGAATAGTATTATAATTACTTCTGCGTTAGATTAATTTATTGTACGTCAACACTCGAGGGCTAGCTACCGACTCAATTATATGCAAATCAAGTCTTGAATAGGCAGTAGGTGTTATTATGGTCTGTATTTTTCCCTAATTATCTGTTACGACAAATCTCAGGTTTCATCAAGTGGTCTTTACTTTGGAGACCCCCATCCCATGCACTGTGTGAGCTACTCGTGTCAAAACATATATATTTGTCTCCACAAGCCATAATCAATTTCTTAACTTATATACTCCCACGGTCCCACCCCACCCCCCCACCCTTAAAACAATTATTTTTCTTAAGTTTTATTTGTTAAACTTGTCTTTAATTTTAATTCAAATAATAATAATAATAATAATAATAATAATAATAATAATGACGATGACACACTATTACTTTATAAATAAAAATAATGGCTTCTTCAGAATTTCATAATATATAAATAATTTATATTATAAAATTAAAAATGTATGTTTGATTTTAAAATAGACTAAAAAGATGTATCTCAAATTTTGAAAGAGTAGTCTAATTTGTACTAACAAATTAACTTAAAATGATGAAATATGTTTAGAAAACTTGCGCATCCCATATTGGTTAAGAAATATATATAAGAAGTGTTCATACATATCGATGGTTTAAGATTCATAGACTTTGGACACTAAATGATAACTGAAAATTTGATATTCCTAGGTATTGGTATCCATTTAGTATCCAATTAACATGTATATTATATGTTTTTTGTTTATAAATGAATATCTTCAAAAGTTTAAGTAGAGTTAAGATTGGTATTAAATAATTAATATTTTCTTGAATTGTTTCATTATTATTGCCCAATGTTTAGTCTCGTTAGAGAAGGAGAGTGGAATTGATTGTAAGCAAGGTAATAGGGTTGCTCATGATTTAGTTAAGTTAACTTATGATTCTGGCTATAATTTTTCTTCTTATTGTCATGATAAAATTCCTGCTTGAATTGTTCCTTCCTATTATTGATAATGAATAAAGTCCAAGCCTTCAACTTTCTCTAAAAAATAAATAAAATAAAAAATTTTAAAAAATTAATATTAAAATTTTATACTTATTTTAATCAATTAAATAAAATATTAATTCTATTTCTTAATTTAGGTGGCGTCACCTCAGTTAAAAATGATAATTTTTGCTATTTATTCATCAAATACAAATTCCTTTCGAATTATTTGTATAAAACATATACCTTGGGATTGCTGCGTATGGCAGTGCCATGGTCTCTTTCACGTCCGACCATGGACCCTTTAAATATTCTTCTTGGAAAAAATCTTCAAAATAAGAAGTGCTGGCACCACTAATCGGTAGCATTCGGCTTCCCCCATTCAAAATGAGTTTTACTATGATAATTTTGTCAATAATTTATATATTTATTTTTATAAAAAATAATAAAATTTATCACGTATATAGTAGATCTCACTATTTTTTATAAAAATTATTATATAAATCATTATAAAATATTATTATTCATATTTTTTTCCATTCAAAATGAGTTTTACTATATACAATGATTTTATCAATAATTTATAAATTTATTTTTATAAAAAATGGTAGGACTCACCACTTATATGGTGGGTTCCGCTATTTTTTACAAAAATCGTTGCATAGATCATTATAAAATATCATTACAAAGTATATATAGGATTAAAATTAATTTTTTTAAGTTGAAAATTAATGCAATTTATTTAATTTTTAAAAAAAATTAATTATGATAATAATAGTGATAATTTGTAATTTTAATAATTATATTGTGTAAATAAAATTCAATAATAATTTTATATTTTAAATTAAGAAAAAAGAGCATTTTATACCTTGAAACGTAGACTAATAAATTTATAAAATTAATATATAATGGGATGATCGCGAAGTGAACTCTGTTTCCCAATGGCGACATATTGCCGACCAAACTCCATGACGTATTAACCAACCACAAGACTTGCAAAAGCCCTAGTAATGGTAATGGATTTTGTATTTATATATTGGTAGTTCTAGAAAAATTATTCAGAATTTTAAAGATATTGTCATGTAATATTTTAAATTAATAATATATTTTTATTTTAATATTTATTGTGCGTCTAAATATAAAGAGTTTATTGTATATATTATGATGATAATATATAATTAATATGAGACCAAGTGATTAATCTCCGAAACGGTAAATAGCTTCCGTAGCTCGATCCCCAATGCGCGTGACTTGTTTGCTGCTATTAGGTACAGTAGGTCATAACGGTAGGTTGCAAATGAAACTTGTCCGCTTGCTTTACGTACGAATATAATAACTTCCTCGGTACGACAACTGGTGACACAAAATTAATTACCAACTACCGAATGTATTATAATTTTCCTTGCTAATAATTAAAGGGTTTCATGTGTTCTAAGAGCATATGTTAAACACACAATTCAAGAAAATATTTTTTTGAACTGTGTGCATATTCTCTTAAACTTAATAAAAATTAAGAGTATATGCACACAGTTCAAGAGAATATTCTCTTGAATTGTGTGTTTAGCATATGCCCTTAGGGTACATGTTAAGTTTTTCCATAATTAAAAAGACCCGAGACTTCTTTCATCAGTTCATAGTAATCCAACATATTTCATGCGCAATCAAAAGGCTCATGTGCCCATAATACTTGGAGAATACATTTTGAGTACTCCAAATAGGGTTTTATTTGGTGCTACACTTTCAATTAATGTTACTCAGCAAGTATACACACACACACTGAACGCTGTATGGCAAACTTTCTTCTCATGGCTGATTTTTGATAGTGTCCAAATAGTACGGTACACAAAATGCAAGTGACCCCTTGCATTGATTTCGATTGCTCCAGTGAACAGTTACAGCGGACGGGAAAAATTATTTAATAGTTTTGGAACATCATCACGTAGTGTTTTAAGTTAATTATATTTCTCCATTTTAGTGGTGTCCCAATACTTATAACTCTGAACCTACTAAAATAGCGAGATATAATTGATTTAAGACATCACGTAGCGATACACCAAGACCACAAAATAATTACTTAGGGGATGGTTGGGGCTTTAAAATTTAGGTCTTTTGGTACTTGTCCCCATGGTTTTCAAATCCGAACTGTCAGTCTGATAAATAAAAAATTGGAACTAGGTGGCTCTCTAGTCCAGTTCAAGTCAAAAAATTAGTTTTGGTTAAAATTCGGTGACCCGGTGGTCGAACCAGCCGACCCAGTGACTCGGTCACCGGTTTTATCGATTTCCTACCTTTTTAAAAATAAAAATATAAATTTAAGCATTTAATCTTGATTAAATGCATCCTTGATTAAATTTTGAATTATGATCATGATTTAATATTTATTTTTTTTCCATATAGATTTAGCATTTGTTTGAATTGTATAAAATAAACTTTGTACAAACAAATTTATTTATTTATACCGAATTTGATTGAATGTATCCTAGAGATCTTTATGTTCATTTGTGTTTGATTTTATCACTCTCGAGTCTTGAATTTTAAGTTATGATCATGATTTAATATCTTTTTTATTTTTTATAAATTTAGTATTTATTTGAATTGTATAAAGTAAATATTGTACAAATAGGTTTAATTATTTATTTTTTTTGTGCAGATAAATTGATTAATTTTATATATTTACTAAATATTATATATAATAATTAATAATTAATATATTTAATTATTTATTATTTATTACATATTAATGACGTCACCGGTTCAATAACGGTTCGACCACTGATTGGACCAGTGATCCATCCATCCAGTACCTTTTTTGATTAGATGACTGATCCGGGTTTGAGAACACTGCTTGCCCCCATCTCTCTTATACTCTAGTACTTTTTTTTTTACTCCATCCATCCCTTAAAAATTGAATTATATTGATTTTTCTAAGTAAATTGACCATTTTTAAAATTTAAAATTAAACATATTATTTATATTTTCAAATTCATGACAATTGGAAGTATTTGTATATTCGATGTAGCTTCTTATAACTATAGTTACTGCACCTATATTTTAAAAAAAAATGGTATAAATTTTAATTACAAACATGGTTAATTTTAGCTTAAAAAGTCAAATTAATTCAGTTTTTGAAGGTTCAGAGGAGTATTTTTTAAATTCAAATTGATATTGATTCATCTCTAGGTCAATATAATTATGAATTTTATAAATTCTCCACAAATAATACTATGGCTATTTTTTGAAATTGATAAACTAGTTAGGATTACTAATTAATTCAAGGGATTGTAATATTTTAGAAAAAACAAGTTTGTTATACGTAATGATCTATATAATAATTTATATAATAATTTTTTTATAAAATGATAGATTTTATAGAATAATTAAAATATAAAACATATTATTTTATAAAATATTATTAAATAAATTATTGTATAAATTATTACGAATAATAAAATTCTAAAAATAATCATAGCAAAGTAAAAAGCTAAAAAATATCAGAGGTGAGCTTGATTCCTGTACGATAGGAGTACTAGTACTTATTATTATATATATACACTCTATCTATATGCAAACATGTAGAACTGTAGAAGTAGCTAGAAAATCAGTTGTTTGGCACTGCAAGGAATAGTATTTTGATGAAGTGTCCATTCCATGGTGTTTCTCATCTATCTCAATCCCCGAGATCGGAAAAGATATAGTAATATTCAGTCTTCCTTCTTGGCTGTCCATTACTGGAAGTCACAGTCCAAAATCCACTAGTTTTTTTGGGCTTAACCTTAGCCCCACCAAACGCCCAGTCGGGTCCCACCATTTTACCCAACCCGCTTTCTATTGAGTCCAACCTCTCCCTCCTAACCCTAAGGGCCCTTGTCTGTAGGCTGTATTTAATAGGCTCAACGAAAAATGTTACTCTCTATTCCATTAATGTCGGGGGGCCCACCACAAAATACGGAAGTCCATTGATCGGCTGGCTATTTATTGTCATGCTCGAATGTTTTTACTTGTTCTAACTTCGATGTAAATTTCATAACTATTGAAACAATTTGATACTTATATTTGTGCACTATATGTGTGTAAATAAATAAATATTTATATAAGAATTATAAAATATGAGAGGGATTTAAAAAGAAGGATAAGAGAAAGTTAAAAGTGGCACAACTTTAAGAAAACAGTTATTTTTTCTTCTCTCATTTAATAAGATATATATATATATATATATATATATATATATATATATATATATATATATGAGTGTCCATCCATGACAACCGGCCACTAATGTAGGGACATTTTTGACTATAGATTGGTCATGTCGCTATTTCTTCTTGTGAGAGACCATGCAGCTACTCTTTTTTAAAACAAGTCAATTTATGCGTAAAATTGGCCCTACCACTAGTATTCCCTCTTGCGATAAACCAATTTTAATTGCTACCAATAACCGGTTGTTACGGATAAATTTTCTGTATCTATGTATGTATGTGTGTGTGTGTGTGTGTGTGTGTGTGGCTAGCTTTTAGTTGATCTAAAAGAATATGCCATACCAGTTCCTTCCTACTAGTCCTACTATTTGATATATGTTATTAAATTTTACCAAGTGAGACAATCATATTCATCAACTTGATAATTGTTGATTGTGATAGTAATCATACATGCATTGTTAAATAGTAAATAGGCTCGTTCGTCGGTCTAACTACGTTAGTTTGGTTCAGCTCTAGCTATTTAAACCCAAATATGTTTACAAAATTAATTTGAACCTATTTTCTGGCAAATATTGCAAAGTAACTCTTCAACTCAAAAAGTGTGAATTAAATTTGACGGCCAAGCAGCTCATTTAAACAAATAATTACTCTCTATTTTTCAACGGAAAGAGTTCAATTTTTAGTGATAGCTAGTAATATTATGTAGGGTAGTGAAGTGATGTTTAGTCATCTAGTTTGTAAGTTGAGCAGTGATTAAATTGGGGTGGAATTCTAGCTACTTGATTTGTCTCTAAACTAAGCTATAACATTTATAATGCGTTTAGATCGAAAGAATAGAATAAAAAAGGATGACAAAATTATCACATATATCTATTCCATTAAAATGAATTTTAGTATGCTCTTGTATGAAATTGAAAATTCTAATCATTGGGAACATCAGTAAAATAATCTTCTGCTTAGTTACTAGTAAGCTTTATATTAAAGTCACAATTCCAGAAAAATGTAGAATGGGAAACAAAAACACTGAAGATTATATATTTTAAATCTTCAAAAATTCTATATATCAACCTATGCCACTAGGAAAACAAAACCACTAAGAACAATATATATTGCCCCCCCCCTTTCTCTCCTTTTCTTTGATGTAAGGTAAGGAGGAGGCAATTTTATAGTACAAGATTGGGCAACAGCAATTTATCCATCTTTGCATCAGGAAAGGAAAGGAGAAAGAAATGAATAACTTCTTCGTTCCCCAAATAAAATTGACAAGACTTTATTCTTAATTTTAATTTAAAAAGAAGTCACATATCCAAAAAGAAAAAACCTAGATGAAATAGGGCTAAACACTATGGTTTATTTGCAACAATAAAATTATAAAAAAAGACATTATATAACAGTCCTGCAACAAATCCATGCTTTTTCTCCGTTTCCCATATATTGGTTCAAAGAACAAACAAACGGAAGGATTGTTAACCTGTCATTATATAGCTATGAAACAACTTCAGTAATACACGTCTTTTGCACAGACCATCTAACAATACATACATGAAACTTTATTCTACTACTACTCTTGCATTATAAGCTCCAAAATTTTCACATAATTCCATATTCCCTATTACCACGCAGGTAAAATCGTCAAGCAAAATTCCATCTTCTTGATAGTAGGTAAAGAAACATTTGTATACACCAGGAATCATAAATATGTCCGCTACCAATCGTAGGCTTTTGATCCAGAATCTTATGCTTTAATCCCATAATGAAATATAATATCTCGAGTTGCTCGAAAAGAAGAGTTTGTTTCTCTCTATAGTTCTCATGGATAGTTTAGCACTCACAAATAAGAATGATTCAAAGTGTGGTCTACCATTCTATCCTTGCAAATAGGATAGTTTCAAGCATCATCTATCATTAGATAAAAGTAATTGATATTTACACAAGAAAAATTGATATTTTCACAGTCTTGTGAAAATATCAACTCCCAAGATAAAAAAACACTTAAATACATGATCTATCTTTCAGTCCTTGCGGATACATTCTGTCTTTATAGATAAGAAAGTCTTAAAATATTGTCTATCATTCTATCCTTAATTCTGTCCTTAATTATGTCCTTACAAATAAGAAAACCTTAAAAAGCTTGAAGTTTTTGCAAGGCACAACTCTGCTAAATTTGATATTTAACGCAACTTTTGAACTTGATGTGCCCCAAATGCTTCGATGGATTTCAATATCCACAAACTTGTTCTTGTTAAGACCGCGTTGATGGATTTCTAGTGATGAACCTTTGAATTAGTTATAAAATCAAATCTTATTGTCTGAATAAACCAAAAAAGAAAAACGTTAAGTTAATTTTATCACATAGAATGAAGAGTCTACATGGTCTAAAAATCCAACATACATAGTCTGAAAATCAAACGTACCAAGTTCTTTAAACAGAGAAATCACGGCCGAATGAATCTTAGTAACACCAAAAAGTTGATTTGACTGAAAACTCCAACCAACTTCGCACGCGGATCGATCGATTCATTGAATAAAACCAGATCATCATGCAAATATCAATAAGATTCTTTGAATTCAAATTGTGATCTAACAGATCCCTTAAAACAGCAGTACTATGAGAACGATGCAAAATTATATTGATTCGAAAGAGAATCATGGATGTACCTTTGGACAGGCCAACAATATGAATAGCTGATTCAGATCTTTTTGCTGGCATCACCATGGCATCTCTTGCCTTCCAGAAAATAGGAGTATGCAGAGATGACGAAGAGAGAAGAGAGGTCTAGAGGCGGCTACAGCAGGCAGGGTGACTCTCTAATCTCTATCTATATATAAGTACTAGATTTGGTTGACGCTCAATGCAAGGTTTTTGCCTTTCTTAGCAAACCCTGATTTTCATGTTATTTTGAATAGTATATTAGCATTAAGTCGCCACATTTTTTTTTATTTTTTAAAGTCGGTTACGATTATGACGACATATCAGGAGTCTCAAATTTATTTCATTAACTCTTTTTTTTTTGTTAAATAAAACAAGTTTTTTTTTCTTTTATTAATAATAATATAAATTAACATAATTTTCTTAAATTTATCTCATAAGACTTTCAATTAATATTTTTGGGGTAATTATAGAACAAAACTACATACTTAATGTTTACAAAATTTATAAAATAAAGTTCTTTAATGAATCGGGGAGAATTTATAGATGCTAGTTATTTACACACGCAACATGTGTGTATTTTAATATAAAAAGGATAAAAGACAGAAAGATGGTGAGAGAGTAAAAGAATAAGAGAGTGAGAGATAGTAATTGTCTATTTAAGAGAATTAATTTACAAAAAATAAAAGGACAAAAATATAAACCAAATATGTTTTAATTTTGGTGTTAACACTAAAATTAAATGTTTAATTTTTTCTAACTTTATAATATAAACAAATAAATAGAGAAATAGAAAAAAGACAATAATAAATTATTTATCACCGATAAAGTTATTAACTGACAACAAACTATAACACTTTGTCGACTCATACCATTTGAAGAAAAAAGAGGAACTTGATTTCAAGATTAGATGGATATAATTTTATTTTAAAAAAAAAAGTTTTATAGGACAAGTATACTGAAAAATTCAATCAATGAATGATTCGAATTATATTTATAATGGAATTATATTTATAATAAAGTTGATAATTTGTCAATTCTATTCAAAAATAAAATTCATCACCAATTTTCAAGATTTAAATAAGTAAAAAAGCAAAAAGCTGTATAGAATTCAGAGGAGTAAATATCGAAGACGAACACATTTCGCATCCAATTATGAACAGACGTGTCCTTATAAACACAAGCTTGATAGCCCGTGCAAGGCACGGGCTAGGTTGTGTAAATGCGTAAACGCGTTTTTAACGGATCAAGGAAGTTAAAGATGCGAGATTAAAGTTTAATACGATGGAGCTATTTGTATGTTAGTTATCTATTTGTTTATTTTCCATAATCACGTAAGATACGTAGAGGTTAAAAAACTTAGAACTTAGAACATAGTAACTTATATACTGGAAGCATACATGTCAACAGCTGAGAAAAACATTAACAAAATTCTAGAGTTCTATGCATTATGTTGAAGTAATCCCGTGTGCCAAAAACAATTCAAACAATGAGAAGCAGATTATGAAGAAGGTAATGAACTGAAAAATGAATAACAAACATAACAGCATATTGTTTTTCAAGAGCGTCCTTGTTTCTAGGCCAGGAAAGAGGATTTCACCCCATGTATACATGGGCAACGCAGGGAAAACTGTTAAATTTGCTTGAAATATAATCCAGCAAAAATATAAGTAGAAAACAACTTACAATAAGGATTCGGAACTTTGACCTGTCATCGATCTTTTGTCTATTCCAACAATAAGTAACTACATTGAGTTCAGCTTCATAGCCCCTATTTTTACTTTTAAATGTCTCCATTTGTTGTTGTGTATGATATAAATCAAAAAATAATAATAATAAAAAAGGTAATACTTAGAGACATTGCACCTTAAACTTACAGAGAGTTTGTCATGGTGACGATTTACTAAAGATTCTATTTGTTCCATTATGCATCACTGTCAAAGAACAAAATATGTAACAGAAGCAGTAATAGCCATTTTCACTAATTTATTCATTAAGATAAGACATGAAACAGGAGAATAAGCAAGACTGAATCTTTATCTTCTTAAATGAGCTGTTTGTCAAAATAAGAAAAAACCTAACTAAGATAAATAATAATTTAATACACTTTACCGATTAAATCTTCCTAAACCACCAATCCAGTAATAAAATAAATCCTTACAACAGTCATATTGTTGCAAATGCAAAAGATAGACGGGAGCAGGACACACAACATAATATGAAAATGTTTTGTGAGCGGACTAATGTCATATAGTTAGAAAGAATCAAGTTCCCATAATTGTAAAAGAATATTTTTCATCTAAATTAAGATAAGAAATGAATAGATATGCACAAACCACCCATTTTGTTGTCAGAATTTGTTTAGGAAAGATTGATTTGAAATATATCTTCTTTATGGCAATTTAACAAACACCTAATGTACCCATTATATATGAGTACGATATACAGACTTATCTTATTTATGGCAATTTAACAAACACCTAATGTACCCATTATATATGAGCACGATATACATACTTATCAATCGTGGACAAACTTGATATTAAAGAATCCAAGTCAGCTTTGACTCTAATTTAGTAACTATAAAAGCAGAAGATACCCAGGAAAAGAAAATGAAATTAGATATGTGAGATATTATTTTAATTCCTTCATTAAACTTCAATTTTCACTCTAAAACAGTTTATGAAATTGCTACAACTGAGGACTACAAATAGCAATTCATGCAATAATATTGCACTAATTGTTAAAATTACATGTCTCCTATCTTCTTTTTGGATGTCCTCTCTTCGTTGAGATTCAGAATTTTCCTTCTTTTCCATGACAACTTTAGAGGCTACAACCAGATCCTCCAAAGTTAAAGCGTGTTCCCCAGTCTCATTTCATCAAACATTTGAGATGCACTATGTAATTAAGTGAAAAATACTTCAAAATTAAACTTCATATCAAAAAGAAGATATACCACAACTGAATCAATAACAAAAAGTCATTATTGTTCATATCATTCACACCCAAATTTATAATATATGCTCCAAATTATTGACCGCTTGCAAAAAAGAATTTAAAGAACATACAATTGTACAGACTCGTACATACATATATATTTAAGAGGGTTAAAAAGGGGCTGCTCTTGAATGCAGGAAAACATTAAAAACCAAGATATTTTTTTTTTAACTTTAGCTTCTCTTAAGCAAGTGGAATCATTAGCTAGAAAGAAGAAAATGGAACACACTACTAAAATGAATTTTACTACCTATATCTGGGCCAAACAATTAGGACTTGAATTAAAGGATTTAAAGACTTGCACTTTCCAATTAAGTTAAGACACTACCCTAATTAAACATTTAAAAAAAAACAAACATAACTTTTTTTATACATTTCTCTATATTGTTCAATTTAGTTTCCATTAGCTCAAATTTCTTAGGGCCCAAAGAACTAAATCCCAAGAACAGATCAAAACAGAAATGTGGAACTAATAGTTTGTCTTATCAAGTTTGCTCACAGAAACATAAGAATATAAAAAATAAAAATTGAAAATTTTAACTATACGAACAATTTCGTTGATCTGAAATTAAAAAAATAATAACTTAAAAAAAAGATTAAATTAAATGTTACCTGGATCACAGATTTCATAGAATTCATCCACATCTGAGTAAAATCAAACACACCGCTAGTTAGATAGATATTTCTAAAGAGATTTACAAAAAAATGAGATAATTTATTTATACATTAAAGAGGAGCTCGTACCAAAAGATCTTTTTTTGGGATAGGAAACCTGGTAATCTCGATGGAATGGTATAGTTTCAGACACCAAAATGAGTATAAAACATAGAATAAGCACATAACATTTTGTATACATAAGATTCATACAACATTGTTCAGTAATTACCTGAAGTATCTTAGAAGTATAATATAAAAGGTCTATAATATTCTTCTCCTCCACTGTGATCTTGAGCAGAGCTCTATCTGTAATCAAACCCAACTGGAAGTGAAAGATGAAGACGAAGAGAAGGTGAAAATATGAAGTGGAGAGGAAGACCAAGAGAGGAATCACTGAAATCGAAAGGGGATTCAGCGAGAATTTGAAGGGATTTTCAGAAGAGGAGGAGATCAAACCGACTGATTCATAAAGGAGGAGGAGATGAAGAGATTGGTAGATGATTGGGCAATTGAACCGAGACCACTCGGTCAATTTTTCAATTGAATCGAGTTCACTCAGCGATTTTTCCAATTAATTTTCAATTGAAGTGAGTTTTCGGATCGGATGTCGTACTTTTATATATAGTAATTGATAACCAATTCTTACAAATAGAGAGGCAAACTGATTTTCAAAAGAAAAAAAATACACATATAAAAATAAAACTCGAATAGATTAGAGAATCAACTCCAAGGTAGCATAAAGTAAGGCCTACATTTTAAATAAAAAAATAAAATCCACCTTATAGTCATAGATAGACATTGACTAGATAATTTTCTTATAAAGTTGTAAGTGAATCGGTTTAATTAAGCTCGACTCATATTCATTAAACGAGTTAAATTCAAATAAGTTTCTTTATATGTTTGATTAAATGCAGGGTTCCTGAGCACGGGCATGAGGGTCGATCGCCCTACCCCCCCTCCCCACCCCCCACACCCCCACCCCGATCAGGGGCCCCCAAATTTATATATGCATATGAAATTAAAAATATAAATATATAATGATATAAGTATACAAAAGTAATCTTTCAATTAATGTATTTTCATATATTTTGTTGTGGTCGAACTTTTCATATATTTTGTTGTAGTTGAACTATTATGTTTTAAGCTCCGAAAATATTTTTTTTTGGATACAGTTTGTATTTTTTATTTATTAACTTTTACTTTATTTTTGTTAATACAATGTTTTGAAAAGGGTCTCGTTTAAATCTTTTGCCCTGAGTCACCATAATCTCAAGAACGACCCTGATTAAATGAGTTGATCGAGCTCGAATAATATAATGTCGAGCTCGAGCGCAACTCATGTAATAAATAAATAAATAATTATTATTTTTTATTTCATAATGTAAATGTAAAACTAGTTAGACTTGAGCAACTGAGATTTGACTAAATTCAACTTTTTAAAGACCAACTTGAACTCGAATTCTATTCGTTTATGAATGAGCTGAGTTTGTATGTCAAATTTTAAGCTTTTTTTATAATTTGGCTCCAGGCAACACGTCTAACTATTAAACAAACCAAAGCTCTATAAATCAAATTTGTCGAGACTCAATTGATTCATAGCTCTAATTTCTTATAACACAACAAGTTTCATAACTCGTGCAAGGCAGGAGTTAGTTTAATTTATATCACTTTTTTTTATAAATATTTGGTAATTTTTTATTGATATATTTATTATTTTTCATTGACATATATAATATTGACCACAATTCATGCATGTATATATATATATATATATTTGACGGTATACAAAAATTTTATATACTGTATGAAAAAATAGAGAGTCTTAAATAATTTACACGGTCTTATCTTGATAAACAACTCAGTAAAATTATTAGATAAATTTTTTTAATACCTTGTTATAATAGTTATTGAATTGTAAATAATAAAATTGACTTAAGTACAAATTGACCCCAAAATTTATAGGTCATAGCACTGTCACACACTAAAAGTCAAAAAATATCTTTTTGCATCCTCTAATTATAATTGACATGCTAAATTGCACACACTCCGAACTTAATTTTATCCAATCAAAAATGATCGGAAGAAAGTTAACTTTTTACCTTGAACAAGAAATTCAAATGCCGTTGAAGGCTACATACATGTAGGCGTAAGCATAGTGCGATTTGGTGTGGTTTGAAGTACAAATCACACATGAAACAGCTTAGGTACAGTTTGACAAATTCAAAATTGCACATGAAATCGTTTGTGATTAGTGCGGTGCGGTTTTATTTTGTACGATTTCAATTTCAAAACCAATTGAAACAATTAAATTTTATGCAATTTAAATTAACAATTTAGTATCACACAACATTAAATACCACTTTGATAACGCACACAACCTTACTTATAATATTTTGTCTAAACAAAATTTGCCCAGAAATCAAACTCAAACAGTAAATTTGATTTTTTAACCCACTTAAAACTGTCACATATGTCGAAACCGTTGATGCATTTTTAATTAGTGCGATTTATGTATTTTTTAGTTCGATTTCTGAAACAAATCGATTTCTTACTCAACTCTACATACATGGGCCTCTTAGGGTTAGAAAAGAGAGGTGGGACTCAATAGAAAATGGGTTGGGTACAATTAAATGGTGGGACCCGAACTGAATGTCTCCTTTCTAACCACAAAATACCAACAAAAAATAATTATTTTCATACCCTCATGTATACAACGGTCGGTTTGGTCGATTTTGAATTTAAAAAATAATCAAATTATTTAAAATGGTTATAAAAAATTAAAAATCAAAATCGTCTAAGCTTTTACTTCGTAATCAGTTATCGGCGTATTCATTTATCGGTTAAATTGGTTAGTTTAAACAGTTTGATAATTATATGTAAAGTCCGAGGAAAAATAAATAAATATAGATATGTGACATGAGAAACATTTATGCAGAGAACAAATAGTTCCAAAAAGAATAAAGAGGCGAGAAACAAGAGCAGGAACTGTCATTGTGTTCCTTTACAATTATTTTCTCTACAACTTATTTAATACTTAATCACATCATTTGCTTATAAAAAAATATAGTCATTTATTATATATAGTTAAAAAATCTGTTAGCATTTAGAAAAAAGTAATGCTTGGAAACTAATCAGATATGATAAATATGTTTAATAGAAGATTAAAACTGCTACATGTAAGCAAAAGAATAATAAACCTGACAGACAATGCATGTTCTACGATGTACAAGAAATCCAGGCAAATACTACCGACAAAATATGAATACCGTAGTAACAATAAATGATATAATTATATTATAATTTTAAGTATTCGATCAATTCGTTGATTTCAATTTTCTTAAAAAATTAAATCGAAATCGACCAATCAAACTTTGATTTTTTATTTTTTAAACTTTTGGTTCATTGGTTTTTTAATTTTCGATTTGGTTTATTATCGATTATGTTCGATCCAGTTGATTTTTCTGTAATTTTAGTTTTGTGTCCTCCCTAGCCCCATTGATAAGTCGATTTTATATAAATTTATTAGATATTTTATACTTAATTATTTGTGAGTTTTTAAGTATTTTTAGTGTTTTAGGTAATTTATTTAATTTTATGCATTTTTATTATTTTTATGTATTTTTATTATTTTTAACTATTTTAATTTTATTTTTATAGGAAAAAGGAATAAAATTTAGAACAGAATGACATTTCCGTAAAAAAAAGCTGCATGGACATATCGCGCAATGCGCGCAAGGAATCAGAAGCAGCTGGAGCATAACGACGTCACTTGGGAGCATCTGGTTACAAGGCGCGCTATGAGCGGAGGTTGACAGAAAACAAAAGACCACGCGCAATGCACGGTTGGCTGAAGATAAAACAAAAAAAAATATTTTCGCGCAATGCGCGGGAATGGCAGAGCTGGCTGTGTTTGATCGCGCCACGTGGTAGCGTAGCAGCGCGTTAGCTGAATTTTATTTTCTTATTTTTCGTTCTAGCATGCAGCAAAATAGCAAGTTAATAAATTCCAAAAGAAATTTGGATTAGAAAAATAAATAATAATTTTTATATTTATTTATTTTATATTTTAAATCCTATTAGGGTTTGAAAAATGTAATTCCTATTAGGGTTAGGAGGTTTATGAAACCTATAAATAGAGGACTTGAGACCCAATGTAATAGACAACTTTTATTAGAAAAAAATTCTCTCTTCAATTCTTTGATGTTCTCTACAACTATAAGTAGCTAAATTATTTTTCTTGGTTTAAGTGATTGAAGCCATCAAGATTTATACACTGTGAGATTTAATTTATTTTAATTGTTCAATTTATATTTTGAGTATTGAATATTTTTTTATGCTTAATTTTATGATTGATTTGTTTAATTGCTAGGAGTGTTACTAGTTTATTATTCATATTAATCTACTGTTGTTGGTGAAGCAACTAAGTTTAATAATTATTTTGCAGATCAAAAGATTATTTTATCTTAGGAAGAATATTCATCTAAATTAAATGCAAACAAGTGGCTTGTGTTGTTTAGTTCAATGATCTTTCTAATTCTTAAAGCTGCTATTAAATTAAATCTTTAGTAAGTGTCGGAGGTTGTTTAGTAGTAAGGGTATTTAGACCAAGTGGCTCTACTTCTCTAAAATTAAGGAGAGAGGGGAAAAATTATTCTACATGCGAGTAGTTATTTCTACGGTGACTGTTTAAAATATGAATTGAGTTATTCTTACATCAGTGATCAGTTGTAAATTCTTGATGGTAGATGTTGATTTAAATCAAGGCTTTTTTCTTCTTATTTATTTCTTGCATATTTATTTTAGTTAATTTTATTTAAAATTATTTCTTTAATTAACCCCCCCCCCCCCCAATTTTGATTTACAAAACATAAAATTAAATTAATTATTCTCTGTAAGAAATCGACTCTTACATGCACTACTATATTAATATTTTTTCACAGTAAAATTTTATTTTTGGGTGCTTGCGACATTGCACCACCCATAATAAAATACAGAAGTCCATTGATCGGATGAGTATTTATTGTGATGCTTGAATGTTCTTATTTGTTCTAGCTTCAATGTAAATTTCATAACTCAAGCTACTGAAACAATTTGATACTAGTATTTGTGCACGGTATATGTGTGTAATAAAAAAAAATGATATAAGAACTGTAAACTATGAATGAGAAAATATGAGAGATATTTAAAGGAGCAGAGTTGGAGAAAGCTAAAAAAGTGGCACAACTTAAAGAAAACAGTTATTTTTTCTTCTATATATATATATATATATATATATATATATATATATATGGAGAGAGTGTTCATACATATATATAACTCTTATATTTTAGAACATATATATAACTATTATATGTTTCAAAATATAAGAGTTATTTTAACATTTTGGAAGTCAAAAATAAAATTTAAAATTGATATAATACATTCAATCTTGAAAGTAATAAATTAGTAAGTAATTTGACAGCTCTTGATCGAGATGAGGCTGTAGCTAGCTTTTAATCGATCTAAAAGAATATGCCATGACAGTTCCTTCCTGCTTCTAGTCCTACCATTTGATAGTTGTCATTAAATTTCCATTTAATATATAAATTTTACTGAGCGAGACAAAATAATATTCATCAACTTTGATGATTGTAGATTGCAATCAATTTTTTAAATCCGAACTGGTCATCGAACCGAAAAAAATACCAGATAGATAATTAGTAGTCGAACCATTATTAAATCGATAAAGTCATAAATACATAAAAATATGTATTATTAATAAAATTTTAAAACATATAATTTTTTGTAAGCTAAAATATAGTAAAATTATGTTATAATATTAGCAAAAATATCTAATTTTTAAAAATAAAAATATTTTTGTACAAAAAATATTTTAAATTCGGGTTAAATAACTGATTTTACCAATTGAACCACTAGTTCGGTGGTCAACCAGATTTTGATGGGGTCAATGAAAAACTGGTTGAATGGGCTGAACCACCGGATCGACATACTGACCGATTCTGATTTTTACCAGTCAAACCGTCGGTTCAGGTAGGATTTAACAACATTGATTGCGATAGTAATCATACATGCATGCATTGTTAATAATAATTAGGCTCTTCGTCGGTTTGACCAAAGACGAAACTAAGTGTTTGATTGTGGGGTTTAATAACATTAATTGCGATAGTAATCAATGGCGAATCAAGACTTCCAACTCAGTGGGGTCAAAAAATTTGGTTATAAATATTTTTATGGTGGGTTCTGGGCAGATCCCCCGAGCCAATTTTTTTGAATAATTTTATATTATCAAGTTATATATATATATATATATATATATCCTATTGACTCCTAATAGATTTTTCTAAAGGCAAACTATTTATAAATAATTAATTCCTTCACAAAATAATATAAAATTAATTATTAATTTGTTTAAGAAGATTATATGAATATACATATATGATATATAGAGGAGGTAAGAATGCTATAAGATTGAGATTTAAGTGAGAAAATTATAAAATTTTAATTTGACCCCATATATTAGAAATTTTACAAAATTTCAGTGGGGTCAATTTGTATATAATATTTAAAAATTTTAAATTTTGTAATATATTATAAAACAAAAAAAATAAATCAGTGGGGTCAATTGACCCCACAACCTCCAACATGGCTTCGCCATTGATAGTAATTATAAGATCCCGAATTTTATGAAATACAAAATTAATTTTTTTTCTTCATATATATAGTTTTTCCTGAAACATAAAATGATTAAATTGATATAGTTAAAAGTTAAGGATGTTATGTGCAAATTTTATTTTGTCAAACAATATTCGTTTTATCGGGGAACATTCGGGTCATACGACGGCGCCAAAATAACTAATCATTAGTGGACCTCACAACGGAATATTTGTCGGATATAGAAAATGTGACGACCCCAAATCCGGGTTCTTTAACCTCGGGTTTGGTTCTCACTGTACAATACATAACAACAATGAAATACATATATTGTATTCAAACTACACGGAATAATACAAAAGGTTCCTTATATAAAGGCTACACTTCCCAAGGTCTATTAACCTTACATTGTAACATTACATATCTTAAGGGAAATACAAAATATTTACAACAGTAATTACATAACAGTAATTTAAACTAGCATGCAATTACTAAAACTAAGCATTCGCTTTCCCCTTGCCTTTGTTCGATTTAGAGCTTTCGGGATTGGCTGAAATATAATCATGATATAGCAAGAATGAGCAACTAAATGGCTCAGCAAGTTTATAAACAACAGGCATACGATATATCATGATGAAGGAAAATAACTTCAAAGTTTCAACAATGACAATTGTGAAAGATAACAAGAATCAATGTTCAATAAAAGAAGGAATTGACTCTTTACTGCTGAGTGGTCTATAATGATCATGAACTGCTACTAAGGTAGAACAGACATACAATGTCTGACTCCTTGTTAAAATAACGGGACACTTGAGGGGATCAGTCCTCTCATGTCCTATGTATATGCATCACATTTAGTTTTCTTGCGCGCTGTCGGGTCTCCGACAAATAAAAATCCCCTTTAACTAGGGTTGTTCTATCTCAGTCTTACTGTAAGAATCCGCACCAGCCAATGGTTTGGATAAGCTTTTATAATATTCAATTAAATGAATTTAACATGCATTTGTCTAGCCGAAACAATTAGCTTAGACTTTCTTAAACAGTTTGCAAAAGCACTATGTGCGAATACAATAATCAATAATGATGTGAAGTAATTTTTGATAATTAATTCACTCAAAGGTCTGTCAAGTAACTACGGGTGTAGAATACTTGCTCAACAATAATTGAAATGTAAATACGGTTGAAGAATATCTGCAACAATAAATACAAGTTTAAGGGTAGAAAACTTGTCTGTCTGCTCAGCTACAATAAATGTCTAGCTTTAACTAACTTGCTTTGAAAGATCTAACATTAATAAAGTCGGTCTAATAATTAGTACGGCGTAATTGCATAACTATACGCTTGATAATGAACTTATTTACCACACATAAGTACTAACACATAATTTACATTAGTTAAAACAATATTATTAACCTTATAGACCCTTAATAATTTTAGGTTAATAATTTAATAAGTTAGAAAATATTTTTCTTAAGTGTTGGACACTTATTAAACCTTTAAACAACTTATTACAATTGTTTAATTAAATCGTAATTAAATTCAATTTATTTTATTAACTCAATCTCTATTTAATTACTATTTAATCTTGATTAAATAGAAATTAATTAATTAACTCTAGTTATTATTTAAAATAAATAATAACTAATTGTATTTACTTATTATTTAATTATAATTAAATAATAAATAATTATTGACTTAATTTTAACCTTCTTTAATTTAATATTAATCAACCAATAATTAACTAAGTAATTAACCCTACTTATTATTTAATTTAAGGAAATTAAATAATAGTTTACTAATCTTAATCCTCTTTAGTTATTATTTAATGTCAATTAAATAATAATTATTTATTTAATAAATTTTAATTATTATTTAAGGTTAAATAATAATCAAATCATTCTTATTTATTATTTAAATTAAATAATAAATTATCCCTCTATTAACTTAATTTCCATTAATCGTTATTTAATGCTAATTAAATAATAATTAATTACTTAATTATCCTTATTTATTATTTAATAATATTTAAATAATAAATAATTAATTTATAAATTTTATCTCTCTTAAGTATTATTTAATAGGCATTAAATAATAATTGCTAATTTATCATCTTTATTTATTATTAACATTTAAAATAATAAATAAATAATAAATTTATTTAACTTAACCATGGTTTAGCTAACTAGATTAATATTTAAAATATTTAAATATTAAACTTATTGAAAAATATCCTCCCCAATATTATTTTTGTATTATAATTATTTTTGTTATAATTTTAAATTAATTTTTAAATATTTAAATTATTTAAATTTAACCCGAATGGCATTTCCGTAATTAATTTGAAAACTGAACCGAGGGCAGAATGGTAATTCTGCCAAGAAAAACACGGAGGGGCAGAAGAGTAATTTCCGCCAAAATCCTTTACCGCGCATTGCGCGTGCACCACTGCTACGGCTCAAAACGACACCGTTTTGAGAAGCCGGAAGCGGCTTCCGCGCGTACGCGCGGAGTGATTTCCCACAAAAGCCAAACGACGTCGTTTGGCTCCGCGTTTTTTCTGCCGAATGTCTTCCGCGCATTGCGCGGACTATTCCTATTTTTTTTCCTTTAGCAGATTATGAACAGTGACCGGAAATATACATTTTAATAAAAACTATACCAACAAGTAAGCTTTAAATCATCAATAAAAATTCAAAAAAATTACCAATCACCTTATATTAATTTATAACATGAAAAAATAATTTTTCATGATTTAATAACATTATTTTTTTATAAAAATTTTTATATCACATAAACTACCACAACTCATAACTTTTTGTGTATAACTCCATTTTGAGTGATTCAAATTTTGTTTTTCTCGTGATTTAATGTTCTATAATATTAGAACATCAAACCTAAGTTTTATAAAAATATTTTTGGTAATAAATTTCAAGACTTGATTATACACTATTAAACACATATTTTAGCATACAAATGATATCAAAATACAAACCAAACCTATTAAACTCAAGCATGGCATAAATATTACAACTACACATTAATAACTATATTAACATGTTTATACTAACATGATAATTTATTTAATTTAAAAACAAACTATATTTAAAATAACAATTACCTTGTTTTAATGGCTATCTTCCTTTTTCTTCCAAAGTAGGTGATGAGGTTTGAAGGCATGAACCAAGAACTCCTTCTCTTGGTATTTTGCTCTCACTATTTTCTCACTCTCAAATGCTCTCTAGCTCTCTCTCTTTTGGACTTAGAAAAATAATGAAATGTAGAAATCTTACAAATGCAAGTATACTCCTACAAAATATTAGATACACATATTGTATCTATTAATCTAGACCATCATGCACCTATATTGGATACTTACACAAGAAAATTAGCCCATACTTAGTTGGTGAGAATTTTGTGGGAAAAGACTTTCCCAAAAATCAAAACAAGCAACCTAATATTAAATAAATACAAAATAAAAGAAAATAAAAACAAAACTATCATTTTCTCTCTCCTTGCCAAGATGCTCGGCTGATGGACTCCTTCTTGTCCCAAAATGAGTGTCACATTCCACTTTTAATTAATTAATTAGTTATTTAATTATTTTTTCAAATGGGCCAAGTATTGGGCTTTAATTTAAAATACCAATTGGGCTTCTATTAAATTGTTTGGGCTACTAAATTGTCAAATTTTATTATTCTCCACTTGGGCTACCCATTGACCCATGTTGGCATAATTTAATAATTTACACATTAATTATTCAATCCATGATTAAATAAATAATTAGATTGAATAAATAATTAAATATTCTAACCCATAAGTATTAAATTACTAAATGGACTAATAAATATTATTATTAATATTTCACATTATTTACATTAATTAATAATCATATTAATTAATTTATTATATTTAATCCACTCATTATATTCAATTTAATTGAATATTTAATTAATAGGAAACTTATCAATTATTTTGATATTAAAACTTTAGGGTTTGTTTACTAATTTAATAACATATTAGTGACCCCCCTTTAATTAATTTTAGCAATTAATTACACAATTATTTAATCACATAATTAATTAATCACATAAAAAGATTTAAATAATCTCGAAAAATTAACTCGTTGGAAATTAAATTAATAATTTAATTAATAAAGATGTGAAAATTCTAGGACATTACAGAAAACGACAGAAATAACTTTTTTAAATAAAAATAGGCAACGGTGTTATCACTTTTAACTGGTAAAATACCGATGATAAAAGAATAGTAGCATATGGTATTTTATGGTATTTTACTGTAACACACGGTATTCTACAGTAGTACACGGTATTGCACAGTATCTCATATTATTGATCTGATAACGTGGTCATTGCACAGTATTCATCAATAATTATTATTGCACAGTATTTTGTATTATTGATTCAATAATTATCATAACACTGTATTTCATATCATTGAATCAATAATTATTGGTGCACTATATTTTAAAATTATTGAACCTAATAATTGTCACAGTAGCAAATACACAGTAATTTATATTATTAAATTAATAATGATCTGTAACGTGTTGAATACATTATTATTGAATTATTGTTGTAATAACATTTTATTATATATGTTGGACCCATAGGAAGAAATAAAAAAAATTAAAAAAAAATAATTTTTATTATTATTTTGAAAATTAGACATGTGGGCCCTCTGTGGGAGTTGGTGAGATGTGGCAGCCGACTGCACTGCCACTTTTGAAAAATAAGGCTAGCATGCAGCACACCTGCCACGCACCGTGCATAGTACTTTATTTTTCCCTATAAATAGCTTGCTCAGCTGAATAAAAAAATCACACCTAAAACATAAAAAAATTCTACAAGTATTTTGTAAGTTTTCTCTGAAAATAGTAAGGTTATCTTAAGTGTTTGTAAACCAAAAGGAGTGCAAAATTTTTTCAAATAAGTGTTTTATTGTAATAATTGCATAAATACCTATTTCATACGGTATTCACAAATCTTCCTTTAGAAGACTCTTCTTTGAAAACATTTATTTTTAAAAAACTTTCTTTGGAAGATTTATTTTGAAATATTATTTCAAAAATTATTTTTGAAGTTATTATTTTACACTATAAAAATTTATATTATATAAATAATTTTGATAGTTCATAATATATGAGTTATCATATACCTTGAAAATTATATATGATAATTACTAATTATATTTTAAAGATATATGTTGATCAACCTCATTTTTATCAATATCCAGTCACGTAATAAGGTAAGGGGTATCATTCTTTTCATCATTATAAATGGATATTATTTTCTTCCTTACTTGTAAGGAATACCATCTTTTTCATCTTCCATTATTCAAACTTACTACGTTAAGAGATATCATTTCTTTTATACTCTTAAACTTACTATGATAAGTATTATTCTTAATAGTTTGTGCTTCACTTAATATCATTTCAATTGCTCATTCCTATTTACGTGAACATTTCTATTGAACTGTAACCGTTATTCTGAACCATCTTGAATATTATTTTTGAATTTCACTCCACATCATGTTGAAAATTTGGATATTATTTAAATCTGCACAAAATAAAATTATAAACTTTCGATATTTATTGTTTACCTTGTTTCTTCTGTTCATTATTAATATCTCTATTATTATTCTAATAATCAAGAATCAAATTATTGTGGATAACTGTGGCTTGGGGCACAGATTGGATAAATGTGTTGATAGATTAAAGGCGATATTTGATAATGTGTCTTTTAAGGCACGTGGTGAATATTCCCTTTGGCCTGGGGCAAAGATGAACTGTTGTTTGGTATGATTATGACCAATGGCTGTAAACTGGTATAATCATGACCGATGATGCTATATTGAATATCGTTGGCCCGTAGTGCAAAGATGAATTGTTGACTTGCATGATTATGACCAGGAACTGTGAAATTGTATTATCATGGTCAGTGGTGCTTCACATAATAAAAGTTGATAATGTTTTTCTTAAAAAGAGATGCGAGTGGACATCATGGTCCATATGATTTTTTTCCTGATGGTTGTTATTCAGCTACAGTTATTGATCTGAATTTTGTTTAAAAACTTAATTGTAGTTATTAAATTAAAACTTGTTGTTTAAATTATTTTATCAAAAAAACTCAACTGTTGAAGGCTAATGATAATTTATTTGTCATTATCTTAGTTATTATATTCTTTACTGGGCTATTTGAGCTCACACTTTCCTTTTGTTCCATTATTTTTCAACAGGAGATGATAGAGTAACTGGATATAGTTGAGGGATGGAGTGATGGTCTGAATTGTAGCTGTATTAATCTTCATAAGTTGTAAAATAGTGTGACAATAATAATGAAAACTTAGTTGTGTATTTTTTTTTTTAAATACTGTACGGTGATGCGTTATACGTTGTATTGTAATAGTTGTTATATATTTTGACAATTCAAGTTTGGGCTGTGTAGACCCAGATTTAGGGGTGTCACAGTAATCATACATGTATTCATTGTTAATAGTAAATAGGCTCGTCGTTCTGACCAAGGGCAAAGCTAGGTGTTGGGTTATGGGATCATTTAACTCCACTATTTTTTTTAATATATGGCATATTTAAAAAAAATTAAATGTAATATATAAATTAGCCTCACTGTAATTTTATAAATTTTATAGTATATTAGGTTAAATTAAAATTAAATTAAAATATTTATGAACAAATTTATAATTAAAAAAACTTATTAAGAGCCGATAGAAAATATAATGTTATTATTGATTAAATTTTTTTCCAATCAAATACTCCCTTATTTTAAAAATTATATACATATTTTTAAGACGACTATCTTTACAATAAAATTTTACTATAATTTTCAAAATATTCCTAATATTTGTTAGAAATTTAATAATAATGGTACGGTAATATTTGATCTACCTAATATATAAATGATGTCATGTTAAGAATTTTATGTGTTTTATAGTTTAAAATTAATTTTATATATATATGTAAGTACATACAAACATTTTTTTTTTGTTGAAGAAAAGGACTATCTACTCTCTATATACAACCCAAAAAAAGAAAAATTATCTAAAAAATAATTAGCTTCCGGCCAA